>JAPMOR010091400.1:0-16456 GCA_026543865.1 Argiope aurantia | reverse complement strand
GTACATGATTATGGCAAAGGCATTTTTAATGATGTAGTGAATGAAGATAATAGTATTAAATCTAGGGGAGATACACCTACTGGGAAACCTGCCCTGCACATAATGCAAAAAAGGTAATGCATACCAAGCACCGTACCTCCAGGGTGATGTGGAAAGCGACTGCATTTTAATTATTAATGAATTCTACAATATATGTGTGTTGAATTGCATGATATGGAAGTATATGAAATGATATTAACAAGGGAAAAGTGATTTCTCTTCACTCACTAGCGCGCGGAGACTTAAGGTTAAGGGAATGAAGTGTACCGTCTCGTTGTGACGTCACGGAAAGCCGCAGAGGCCTTGTCTATCGGGGGTCGTGGTCCAGCACGATGCGAAGAAAGGTGCTCCAAGCGACCACCGTCATTCAACTGCAGAATTTCAAGTCGATAGATAGTGTGTTCAACAGCAGATCGTAACTGATCAGTTGTGATGCTTCGCACTTGAAGAGTTATGGAATTTATAACGTTTTCCGGTTTATTATTTTATTACTCATAATTCTTGTTTTGGATTGTTAATATTGTTTCTGTATTCGGTTTTGATCGTTTATTGTGTTATATTTAATGTCTTCCGTAAAAGACGCCCTCTGTTAAATATTTTAGAACTATTTTTTCCCCGAAATTCTGTGAGCGCATCTCGTCTATATACCAAATTTCGTTGCAATCCATTCATTACGGTTATAGGGGAAGGATGCTGTTTATAGGGGAAATTTAGTTGTATATTAAATTGTAAGCATTGATGTTTGCCCACAATGTACGTGTGTGACTCAGCATGCATACATTAATATACATTCATCATTATTATTAGGTATGTTATATATTTTTCATTTTGTAATGCATACTTCATTCACACAGCATTTTCAAGGAATTCCTGTATCATTGCTTATTTTTGTCAATAAAAATTTGAAATTAATTTTTATTTAATAGTAAGATTTTTTTCCTTTCTTTGAAAATTATTCTTAAAATAATAGATTTCCAGCAAAATGTGTATTTTCTTTAGAACTGTATTATTTTTTAACACCCACAAAAAAAGCATCATTTTTTTTGAAAAACTAAAATCTAAACTTTAATTAATAGATAAATTATAATTCATTACAGAAATAAGGTTTTTCATGCAATGCACAAACGTTTCTTATTTCACTTCCAATAGAATAGAAAAAAATTAGAGAAAATTTTGCACCCGTTATTTACTCGTTAATGACTATTTATTTCGTACAATGAACACAGAATATCATTAGAATATCAAATTTGCTTACAATTATTTGTTACAAATTTGTTTATAATACTTAAGAAAATTTCTCCTTCTAATTCAAAACATATTTAATTACATTTTAATTAAAATTTATGGAGAAATTATTAAAAAGTTAAATCGGATAAGGTTTCCGAAAAGGTAACGATTTTATGTGTCTGTATAAGGTTACTTGGAAAAAATTATACTTCCACTCAGAAAATTCATTGCTTATTTAAGAAAAATTGTTTGAAAATTGTTATATTTTTAAAACTGTATATTTTTATATGAAAGGAATAAATATGCAGCAAATATATATTTAATTTTAATCTTAAAACTCTTTAAAATATAAATGGAAAAAAAATTAAGCTTATTATTTTTATTTTGTAATGTTTATAGTAATTTTTATTTTTTTATTTTGTAATGTTAGTTTTCAAAATGTAATTTGCAAACTGTATTCATATGAAATATTTATTTAATATGAAAAGGAATATTTGTAAAATTAATTTTTAATTAATCATTGAAATATTTATTTGTTCCAAAAGTTATTGAATACTAATTTTGGTAGTGACATATTTCTGTCCAGACATATTAGGCTCTTATCTAGGGCCACTGGGCTGTATGAGGGACCACAAGTAGCTAGATTAAAATATATTATGAATCTAATTGCGAATTAAATATATTTTTACAAAATGTAAATTTCGTTAATTATTTTACAATATTTATATATTTATTTATATATTTAAGTTTTTTATTCCAATGCGAAATATTAGAATAATATAAGCACTTTCGTCATGTAATTTTTCAGATTTTCAAGTATTCCATTCGTATATTTGTTATTCATAGTACTTATAAAGACCGATAGTAAATAATATTGTAAACAAACATGGATGTTTTGCATACGCTAATCATAAAAAAGAAATAATTCGTTTAAATTTTTTTAAAAAAAATAAAAAAAATACTACGATAAAATAAATCAGCATGCTAAAATTTTGTCCTGGTTAAAACAAAAATGATGTTGAAATATGATAATTAAGAGATGAGTTTATAAAAAAAGAGTTGGCCTTTCCATGCACATTCCTAGCGGGTCAAAATGTCAAAAACGCTAATAATGCCTGATGCTTTGTTTTGAGAATAAATATATGAAGAAATTCAAATGGAAAATAAAAAATAATAATAATAAATGGATATTAATTTTTACAATTTGTATTATTTACTACCATTTATCTTCCATATATGACTAAGTAGAATTGAATGTTTATTGAATTTTAGGAAAGAATAAAAAGAATTAAAGATAAAGATAAGATTTTTAATTTCTCAAACTTTATTAATTCTTATAGTAAATTTAATGCAATAAATCTCTACTAATAATAGAACTTTACCTCGAGCTACCAAATTTAACAAAAAAGATATGCATTAGGGATTGAAAATGTACACATCTGAACAAACAAGTTTTACAAAATTTTAACTTGGTCATTAATTATTTAAAAATTAATTGAAAATTTTTGAATCTTTTTAAAAATATGAATTTAAATTCCCATAATTTTTTCATAAACTTGGACATTTTTTTAAACTAATTTTTGCATCATTTTCAACGACAGCGTTCTCTGAAACAGAGAAATTCGAATAATTTAATCTTCTTTCTGCCAACCATTTAATTACACAATTTTCTTCTATTCCAGAAAACTAAAGAGAGAATCTGCTTATTATCCATCGAATTAATATGAATAATGCAAAATGGAAGTTACATTGCATTAAAAAAATGCAATTAGAAAATAAATTGAATGCATACTTATGGTTTTATTGATATTATGATACCATGGAACTTGACTCCATTATTAAGATTCCAACCCACTTTAAAATACCAAAGTGTAAGTTGCTTAAACAAAAAGGTTTTAATTTCTTTGGTGTTTACAATCCCTTAATTGAATTAAGTGTAGGACTTATAGAAGTCCTATTGCATTCATACTTTTATTATATCAAGCACTAAGTATATTCCTGGCCAATTAATTTGTCGCCAAAGGTGGCTATGTAAAAAAGACATCTTCCCTATTTTGTCAACTGTAAAAAGAGATTTAGCCAGCTTTATATACATATAAAGTGTTTTGAATTTTCATTATTAAAGAAGTCATTAAGAAAATATGAGAAAATTAGCTCCTCAAGAAAAAACTTTGATTTGAAATGCTAAATAACAAGTTAAAAAAAAAAACTCATATTATTACTGTATAATAAAATATTTATTTTTATCTGTCAGAAACATGACAGATGAAAGTATGTTTGTGAGATAGAAGGTATATTGTGAAAATGATTGAAAAATTATTGAAATTAAGTATGGGAAATTACTTAGAATGCGTAATAAAGTTCAAGTGTTTAGATTTTCTCAATACAGTGAGTTGACACACAATAGAGGAAGGTCATCCCTAAAGAAAACCAAACTGTAACTAAAAACTTAAAAATACATGAGTACTTGGACAATAATTACGTTTTAAAAGTTAAAATATCAAACAATATTAATTTTATACCATTTTAATTAATTAGCGTAGTAAGACATATTTACTCCATTTTAATTAATTAATGTAGAAATAAAAAAAATTAATAAATTAATATCTAGCAATATGAAAAGTGTTTTTATATGTAATTACTAAAATAAAAGATTTAATTTAAAAGATTTTATATAATTTGTTTATTATAATTTTATTTTATTTATGTGATAATTTATAAAATTTCAAACTTTTCTTAAAAGACTTTGGACTCTCGAATAAAGACTTAAATATACATAACTAAATTTATATTTTGCTATGAATCGATTTACATTTTGAGGATTTAGAGATAATGTTTAGAGTTTAGAATAAACAGTTTAATTTTTTATTAGATTTTTATTTGAAGCATTTTAATAAGGATGATATAGAATTGGTTACAACTTTTTGCAAGTATTCAGTGGGAGATAAATTCGCAGTCAAATTGAAACGTCCAAAATTCAAAAAGAAAGTGGTATCCACTTTATTTCTCTCTGTATTTATCTGCCATCTATAAAAAAAAATTCTTGTGACATAGTAGCAGAAAAAAGAATACATTTGGAGTATACTAATAAGCTTACTGTTGATAGTTTACTAACAAAAGAGAAGAAGAACAATTATTTCAGTTTTAAATATTTTGTTAAAAAAGTAATAATGTTTCTAAGTTAGTGATGTTTCTTCTTTCTTGTCTAAAAGAGATATCACTTTAAGTTATTATTCACCTACGTATAAAAGACTAAATGAGCATTTTATACGCATGTCAGAATATGCCCAAATATAATGAACCAAGTTTATTTTTACTTACTTACCTACCCATAGTAACCACGAACTGGCAACTACGACCGCACCGGAAGGCACACGGAAAATTCTAAATGACCGGACCACCCCAACAGCAACCCTGACGGGAACTGTGGATGAGCTGTAAGAGCCTTCACCGGCCACTGTACAACCCTTCCCTTACATAAGTACGTCCCGTCATCGATGGGAGGTGTCAGATCCCCACCTTTTTGTGTACCCGCCAAGGTGGCGAAAACCACCCACCATTCTGGAAGTTTCTCATTCTCAGTTACGAGGTGCTCTCCTAGGAACACCAGTCCATAGTAAAGCAATTAAATAAGTACCAAATGCCCACAGTGTGGGCTCTTAACTGTGTTTATGCAGAAAACAGCACAGTCAATGCTAGTTCTCAACAAATTAATATGAATTAAACACTTTTATTGGGATAAATGAAAATACTATATCCTTACAGATTCTATCGCTTTCTTTGCCTACACTTTATTTTATTGTATCAATATAATTTGTTTCAATGTACGTTCATCTGTTTTGTTTAATGTTGGCATTCTATACTTCATTCTCATTCCATAAATTGAACGAAGCCGGCATTCTATACTTTTTTCTCATTCTAGAAATCGAACGAAGTCAATAAAAACATTATCAAAATTTGTCAATAAATTCCTACACATAACAAATCATTATTTTTAAAAGAAAAAATTAGCTACAATAGCTGTAATTTATATTGGAATATTTGATTCCATATAGCACTAGTATATTATACAATACTGCATGATAATAATTTTTTTTCTCTTAGTATTGCATAATATTATTGAATGTCATAATAATGTACAATAGTGAAACATAATATGCTACCGGATTGTTTTAAGGTAATCTTCCAAATGTAATCAAAAGTAGTATATTATACTTTAATTTTTTGAAAGGCAATTGAATTAATAGACTTTATTTGATTTTAATTAGATGAAATGTTCTCTCCTCGATTTCTTTGGATAACTTCCATACATCGAGTTCTGAATTTCGCTTCTTCTGGTAAAGATAATCAAGAAAATTTTCCTAAACTGAGAATGCCAAAAATGAAATAAAGGTCACACTGTTAAAGTAATAATCATGTACAAGATTATTTTCTTTATATTTATGTTTTCTTTCCTTGTAAATGGAATGCATATATCTGAATAAGCAAATAGACAGACATTCTACTCTTTGACAAATTTCCTATGAAATCTAATACTGCGATACAATCGCAATCCATGGCTAATTCATGTTCATCCGCCTAGTATAATACATTTTATAATCATCACACCGCACATACACGTATGGATAACCAGATAATCGGGGAATCCTGTGAGGGATTTAGGTCCAAACGGGATACATTTATGCAATTTTGGGAATGAAATCCTGCTCTAAATTCCATCTACCTTGTATAATGTGTATGTGGTTTTATGAATGATGACAAAGTTGGTCATTTTTATTAAAAATATTTTTTTTAAACTTGAGAGCAAAGTTTACACCAAATTTAGTATATCTATTTCTTTACGTTTTTCAGCCATCAGACTTATAAGCTTGATGATTTAGAGAAACTCAATTTTTTTATTCATAGAAATTTAACACTAAGGGAATTAAAAGTTGAATGCCTTGAAGTATTCTAATTGATCTCATGTTTGAAAGTAAAAGAAAGTACAGTGAATAAATATATCATTGAATATCTTTTAAAATAAATATTTCACACGTGATATTGATTTCGCAGATTCTATCAAAAGGTATTTTTTTGATTATTTGGATTTTCATTATCTCCAAATTAATCAATAAAGTAAAAGAATACAAATGAAATATTTAAACTTATTTATTTTAATTTTTATGGTGAAGCATTGATGATATTTAAGTTCATAAAATTTATATTGCAATGTTTACATGTAATGCTAATTGCACGAATTCTATCATAAATGAAAAAAAAATTAAAAAATCATTGTAAAATTGTAGTTTTTTCAAAATTTCTATAAATAAAAATCAATTAATTTATTTTTTGATAATGAATAATAAATAGCTGCAATGTTTGAATATTTTTCCTAATACCTCCTACAAATAATAAATTCCTAAAAAACCATAACTTAAAAAAAATTAAGGAATATTTGTGAATTGCTTATAAGTAGAATGCTTAGAAATGCGTTAAAGAATTATTGAGAATTTTGACTTTGAGTGATTCCTGAATTGATTCACTGGCTTCAGTAAATAAGTCTTTGAAAATGAATGGATTTATAAACTTCAGAAATTTTATTCCTTTTCTAATTCTCGCAAAAGTCTTTAAAGTGAAATAAGTGCTTATTTAACTTTTAAGAAACATTTTGAAAAATAAAATACACATGTCAAATTTTATTCAAACTTTAATTATTTTTATTCTCTTTTTCAAACATCTCTTTTAAACGATTATCTCTCTTGTTCAAAACTCGCTGAGAACTACAAGTATTTTCTTAACTTAATTTATGATTAGATTCTAGATATCGATAGTTTATGATGATATTAGATTTAAATATTCCTAGAGTGTTCTTTCGATGTATAGAAATAGCTGCTCTCAAGCTGGGAAGGCAGTTTTCTTGTATGATCGGCTTGATCACTTTGTGTTCGGAATAAGTCTGTATGTTCAATGTTTTTGTTCTTTTAGCCATCCCAATAACTCAGAGTTCAAAGCAACAATATTCTTATATTTGAAAACGAGAGCGAATACGAAATCACTTTGGTAAATAGAATTTGATCTTGTTCTTAAAATTATTGTTCTTCCAAAGAATGATTGGAAGAGTGGGTTGGTTAAGTGAGTGGGCAAATGAATGACTTTCCTCAATACGAAGCAAAATACGTTCATTTGCGGTAATTTCAAAATGAAAATGTTAAATTTTGTACTATATGTATTCTTGATCAAAATATAGAATTTTTATGCGGAGCATTAGGGGGAAAAAATACCACCTGTATTAATGAGTATGTGAGAAAGGTTAAGGGAGAGTACTACCGCTTTTTTATTTCTCAGGAAGAATTTATAAAATGATTTTTAGGAATACCAAGCTTTATTTATTGAATTTGCTCCCTATATTTTGAATAAATAATTTTAATTTTAGATCTTGTTGTATTTGTCTGCAAAGAGTTTGTATATTACTTCAGTAAATTTGTTTGATAAAATTAAAAAATGTTTTGCTTATAAGAAGGCTAATAAGGATTTTTCAAAGTCCTAAAATAAGAGCTGAAATTATACACGATAAATCTCCTTTTGCCTGACAAATACATAAATAATCATACCTTATAAGCAAAATATAGTTATTAATCTAATGTAGCAAACAGTATATAAAAAATTTAATTTCTAATTCCTCTAACGCATTTTGAGAATGGAGTATGGATTTAACCTTTCTGGGCTCATTATTATATTCCTTTTATTAGGAACGTTGATTTTTCTGACAACAAGCTCTTTTTTATATGTAATATCATAATTTTATTTATTTATTTAAAATAAGCACAGTGCAGAGGTTAGCTCTATTTGCAGAGGGAATTTATCAAAAACGCACAAGAAACACAAGCTTCAAAGCAAATTAAAACCCCCAGAAAAAAAAACATAGATTGAAATAAAACAAAAATTCTGAAACATATACAAATAAAAATGTATATAGATATCAAGGCTCAAAACGTAAAACACACACAAGCACAATACAGAAGCATGAGTATACATGAATATCACAATATGTATATTTAAAAATAATGTGTAGACAAAAATTTAAAAAAAATAGTAAAGTCAATAAAAAAGAAGTAAGTTCAAGAAGTTATAAAAGTTGAGAACAAATTGCTTTAAAAACTCTTAGAGTTATATGATGAATGTCAATCTCCTCAGCGATCTTGTTATAAGTCTTATAAAATTTATACAAGGAGAATCTTATAATATAGTTAAATTTAGGAGAAAAAAAAATGTTTGCAAAAGTCCTCTGGCTAGCGCAGCGTTTATAAAACTCAGAAAGTCAATGCAACCGATCAAACCATTGATAATCTTATAAAAGAAAAGAACACGACAAATACCTATTCTACAACACAAAATATGTGATTTAAATATATCATGTAGAAATAAAGAAATTATATTTTGTAAATAAAATCCATTTTTTCAAATAAATACCGCAAGAAGCTGATTTGAATAAGCTCAATAATATGAATTTTGTTACAGAAATTAGGATCCCAAATAATCCTACAATATTCCAAGCAAGATTTAACATGAGAATAATACAAAATCTTCAAGGAAATTTCACTCGAAAATTCCCTAGTTTTGTGTTTGAGGATTAGAATACAACGATAGACCTGAAAACCAAGGAATCAGTATGTTTGGAAAAATAAAGTTTATTGTTAAAGAGGATACTCATATCTTTAACTGAATATGAACATAATTATGCTTCGTTAATTTTATGAATATTATTTAAAGACTGAGCTTTTGTTGTATAACTAATAATTTAAAGACTCAACTTTTTTGTATAACTCATTATTTAAAGGTAACGCTTATCTTGTATAACTAATAATTTAAAGACTAAATTTTTTTGTATAATTAATAATACTACAATTATCAACTCTCAGATGTAATTTGTTATCTGGGCTCCATTAACAAATAAAATGAGAATCAACATCGCTCTGTAGAAGGACAACATGAATGTATTGTACGAAACAATTTCAGATTGTCAGCAAATAAAAGGCACCCATAATACTTAAAAACACTAGTAATGTCGTTAATAATTTAATTTAGTTGGCGATTATTAATTTTTCTTTAAAATTAATCATTTTCAATTTTTGGAATTAAATACTTGAAATGTAAACATTATTTATTTCTACAGTTTTTCAAATCCATGTGTAGATTTTTTCCAGCATCTGCTACTTATTCTCATCGCACAGATTGCACTGTTAAGGAGTGATTTCAAAACCAGAAAAACGTATTTATCTTTTTCGCGCCAATATTAATTTTCAAATTCGAAAAATAATAAAACAATATCCATTCATTTCAGAATGTTTAACCGTTACAGTTACGTATAAGAAAAATAAAATACAGATAGAAAAAAAAACTTACGTTTTTGGTTGTGGCATTCCGAGAGATTGAAATTAATATTTTCAGTATTGAAGATAGATAACTGAATTATAAAATTCGTTTTTTTTTCATTTTTTCGTAAGATCCATGATAATAGCTGAAAAAACATGAAAAATTGATTCTTCCTTACCTAACAGAAAATTTAACCCTACAGTGCATCGGGCAGCCATTGGGCCACACGCTTTTTTTGCCATTTATGGACTTCACATGACTGTTCCAAAGGCGACAATAAGTGTGTGGAAAATATCATAACATAAGATCATCATTTTTTTAAATGTCATTTGAAAAAAAATGCGTAAAAGACCTATATGAGGTACTTAAATTAGATTTAAACTGTAAACTCGGAACAATTCTAAGACTATTCTTGCGTAAATAATTCTGGCATTAAAAATAGTATTTAAAAATTTTGCATTGTAAAAAATATGTAAATATTTGTAAAAAGGCGCTTTTTAATTTTATTGTTGAATTATTATAATGTGATTTATATCACTGGGATTTTGCTTAAATCATAAAATCTATTTTTTAATTTTATGAAAAAATAATATAATTTTTTTTATTAATTTCCCTAAATTATATTCAGTTATGGAAAACACATATTTTTTTTATGTAAAAAGATAAAAAATCATGCATTAAACGGTTAATGATGATAAAAAGAACTTTAAATTTAAATATAAATTATAGAATATATTTTCTTAACTCTTTTATTATAAATATTTTGATTTAATTACCTTTGTTTTCGAATAAAATACCTCATTATGTGTGCTCATGTAATAAAAGTATTACTTTTTTGTTAAAATCACGCAAAAATTGCGAATTAAGAATGATATACATATCAACATTGCATCACAATTATTCAAATATGGAGACAACAGCTCAAATTCTCCAAATTTACAAAAATCTTATACAGGCAATGTTTTTATTTCTCATATATAGCAATGCGATTGCACCCTTTCCTTCGGAATTTTTGATGACACAAATGTTGATGATAACTTAAAGCCAAATAATAACAGATATAACTTTCATTGTCACCACATAAGACATCTCAGATCGCTTTCCGGGAAGTACCAGAAACATATGGATATATTTTATCTTTTTCTTCCCTGCAGCTCCATCGATTTCTAATTAAGGTCCGCTTAAATACGAACGTCCTCTGCTTTACGACACAAATATTGCTCTTCTTTCTGCTGTTTTCATCAGTAAGGTCACACTTAATCCTTCCTTTCCGTTGTTCTGATTTCAAATAGCAGATGATGAGTCTTGCAATAAACGCTGATTTTAACTTTTATATAAAAGTTGTTATGTAAATATAGGCTAATTAACCTTTACATTGGAAGAGTAACACTTAATTCATTGAAATTGTGTTGATCTGAATATCAATAATTTCTGGTTGTGTGATAAATGCAATTTTTGGATAAATGCAAAAGCATTTCTAATCCTGCATTTTGAAGGAAGAAGTTAAAGTAATAATTTAGTAACTTAAAAATCGAAGAATAAGCATTGAAACATAAATATGCATTTTAGAATTTCTTGCAAAGCGGATTTCATTGTATTTATATTCTGCTTAATATGGTGTTTCCTTTTGATATACAATAGTATAAAGTCTTGTCTCGTAATTTTAAATGAAAATGCAATTGCATAAGATTTTAGAGTGAACTATTTGAGTTGGTTTGTTTTGAAATTGATTGAGCTATATATGAGCTTTATCTTAAGCTATAATAATGAAAATTCGTACTTAATAAGATTCTGTTTATAATATTTACGAAACAACTTCTTTTACTTTTTGGGGAGGAGGGCGATTTATTATAAATATTTCGATTTCACTTTTTAAATAAAATCTTCTGTATTCAAAATCGGTTTAATTCACACCTAAGATGCGAGAAAGTTATGATAAGTGGCGCTATAATTTCAACTGCAAAATATTACTCAATTATTTTTAGCCTTTGTTTACCAAAAGTAAATAAACTTCATTAAAAATATATAACATTAAAGAGACAATTAATTAAGACTACCCCGTTAAATTTTACAGGATTTTCTTAAAATAATAAACGTGCAAATGAATATAGTTTTTAAAAATCGGAAAGTTTGAACATAAATTTTAGAGTATAACTGATAAATCGAATAAATTATTTAAATCGTAGTTTAGGAAGGACCAAAATTTTCAAGTCTACACGTTAGATTGACCATTATCAAGTCTATTCATTAATTTGGAGTGCATTTTATAATGTCAAATATGCAAATAAATCTCATAAAATAAGAATAACAATTAAGGGAAAAATGTGATAAATATCTTATAGTAGAAGAAATTGCACAGTTTAATATTTAATGAAAAAATCATTAAACTGAATGTCCTATTTAAAATGCTATAGAAAAATGAAAAAGAATTATTTTTGTTTAGTACAAAAAAAAAAACTTACAGAAAAACCAAAAATAAAATCTTAAAGACGTTATTTGCAAATTTATGCATGTATACATGTGTTTGAGTATTATATTTAGGATTTAAATTTTATTTTATACCCCAAAATTCTATAATCGTAAAAATTTGGCATTAAGACTATGGCATCATAAAGAACATTTTTTCCATAGCAAGCTTACACATCAATGTTTGAAATATCCCATATTATTTATCCTATATTAGACATATCCTATATATCCTTTTTATCCTATATTAGACAAGAAAATTACATAATATATAAATATTCCTTTCAAATGAAGCATTATTTAAAAATCTATAACTATAACTTATTTAATTTAGAAGGATATAAAATACATATATTTCTACAACCTGATTTTTAGTAATTTAAAGTAAAACCAATTAATGCAGAATAATTTAAAATGTAAAAATAAAAATAAAATGTGAGCATTTTTGTCTGGAATTAGAAACTTAATTCGTTAATGAAAAAAATTATGTTTAATCTCTTTACAATTTTTATATTTTTCGTTCAATGGCAGTTCATGCAGACGCTGCAAAACTGCAGCATTTCCATATTGTTTTAGTAAATAACTATAAACCTCAATTTATTTAATTTTCAAATGATATTTAAATCCATCCACAATCAAACAAAATTTTTCTTAAGATGCTTTCAAACTTCAAGGGAAATGCTGGGCGAAACATCATATATCTCTTCGTACAATTAGTAGACTTCTCAAAGAACTGCTTTTTAAATCAGTACTGACTTTCTATTGTAGCGCAAGCGCAGTAATAAAGTATTTCCTTTCCTTATGCATTTTTTAAAAATTTTATTCTCGATGTATAAATTCCTTGTGGGCCAACAAGTATAGTAAGGCTTACAGATGTAACTCAGTACACAATTGATAGTAGAATAAATTTCAAATATAAGACATAACATAGGCACAAATGCAAAGGAATATGGAGGAAACAAGCAAATACACAAGTACAAACAAAAATGCTCACGTAATAACAGAAACATACAGTAGATGATGTAAAACAATTGAAGAAGCATAATTAAATTAAAAAAATATTCAAAATACAAATACAAAGCATATATGCAAACATATGTAGGCAAGCACACTGATTATGCATTGTATGTGAAAAGAAATAAGCACCTTTCGATAACAATTTCAGAAATATAAGAAATAAGTTTTTCAATGATAAAAAATATTTAATAGACTAAAATTTGAGAATAAATACAAAAAGAAATAATTAAAGGTTGATAACTGCTTAAAAGTATTATACTAATTTTTTTTGAAAACACAAAGGTAAAATATATTGGTGCATATGAGTTCATTTTAACTTAACGCTTTCTTCTTAATTTTTTTTTATGGCTTCAATAGAACTGTAAGAATTATAGTTAGAAATGAATTGTTTAATTTTTGATAAAATGAATTACGCTTGGGTAATTTCATTTTTGGAAATTCTTTATCACATTTTACCAAAGTTTTAGTTATTATTCTGTTAATTAGAAATTAATAAAAAATGTGATTTGTGAAAAATGTAAGCCGATTTGTCTGTTTAGAGTATTATGAGTTACAGGATTCCTCATCATTATGCACAAATTGACACTGATCGTCTTTAATTTCTGTGATAATAAAATGCACGTAAAATACATTTTTTGTTTGAAATTCATACTTATCAACAGAACAATCAAATTTAGAAAGAATATGGATTACGTTTTTAGTAATGCTGACGATTTAATATCATGGCAATTAAAAATTGTAGGTACTATTTTGATTTACTCACCTAAATATTCTTTAAATCACAAATATTTATAACTACCTTATATCAGCAGCATTAATACAAATGCAATACAATAAACTCACATTGAAATACATGCGGAAAGTAATTCAACTTATTATATTTGTTTAGTGTCTTTCTAAAATATTCGAATAAATAAAAACGTTATTGAAATTACCAGAACAAGCATAGTTATTCTATTTAGAGAAGACAAAATTTGAAAGAATCTAAATATACTCATTTAAACTCATTTTTCTTTCCCCTACAAGTATTTTACATTCCAATTTAATTAGACGCTGGTTTTACTAAATAATTCAAAATTTAAGAACTGGTAAGAATCTTAATGAAATTTTGGTCCATGGAAATATAATAACATCTTCCGCATTTTCTTTTTTAAAAAATAAAGGATAAATTTCAGTAATACTTTATTGTCTCATTCAACGGATTTTTATACTTTGAACTGAGAAAATGCAAATGATGTCTAATTGTATAAAATAGCAGGTGAGACAATTGGCAGTAGGTCAAGAAAATTTTCTAACGTTTAAAAAGCACCAGCAATGAATTTTTCTTTATGCTTTCATTTGAAGTTGTTCATTTCAAAACTAAATTCTCAAGACACATAGAAAAAGTATTTTTATTGAAATTCTAAATCCTAAAATTCACAAGATGCTTTATGCTTATCATGACGTATGTACATTTTACTTTCATTGACTGCATCCAAAATCAAGCTGCACAATGAAAGCGCATCTGTCAATTAAATAAGTGTATTTATTATGAAACGGAAGATTTTTTTTACAATATAGTTTAGAAAATTGATTATATTCAAATTATTTCATAAAAGGCATAAAGTGTGTTTATTACCCACAGTTGAAAATGACGCACTTTTTGAAGATATCGTTTTACATTCATGACAGCAATTTATGCATATATTAATGATGTAATTACATACAGCATAAAGTTATAATATTTTTTTTGAAATTATTCCATTAATAAAGAATAAAAAGTTTTGAAGCTTTTTTGAAGCTCAACAGATATGGAATGGTCATGTGCAAATGCCGAAATTTTGGAAATTATAGTATAGTTCAAATTCTAACAGTAAATTAAAAATTTTAAGAAAATTATTTTCTATACAGTAAAACTTTATTTGTAATAAATAGTTTTGAAAATCTAAATAGGAAAAGATTTCTAACATTTGGTTATATACCTGTTTTCATAGACATTTCAAGAATGACATTTTTTCTAAAAAATTGATTATTGAAAAACTGACCTATCTGACACATTACAGCACATTATTAGCATACCTATCTGACACAGATTGATTAAGTTCGATTTTTCATAGAATGCAATCACATTTATATGCAGTTCACAATTTCGAATTTCAAATTTGATGAATTGTTAATTTCACCTAAATTATGAACCAATTTTTATTACTTTTGTAGTTGCTGATAATAAAAGATGTTAAACAATAATAAATTGTGAATCATTTGAAGAAACTTATCAAGTTATTATTTGTAAAATTCTTTTTAGATTATGAAGTGACATTTATTAAATTGAAAGACACATTGCACATGTCATAAATCAAAATAAATATTTAGGACCCGATAACTGATTTCGATAGATTTTCGGACACTTCTTTCAAGAAAAAGAGTCAAAAAATTCCATGACATATCACTTTTTTCACAAATTGAAAAATTTTAATTTTCGAGCCATCAATCATTTGTGCTTCCCATCATTTGTGATTCCCATGTGTTTAGCAGCCAATTTTACTAATATACATGTAAAGGGCAATTTCATTTTTTTCTAGAGAAAATAAGTACACTCAACTTTATAATTTTCTTATTTAAGTTTAAACCTCTTTATTAAATGTACTAAATGGCAACAAGAGCTTTCCTTAATTCACTTGATTCTTTTTACTATATTTGAGAGGAAATTGTATTGAAGAAACCACAACGAAATTAGAGCAGATTTTCTGAAAACTGTGTATTATGCATATTTTGGTGTAAAAGGTGATGACCAGAATAAGTAGCGTATGTTATCCTTGTGTGGGAGAATTGTGATAGTGGCTAAAAAGCACGAATTGGAGTCTTATGATTTGGTTAGATTTTAAAGATTGTAGTGCTAATGTCACTTGTGTTTATATAGCATAAATGGGTACAATTTAATTAATAAGAAAGCAATATGATATCCGAAACTCCCGTAGTTAATGCTCCCTGTTCCTTATAGATCAGAAATATATGCACCAAAACTACTAAGATGCTAGAAGACATACATGAAAACTCGGAAAACAGCGAGGACTATCACGGTGTTTCAAAAAGCCGCGAGCTCCTCATTTTTTCTTCCAGCTGGAATAGAATGATTCAGTAATATATTTGTGCTTTTCGAAAACTCTTAATCTAAAGCAAAAAAAAATATTTGTTTCTGGTACGTTTTTCTCATGATTCAGAAAGACAGAAAAAGATTTCGTTCCATACTTTTCTCAAGTAGTGGCTTGCTGTACAGTTGAAATGTTCCTGTATTGATGGGAAATTTTAATAGACAGTATGACGAATTTGTGGATCACCTTGAGGATTGACATCTCAAAAAGAATACTCCAAATAG
>JAPMOR010091393.1:12489-44776 GCA_026543865.1 Argiope aurantia | reverse complement strand
ACACACACACACACACACACACACACACACACACACACACACACACACACATTGAGCTTTATTATAAGTACTACATAGAACAAACACATGAAAGTAAACATAACATTTCAATAGTTGCCAAAAACAAAAGAGAGAAAAATGCAATTATAAGCAGACGATGTTTAGAAAAGTACAGATATTTAGACTGGAAAATAAAATTATCTGAAATAAACCACACGCGCGCAGACGATATTTAGAAAAGTAAAAATATTCAAACCTGAAAAGGAAAATATATGAGTTATTCCATCAATAAATGCCATAAGTTTGTTTATATCTTCATTATTTTATGAGTCATTAAACATCAAAATGGGTCCGGGACTAAATAAACACCCTGTATAGAGAGTATAAAAGATCATAAAATTTTTTTTCTCGAATTTATTTTTTAGAAAAAATAATATTTCATATTTGTTTCATTTCCTACAGACACGTGCCGAAAATTATATTTTTGTAGATTTCATTTCCAAAAAGATTTAATTTATTTTTAGTTGGAGCTTTAATCAATGTGATGGCAACACTTTGAAAAAAGCTAATTTTTTCCCATGAATGCGAAACGTGCTTAATTTTAATTTTTATTTTTTACGAAAAAAATTATTGAAAAACATAGTTAATATATTTATTTAAAAATTCATTAAAAATAGAAGTTTAATTTTAAGATTAAAACATTAGTATCATTTAAAAGATAAATTTTTTATCTATAACTTCATGTAAAAATCTTTTTTGTGCGGTAATATTTTCGGCAGTTATAGCAGAAACACGTCAAAATTTCGCTTCATTTTTAAATAAATAAAATTCTATTTAAAAATTCGAAGAAATAACCCCCAGGTGCACATTCCCGGCCTCCAAGGTATAGACGTGCCAAAGTATCTGTAGGTTGAATGGTCTGGCCTGTAGAGCGCCAACATACACACACACACACATTGAACTTTATTATAACCATAGATAAAGAAACATGCTGTAGCAAAGAGGAAAAGATTTTACTGCATAACATATTTTACATTCAATATTTCAATTATTATGAAATATAAAAGTATCAAAATAGATATTACTTTTCTCGAAAGACGCAATGGATTTATGAAGTATTTTAATCAGATGCTAACCCAAATAATTAGCTTCGCTCACAACTAATTACCTTTTATTCGCATAGGCCATATTTGAAACCTTGAATTCTTATCATTTTTAAATGCAATTTTATACTATTTGATTGATACAAAATGATTAGAAGTTTAAAGTATGATGTACATGTAGATTAAAACATTTTATTTATTTTTTAATTGCAGAAATAATTTAAAATTAAGTAACTAGATTCATTTTCTCTACTAAAACACATAAGTACACACGCGATTCTAATTATAGTTGATAGAAATTTGATGATTTAATAGCAAATTTATAAAATAAAGGCCCACTGAATCGTTTTTTTTTATTATTATTTTCGTAAAGATATATTAATTGTACTTTCAAAACGCAGAAATTTCCAAAATGTAAAATTCTTACCCTGAAAATAAAATGAAGGAATACACGAAACAAAATCGATTGCTGAAAAGTTGAGCGATAAATTATAGAAATTTATAAAATTTTCGAAATTGAGAATATCAAAATATAGAGAGAGCTTTCAATGATAAAGGAATGTTGAATGAAAAAAATCAATATTTTGTCATCTCAATCTTCAATATTCCTCATTTTCTTCCACACTACATATTTTGCATGAGCGTTTCGCAATGTTAATATGCATTTAATCCGCAAATTGTTGGCACTCCGAGCAGATGATAAAAGTGTAATTGCTGTATTGCACTGGTGTTCAAACCTTAAGCAACAGGTATGTTTTTTGCCATAACTTCACGAGAAATCATCTGAGAGACATGAAATTCAGAAATGAGATACAGCATTTTGTTCTGAAAGAATGACGGAAGCACAGTTGCGCAGAAATGAATACAATGCATACAGTATGGAATCAAACAAAAAAAAGTCTTTATTGAACTCATAGTATCATTACACATGATTGTCTGTCCAAGCGGAAGAACAGCAAGCAGATGTTCCTTAGTATGGGATATGCCCTCCCCTTACTGCAATGGTTGCTTCGCATCGTCTCCCCATACTCAGCACCAGATTGTCCAACAGTTCTTGAGATAAGAGTGCACATTCCTCAATCAGCATCCGTTTAAGTTGTCGGGTGTTCCCAGGAGGATGTAATCGTGCTGCAAGGCTTCTCCCCAAAGCATCCCACACATGTTCTATCGTATTTAAATCAGGGGAGCACGCCGGCCAATCCATTCGTGTGATATCTTCACTTTCCAGGAGCTCCTCAACTGCATGAGTCCTGTGTGGCCGTGCATTGTCATCCATGAAAACGAAGTCTGATCCAATGGCACCTCGGAGCAGACGCACATGGGGAAGGATCATTGACGACTCCATTGATGAGATGCCAGTTTCTGTGCTCCCTGCACCACTCTAAACGGTGCAGCTGGTGGGAAACTGTCAAAGGGATGCAGCGTTCAGGAAGGCGGGCGAATAGGTCAGCTTTGTGAAGGCGTCTGGGCACAGTAAAACGCGACACTTGTCGCCCCGTTGCTGCACACAGTTGCTGAGCAATGGCGCTTGCTGACTGGTTTCGGGTTCTTTTCGCCTGCAGGACGATATATCGGTCATCCACTGCAGTTGTTTTCCTGGGGCAGCCACCACCAACCTTTCTCACAGCTGTACCTGTGGTTTAGAAGGCTTTCCAAGCGCGCGAAACGACACTTTTGTTGATTCCGAACTCTTTAGCTACACTGGTCACACTACGCCCTTCCTCCAGCTTTGCGATCATTCTTCCACGTGTGAAAACGTCCAGGTGATTTCTGCTAGCAATTAACTCACGTGCACTTGCAGCGAATGTCTTTAATTTCGTCTCCGTCCTTCCTTTTATTGTAGTGTTGCCTTCCGCATGTGTTTCGCGTACGCTCACGTCGCTTGTGACGTTTTGTTCCTGATATTTGCATACGCATGACCTTTCTCTTGAATTACGTGTTCATTGTACTAATCGAAAGAACTCCGTTTCTGCAATTTCATGGCTATCTGCTTAAAATTTGCATTGCTGCTTAAGTTTTGCACACCAATGTAGAATACAGGGTGCATTATTCAATTATTCACATTCGCTCATTCATTTATTAATTTTTCTTTTATATTTTGAGATGTAATTTCTCGGGTTGTTTCATAAAATTACATAATTTTCCACACGGAGACTTTGTTGCCAGGTGAAATATTTTTCCTGAGTAGTCATTGAATTTATACAGCATTGTTGAAAATTACAGTATGAATGCAAAGGCCGCATCTTCCAAAAAAAAGTCACATGCTCTGGTGAGAAATTCGTTTTCTTCAAATACAGAGCATTTTTGGCAACCATGTATTCATATAACCCTATGATATCACCATTAACCATCCATATAATAAATAATAAGGCTCTTAATGCCTGCAACAATTTCGTCTACTACCATATTAATGTCAGCCGTTTGAGTTTCTGCATCGATTTTGCAGTCATTCTGAATTACACTCAAGAATTCGTTTCTGAATTAGTTTTTCCCCCGGAAACGTTTATTTTGTGAATCATGTAAGATACCAATATCTTAATAAGGTCTTAATAGATAACTTTTCTGAATATATTCTCAAACTCAAAATTATTTCAATACACTTTTAATTAAATAAAAAATTGATCTTTTTAAAAATTAAATCCTCTAAAACAGCGGCTGTTCTGCAGCCTAATTTTTAAACGCTGTGATAGTCAGGTTGGCGTACGGAATGGGCAACAGAGTGTTTCATGTACGACTAAATTAATGTTTCAAGGTCAATGAGGACTATTGGAACAAGTAGGGGGGATGCGAGTCAGAGTGTAAATGATTCGTGGACATTTGGCTTTCACTGGTTTGTATTGGCATAACAATACATACCCGCCGGGACTTCTATTCCACCAATCTATGCGCGAGGCATTCAACGGGTGGTTGAAGTAAATCTCTAAGTCTTAATCGTTTATAATTAATCTTCAGGAAAAATGATCGAAATGGGATTTCATAGGGAAGGTTAACTTTTCTGATTTAGGGAATAAATTCCGCATTTATTCTATTGTTAAGTATATTCTCAGTTCAAACATTAGAAACAATATAAATATTGAAACGTTACTTTTTTAAATAGATGTTTTAAATTGTTAGAGCTTTAGTCCAATTCTATAAAGCACTTGATTTAACCTTTAACTGGGGACGTGCGATCTGTGAGACCGCTAGCGATGAATTTTCTATCACCCCTATTCTATTTTTAGCTCAATTGAATGGATTGACCCTGTAGCTTCCTGTTTTGTGATCTTCAATACAAGTGCACTTTTTCAGCCGATTTCAGCATATGCTTTTTAAAATAATTCAGTTATTTCTTTAAGCGTGGTCTCTAAGACCGCACCTCCCTGTTAGTGTCCCGGTGATAAACAAGGCTTAGCAGATGGCGCTAAAACTTGGGGCCCGAAATATCATCCAGTTTACTGATCCTATTACAAAGCAATGCTCCAGACATTTTTAAATGAAGCAGAAAGTGAGTGTAGTGATAAAGATAATTGCACAGAAGTGTTTTTCGATGAAAGTTCACATTGAACTGATTTTGATATGTATGTTCAAACATAATCAATTTTTCTAGTGATAATGTATTTTGAAAAATTTATAAAATATATTAATATATCAGGATATAAATATACAGAATTTATAGGTTGATTTTTATACTAGTTCTTAATCTGTATGTTTAAAATGCCCTAGAAAACTGTGAAATGAAAGTCACACAAGATTTATAAAAAAAGGGCCAATTTTACCCATTGTCATTTTTTTCATATAATTGTTGAATTTTGCATTATATTGTCTTCTATATACCTTCATATACTGTAAAAATAAATATTATTTAAAAAGTGAAAAGTAATATGCTTTTTCAAGAATATTATTTATTGTAACACGTAATTTGAGAAGAAAATGTTTGTTCGAACAGATTTACTTTTCTCAATGACAATATATCTTGAAAAATTTCTAAAAGATATCTATATATGAAGAAAAATATCTGCAATATATATTGGCATTTTTTCATACTAATACATTCATTAGAAAATTTTATTTGAGTCTAAATGAAATGCAGTCTCGTAGACCGCACCTCCCCAGTTAAGTCCTAAAATTTCACCTCCCCAGTTAAGGGTTAAAGAAGACATGACGTTATATAAAAGTGCAACTTATCTGTACAAAATATGTGCCAATACTGTGGAAAGTTAATTCAAATAATTTAAACTTCCATGCAAGATGAAATTTAAAAGATGCATTTGAGGTTTATTTAAATGAATGATATAAAAGTAATGAAAATTACCTGAATTAGTAATTTAGAAATATTGTACACATTATTTAATCTATATAAGAATATGTTTATAGACAAAATATATAACATGAGTGATATAAATAATATATTTAAAACTCTATCAAAAATAATTTAGAAATATAAGGTTCTATTCTTTAAAGAATTTATGTCACACGCCTAAATATGGATAAGAAGTAGAACGCAGAACGCTTTTAAAACTCTTAGTATCATATCTTCAATTTTAGTCGAATAAGTAAACTTGAAATAAATACGTCCGAATTTTGATCAAATTCAAATAAATGTTTCACTGTTTGCTATTATAATTGGATAGATGCAAGGAATAATTAATCAATGAAACTATTGAAGTTAGGAATGTTTCATATGCAAGACACAAATGATATTATTACATAGACGAGGAAAATATGTAAAACTTCTTATTAAATTGGCAACTAATCCATGAAATAGAACTATACACCGAGTTTTAATCAATTTCAATATTCAGGATGAAAATTTCGAAATAGAAGGATTTTAGGCATTTTATATCACATAACTCTTGAACATTGGAATTTATTTTAACGGAGTTCTTGGAAGTAATAAAATAAAGATGACATTTCAGTTTCAAAATAAATGACAAACTAATGAAATTTAATTTCAATAGAAAAAATATTAAAATCTGAAAAGTATAATTTTAATTGAATCTGTTATATAATACTTATTATTCCTATTGCATCCTTAAAAATTTGTTTTAAAACTATGAATGTAGTAATAATAAATAAATATTTGTTTTTAAAGGGTGCCCCAAAATTAACGTGGCATTTTAATTTGCCACTATCCATGCAGTAAAATTTTAACAATTTAATAATGAAATATTTACCTATTTATAAAACCATTTGAAAGCTGATAGTTAAGGGTTTTTTATAAGTGAGAGTTACACGATAGAACAACGTTTATACATTTTTGAACAATAAAATAATGAAAGTCTCGCGGCCACAATTCGAAAATTTGAGAATTCGATCACTAGATCATGTGATTTTAGCACCATTGGATTTATTTTTATGGGGTTATTTGATGTCAAAAGTCTATACCAACAAACCCACAAGCTCGCGTACATGGAAGGAGAAAATCAAAGCTGCATCAGCTATGATGCAACTATGAAAGTTATGAAATTCTGCCATATTTATGCAAAATGCGGCATATGTGCCAGCAAAGTCTTGAAGGCTATTTGCCTTATGTGTTATTCTATTCATAACCCTACCCTGTTTACTTTTCAATTCAATTAAATATAACAATTTAAAAAATACTGTGTTGTGTATTTAATTCATATGTTGCGTCAACACGTTGTTCCGTCATGTAACACTCCAGTTTTACCAACCCTAAACAATCGGCTGTGAAATAGTTTTTTAATAGGGTTGACAGCATTTTACTACAAAAATGGTGACAAATTCAAATGTTTATTTTATTTTGGGGAACCCGTTACTTCTTTTGCTATTTGACTTATTGATTTTAATCAAAAACAAATTACAGAACCTAGATATACGATTGCAGCAATGAATAATTTTAATATAGATAAATCTGAAAATAAATGGATTTTGTATTAGGTTTATGTTATCGCATGGATTTGGTTTACAATTATGCAAACCTCTTTCGTCTAATGAATACTATGATCACTGCAAATAATATAAGTATATGTGATCTTTCCGAAACAATTGCTCGTATTCTTTATTAAATATATTATCCCTTTCTTTCCATATGAATTTGCGATTCGTAGGTAAAACCTTGCAAAGCCTGTTCAGATTTTTTTTCCTCAGAATCCAACACATGCGAGTTTTATATTTCGTAACATTGTAGAGAAAAGCGATTTGACATTTTGGATTTGCTCTTTCCACTAGAATAAATTCAAAATTTGACAAACTACAACTGTAGACACAAGTTTACATACTTCATTTTTCAAAGACATTGCGCTTTTGAGTAGATAAACTTCCAATCATGCGAATGTACAGATCGACTGACTGTTTATCCCTTCATAGATTTAGGTCAAAATCTGATACAAATCAAAATTTTAAATTTTTGAATAAAATCTTATTTATCTATATTTTTACATTTTATTTTCTGTCTGTCTGTCTATTTGGTCTGTAGTCTGTCTATTTGGCTTTTTGTAGTTCATTCATACAAAAAGCCAAATAGACAGACTACATCTGTACAGCCAAATAGACAGACTACATCTGTACAGCCAAATAGACAGACTACATCTGAATGAAAATCCTTCAAATTTTGATAAAAATGTATACATTTTATGTAAGAATCAAGTATTAAAATTCACCAGTCTTACGCAAAATACTTCGTAATTATCGTATTCATAAACAAACACAATTTTAGATATATGTTTATCAGAGCTTTCAAACGGGAAAGCATGTTCAAATGTGTTTGATAATTTCATATGTCGCAGATAATCTTTATAAAAGATACGATATAAAATGAAAGAATTTAATTATTTTAATTTAATATAGATCCAGTCTTTGCTAATAAGTTCATAAATATGCTGGATTTTAATTATGTAATTTGCTATTATTGTTTTTGTATTTATAATGATGGCATATAAAATAATTCTTCCAGAACTTATTTCAGATATCTTACTTCTTGAAAGTAACAATAATATGATAAAATTAAGCACAATAAATAATAGATATCATGTGGTCTTCATTAGAAAAGCTGTTAATATGAATTGATACTTTCCAAATTTGTAAATTGAAGGATGGCGGAAATAATTGATAAATGGATTGGTGTAATAATTTGAGCTTAAATTAATTAAATAATTTACACCTATTTAATTAGAATTAGTTTTTAAATTTATTATTAATTATTAATTAATTATTAAATTATATTTAATCAAAATAACAATACGACCTTCCTTATGATAATTTTTTAGGGAAGCCCTTTTCTGCCACAAATTTTTCATATTTTAATATATGGTCTTGAATCATATCTCCATCAAATAAATGCAAAATATTCTGTTCATTTTCATTTTTTTATGCATTAAAATATAATACAAACATTAATAAAATCATAAATGTTTGTAAATCGGTTTTCTTTTACTATTTTTCCCATTCACTTTTCCGAATTCATAGTAATTAAAACTTTCAGTTAATTACATATTAACTCTTGTTCCTATGAGCATTCGAATTCAAGTACTTCACTGTCCAAGTTTCAGTTTTAAGTATAAGGAAAATACTAACCACAATACCTCCCTAGTAGCTCACAAATATTGTACAATATTGTATGACATTGATCAGTATTTGCAATATTGTATAATATTGTGGAATATTGAATAATGTCATATAATATTGCATAATATTGTACAATATTGTATGACATTGATCAATATTCGCAATATTGCATAATATTGTGGAATATTGATTAATATCATATAATATTGTATAATATTGTACAATATTGTGCAACAGGTTGCGCTACCAGGGCTATCTCTTATGGAGTCTCCCTCTGCTTTCAAAGATTGTTTACATCATACTTGGGTAAGCCTGGGGGTGTGATTACGTAAATATCAATTTCCCAATAATCTTTTGTTGTTGGTGTAAAAAAGTGAAGCCCATTTGGTTGATGGCTATTAAAAATGTCTTCGTTAAATTTCGTTCTGTAGAAGTTACACATTTTTGTGTTATGTGCTATAATCATTTGAATATGTGTACAATTTTGCTACGGTTAACTGTAAAAAACGAGAAACCTCATAATAATTATATCTTGTAATTTTTTATTACAATAATTTTATACTTTCAAAAATAATACAGCGTAAATGTATATTTAAAATGAAAGGGCTTTTTTTTTGTAAGTGAAAGTATATGTCTACGCCGGTATTGGAAACTAAGTCTGAATAAAGACAACACGCTGAATCCTTTACATCCAATAGGCAAAATAAAAGAAAATCTTAGGGATATTATTTATAAAATGTAAAATAATTTCGTACTTTTAAGTTTTTATCTTTATAACTGATGAAATAACTTCCATATCATGTTTTAATAATTTCATATTTCTTAAGAATCTCTTATTTTCTATAAAACCTTCAATTTATTGCTGCTGCATGTTTATAATATATCTGGAGCATTTCAGAAGAATTGGAAACACGATATGAGAAAGTGAGGCGTTTGTTTCTGTCATAGAGAGTTTCACTCACAGCAAAACGAAGAACAAAATATGATCTGACATCGCTCAACTTTCACTTTTCCCAAAATCTTTCACCTCTATTCCAGTTCCTTACCTATACTGCAGCTGGACTGAAATCTGTCAGAATCTTGTTCGAGAAAACTTTATCAAAATAGAAATTTTATTTACTAAATCCATCCAATAATAATAGAGGAAAAGCATTTTATCAACAATCTTAGAACGAATATAGAATTAAGTTCGATACTAGAATATTTCAAAAATAATCTATCTGTCGATATTGTTAACCATCGATTAAATCTCTGACCTTTATAATCGAAAATTCAAAATTAGATTAAATGACTTGCACAATTTATTAACATAATAATTTGTATACACCAAATATTTTTGAAAATGTATCATAGAATTTGAATATGTCAAAAATAGTACCCCCTTAACGGTAAGTCGGTTTGCCTTGAATAATGGCTTTCCTTAATATTAAGCACGTAGAATGCGGTAAATTTATATAAAAATTCCTGTTGGTATTTGATAATGTTAAAGTATATTAATTAATAAAATTAGTCTAACACAAGTCACGACTGCGGCAATGTATTTACTGAAAAATTAGTGAGCTCGTGAAAGTATTTCTTTCCTATTTGTGTTCAAAGGGAGCAAATTTTATCCTAATATTAAAAGTGGCAAAATAAAGCGATTGAATTGCTTCATAGGATATTCAAATTTTAATTGCATTTTATCAACAAATAAATTTCTATAGATTGTTCTCCAAATTAAATTTAAAAATATTATAATTAGAGAAAAATTTATATATCATCACAATTATTAGAAATAAAAAAGTAATTTTTTCTTATTCCTCTAAGATTATAGTATGAGTTTTTCTGATTTTATATGCTAAACAAATGTAGATAAAAAAAATTTAAAATTTGTAAATAACTTATATTTTAATTATCTTTCGATCTCCGCAAAATTAATAACGACTTTCCTCTTGTGTCTTAAAGTAATACGGGCCACATTTCGATAAATTCAGATAAAATGGCAGATTAGTACACACACACACACACACACACACACATACATAAAGGTTGTCTCAAAAGTCAAAATTAACGCAATATTTGAATTTGCCACCATTCGTTTAGTAATGTGTTACTAACTCAATTACAAAACCCCATTTGATAGCAGACAGTTTAGGGTTAGTAAAAGTGTAGCGTTACACGATAGAAAAATGTGTTTTCATTGTTGAACAATATTCCAAAATAATCTGGCGGGTATAATTGTAAATTAGAATTGACCCCCCCCCTAGTCAGAATTAGAATTAATTGTAAATTAGATTGACCTTCTAGATTCAGTAATTTATTATTATTGGATTTTTTATGGGATTACTTGTTGTCAAAGGTCAACGACAGAAAGGAGGAAATTTACGCAATATTAACGAAATTCAGCTAAATTTATGCAAATTGGTCATGGAAAATTTCGACAAAGAAATGTGTATGTGCTAGCAAAGCCGAGGAGATCTCTTGGTGTTATGTGTTATTCCATGCAGAAATCTATCCTGTGTACTTTACGAGTGAATAAGAATTTAACAATGTAAAAAAAAAGAAAACCAAACTATATTTTTTTTTTTTAATTCAAATCTTGCTTTAACACGTTGTTCTCTCGTGTAATGCTCCATATTTACTTGCCCTAAACTATCAACTGTCCAATGTTTTTTTAAACAGAGTTTCCAACATTTTACGGCACGCATGGTGGCAAGTTTAAATCTTGTGTTAATTTTGGGACACCCTGTATAAGTATGTATAGATAGATAGATACATATATTGAGATGAATAAATTTATAAAAAAAATGTATGTTATTATTTGACTTTTTAATGTACGTAAGATAGAATAATTTTATTAAGAAGTCTTTTTAAAAGAAATTGACATGTATACTAATCTGACAAATGTTTAATCTGTTTATAGTGCTGCATAATAAACAGAGCTCAAACGTTTCACTTTAAACATATTAGCATTAGCTATAAGATTTAGTCAAAGAAAATTCATTTGTGCATAGATAAGAATTTCCTTTTCAAACTAATCCTCTTCCTAAACTAGCTTAATTTTATCTCTTAGTACAGGTTTAACTGCAGACAGGACAAATCCTACTAGCCAATAGGAAACTAACTGGAGTTTTATTGACAGAATGAGCTCATTATCTCCTTCGTCAATAGAGTAAGATTCGTAAATTCTAAGCTTCTGAACAGCGTTAAATTGATTTCAGAGCTTAGTCGTTATTTTTTATATACTGCTCACAGATTTGTTTGAGACTCTTATATATAAGTAATGATGCAGCCATATTTTAAATCATATCATTTGACATTAAACAATTAAAATTCTTTGGTTGAATTTTATTCTTTCAAAGCACTTTTGTTTTGAAGCATTTGGTGTATTTTTATTCACTCACATAATATTTTAGGAGTCATGATAAACCCACTGTTTCAAATTTCATAGCTGATGACGAAAGTATTCGTTAACGGAAATGAAATGCCAAATTTCTATATATTAAATCAAAACAGGGCCGACAATCTGTAGTTTGGGGAAGATAGAAGAAACTTTTTAAGAAATGTGTCTTTGATGTTAAAATTTTAAAATATATATAATAATTCAATAAAAAGGGATAAAGTTACCGAGTGAAATAAAATCTTATACCATTAGCCTACGTTAAAAGATGTATGGTATATCAATTCGGTAATTTAAATATTTCGATATGCCAAAATATAAGGAAATGTATACCAATTATTCAACAAAAGTAAAAAATTTGAAAGACAAAATTTAAAGGTAAATTATTGTGCTCATATAACGAAAGATGCTTATATTACAAATAACAATGAAATAGTGAACAACCATAGAAAAAACACACATAAATAATGACATTAAAAATAACAGAAATTTGACGTTTGAAAAAGGAGAAGAAATGTAATTAAACAGTCAGAAATATTTCAAGAGGAAAGGATTTTTTATATATTTTGTTTCTATGATTTCAGTTTTTAAAATTGATAAAAATAGAGTAATGATCAACCGGATATGGATCTGGTGTTTTTAAAAAGCCAATTTATTTTTAATTTTAAGATAATATAACAGAAGTATTTTGAGACAATAATATATTCTTTCATGCTTGTTTCAACTTATTTATTAAACTTTTTACTAGTATTTTTTATCCTTCAGGTTGCTAATGGAAACATGCACTAAATTTCCTTGGGATTCACCAAGGAATGTTTAATTATATAAAATGAAAACAAATAGACATAGAATTTTATATGCAAGGTTTATTGTAAATGTATCATGCAGATTCAAAGAGTTATTAGTAGGCATCAAAAGGAATAAAAATTCCGATGGAATACAATATCGAAACCGCGCTGAAGGGGTGAAAATCGCAAAAAAAGTTCGTGCAGATTCTGAATTTTGATGGCCAAAGAAGGCTTGGTTTTACAATCAAGTAAATCAGTGGTCTTGATAGTATTGTCACTCAAATACTTAATCCAGGAACTCAATAACACAAAGAAGTAAAACCAAACCAATTTATTAACTCAACTTAAGGAGTGAAATATAAATACAAGCTCTAAAATAACTCTGAACTCATAACTGAGCCATCGTCGGCGTTTATTCCAAGAAGGAAAGTTCCAGAATACTTCTCTGTAGACAGTAAGAAAAGGGCAAAGCTTATCTGGTAAACTAAAGAAAGGTCCAGAAACTTCTGGAACTCGAAATAAAGGAGAACATAAAATAAGGAATTGAATAAATATTTGCACAAATGTCGAATCGTACTGTCACTAGCGGGATTCGAACTCATTATCTCTTGATTACGAGAAGAGTGTGATGTCCGTTCATCTACGGAGAGCCAACTGCTTTTTTCAATTTTGCAATATCCATATAGTTAACATTCTTCGACTCCATTTTCCATACTCAAAGAAATGGATTGAACGCAAATGATCCATCTCTCGTTTTCCATGTTGTCGAATCCTATATGATTTCTTCCACGGGGTGGCCTTTTACCATTCGCTTAGCCACACCAATGGACAAAGCGAAATATTTCAGCTTTGATTGACGGCCCTGTGACAGATAATATTCTAGGATTCGTCCGGAAATTGTCTATATGCCGTTGTAGGCATGACAGTAACATCAGCTACTTTTACCGACGCATTTAATGATTCATCAAATATATATTTTTACAGTTATTTTGGTGTTTTTTGTCAGCCCATCCTGACATCGAAGCCTGCTTGCATTTTCCCCGATTTTCACACATTGATCCATTGCAATTTCCTCCCTCTTGATATTTACTAACAATCCTGCTTATAGGACGGTCCATTAATAGAATACCCTTTATACAGATTATATACGATTCCTTTCCACCTATGATCAGGACCCTGATAGCCTGGTGATACATATTCGACTTCGAGGCAGTAAAGTTAGTAGGTTTTAACCCCGATTACACCGAAACACCGCCGTGTTTGCCTGGTGCACTTTGAATTTTTCGGAAACAAGCATCATGCCGCAGGCCTAGTGTGGAAGTTTAAGGAGGTGGTGACAGATCATATTCCATCCTCGTCATCTGATCAAAATTATGAGATCCGTCACAAAAATAGTCTTTGTGTTGCTTTAAATCTGTATGTTAATATGACTAAACTATGAAATGCCATTTAAGGTAGTCTAATATTATATTTAGAAATCTTTCTCCTTACCGTCTCGTCTCAAAGGTTTCATCCTAAATCCAAGCAGTGTCATCATGGCAACTATAATAATATCTTAATAAACTGAAAGATTAGAATAAATTAAATCTCATTCAGGAAGAACTAGACTCATATTGTTAATATTTCCTTCATGATTTGCCCTTCAATACTATAGGAATATATTTATTATGACAAATCTCAATATTTTCAAAATATGCAAAGGCGAAATATGTAATAAAGATTACATTCTTTATTACATTCTTAACAGAATTCAATAAATCTTTTCAAAAGAATTTGCAACAGTTAAAATTAAGAATCTAGGGGAAAAATCTGTACATATTTTTTCAAGGCATTTGTTATCAGCCAATTTATCTGGAAACACTGTTTTATATATGTATATATTATATCTGATATGATACAATGCTTGGCTTAATATATCATATCAGTTGATTAATTCATCAAAAACACAAACCAAACTTCAAAAGTTTAGTCTCATTTCAGATATATATGGGGCAATACTGAATAAATATCGTTTCATTAGCATTGAAAAATGATAATACTTTCATAAAGATAAGGATCTCTGTCAACTTCATAAGCATTTAGTTACTTATTTCCTGTGAAGCTATTTAAAAGTTAAAGTGGAAGTTTAAAATGACATTATTTTCCCAATTGCCTCATTTAAAGTGAAAATATTTTTAGTGGCGTGTATTCAAGAATCAATTATTAGGAATTTAAATATTAGTTTTCTACTGCCAGACTCATTACTCGAAAATCAATTAATTGGTTTTGAATTTCGATACGACGAGAATTGGAAAAGATTTTGTATATCGGTTATAAGAATTGATGTTTCTTTCCTTTACCTTTCATTGCCATTTACGAAACGGAAAATGTTATACAATACTGGTGGACTATTTGAATATGAGTTCAGTTTTTTCTAGTTTCTTTATATTTCGAGATATATATTTCATTTAAAAAGAAATTGTAAATATATGTAATTTCATTCGTACTTCGTACTTTCGTAATTTTCAACTTGTGCAATTACCATTCTAAGGTATGAAAAAGTGATTTGCGTGGCCAATAACTTGTCTTTAAATTTCAAAGAAGGAAGTATGAAACTTTATGTATGCATATGCGTTCTCCTAAAATGTAAGAAAAACATTTTATTAAGGGATTTTTTCACACAATGAGGGATGTAGAAAAATGTGAATGTTTAAAACTTTTCTTCATTATAAGCTTCCACAGAAATCAAAGTGTATTTAAACAACTGTTTACTTTATTTAATAGTTCAAAGTATATGCCCAAAAGCCATATTAAAACAATAATAAAAAGATGATTATTTTATTTTATTTGGGTTTCCTGCATATATATTAAAATTTAAACATTCTGTTACACTCCGTATTTTTTCACGACACTTATAATTTTCTTTAATTATTATGCAACGAAATTCGATACTAATTTTAGATTTTCTGGAGTTCCATTTTTCGTCATTTCTATTCAAGATTTTCTTTTTTTATGATTACTAATTTTTAGATTCTTATCATTTTTATTTTCCTTCTTAATATTTTCCACGTTATTTTATTTCCTTTCCTATCTTAATTTATAAAGTAGGTTATAGATCTAAATTTTTGAAGCCTATTGTAATTCGGAATTTAATTTGAAAACTGAACTGGCATTTTTTAAATAATCACGTGCCTTAAAAATTAAGTAGGATTGTCATGAAATATACATCACGTAGTTTTGAAAAATAAATGAATAATATTTTAAAGCACTTCTTCATTTTTTTTCATTTTAATAAATTCCACATATATTTTAATAGTGTCTTATATTACTAAGATGGTATTATGATTTAGTTTCTTCAAATTTAAATAATACCATCGAAGTATGCAGTATGTAATATGAAGTATGTAATCGCAGATGGGCCGGCGTCGTGACATAGAGGTAGCGCGTCTTCCCCGTGATCTGGGCGTCCCGGGTTCGAGTCCCGGTTCGCGCATGGTTGTCCTTCATTTGTTCTATCTGTGAGATGAGTGAATGTGCCCCCCTTTAAAAAGGGGCTGTGCAAGCGAATGTGATGCGTGAGTACCAAAACCGTACTCTTGGCCCTCGTTGGCGCTACTAAAATAAGAGACGTTCGCTTTAGGCTTAAAATCGTTGATTTCAAATCAGCGGGCTTGCCTATGGCAAGTGCCATTGGAAACAACACAACAACAATCGCAGATGGGACCTTAAGCTTTAAAAAAATTCTGATTATCATAAATTTCTCATTAAATTTTAAAACCTTAGATTTTATATATATATATATATATATATATATATATATATATATATGTTTTTATTATTATCATTCTGATATATTTTCATGGACTTCTAATAAGTGTGAAGAAGAAAATTCCGGGCTCAAAATCACTTTTTGTATTAAAAAAATGAATGATGGCTTAGTTGCCATCTGAAAGATTGCCATGCATTGCCTACAACATCTGTTTTCTTTTATATTTAAAATATCCTGAATAGTATAATTTTAAAACCAATTAATAAAAAGCTTATATTAGTTTATAATGGTATTTTTTTATAAATGAAAAATATTTGTTTAAAGCTGAAGCAACTTATACGAGTGCCAGTAGCCATTACCCGGTACTCCTGCTGTAGAATTTTGAGAAAAAAAATATATGTAATTTTATATGAATAAAGGAGCAAAAGACACTAGGTATTTATTAGCAATAAAAAATGAATAAACAAGAATGAATGGTTTCTTTCCTCTTAATTGTGTAGAATGCTTCATATGTCCCTTTTTCTTTTCATAAAAATATTTATTTGTTTATTTATTAAAAATACCCATGTGATTGGCTATGACGCCATTAGATCTCTATCCTTTTAACAGTTCTGAGCTTCAGTTTGAAAAACACAGTACAGTTTGAAAAAGTACAAAAGTAATCTGATTACAAGTTGAAAAACACAAGTACAAAGCATGAGTCAAGATGAGTAGCAACAAAACTTTGATGCAGTATCACGAAGCCCGGGCCAATACATGTATGCGGCCCATGGTCTGTAGTTAGGCGGAAAAGTGCCACAGCTGCACTTCTTGGAGAATCTGATATCAACTGTGTATCCTCTAGCAGTAAAGCCCATGGCTTACCGGCAGAGTTCATCAGTGCTCTCTGCTTAGAACAGTTAGGAGTTGAGTTATTTTCATGTGAGAGGCATCCAGCATTCCATTAAAGCTGTCTCAAAAATTTATACATCTCGCCAAAATTCTCAGTAAAATGTCAGACACATATGGTAAGTGGCCGTAGCAGATCTAGTGTTAACCAGGATGCACCGCGTGGAAGCCTGATATATTATATATCCTTATAAAAATATCGAAAGCTTTGAAAGTCACAAATGCTCATATTTTTATTTTCAAACTTTCACACAAAGGAGTTTTCTGCTTCTTATTATAGTGAAGAGATGCGAGTAGGCGTTTCGGATATTTTTTCGGTCAGTTTAGACACTTATATACAAGTTTAAGGGCAAAAGTGCATGCCAATTTTATTTCAACCATTTATCTTTTATCGTAATCTTTTATCTTAAACCATTTATCTTACATCCTTGCAGATGTAAAGATCGTTACATGACCAACATGTTGAAATAATTGGTTGGAAATTTTACAGTGAGCTACACTTTAGATTCTAAATTAGGATCTAAATTTTATTTTTCTATTTCTGTACATTTTTTGTTATCGTTCTCATTTTCTTTCGGATAGATATGTATACTTCTTTTGAACAAATTTTGATTAAAATTACATTAAAAAAATCTGGTGAAATGCTCGCGTACCAAATTTTATTTCTCTGTCTCATGGAGATTTTGAACTATCACGTTCATAGACAGATATAACTTCAAAAAATGTATTTTTAGAAATGGTGAAGTGTGAATCTAAGAGATTTCCTATATTTTCCATTTCGAATTTTTAATAATTTTTTTTATATAATTGGTACACGATAAAAAAAGCTATTGATATTTTATGTTGCATATACCATTGCTAGTCAAATAAACCGAAAAAGACATCTAAACTAGAATAATGGTTCTCTATTTTTCATGACTTCAATCTAGAAAAATCCATTGATCTAAATATTTATCTTTTTTTGACATGAATATGTATGCGTATAGACCATAAATAAGCAGCAATAGATTAAAACTTAAGAAATTTTTAAATAACATCTATGGTGTTTACATATGTATATACTGTAGTAACATGAAATGAAAAATTCATTATTTGAATGCAGTCACTTGCGAAAACAATGAATCTATTGGACGTTTTGCATCAAATTCCAGGTTTTGATGATTATATATTTTTTTCAATATTCTTAGTCCATAACAAACTTATTTAAAAAATACAAAAGACATCTATTACTAATTTGCAATTATTTTAACATTCTATATTGATTCTGTAATTTTAAGAATGTAATAAATTCCCTAAAATTGATTTATTACTGATACTTTTATCGCATATTTATTATTTTATCGCATATTTATTTCCAAAAATACAAATTGATATGCAAAATTTTATATTATGCATCGGATATACTAATTCATTTTTTTAACTTTAATAAAGAATACAGAAACATGACAACATTTTCAATATATAGTTTTCGATTGTGCATTGGAAATTCGCAATGAAATATCTGCTTTAAAAAATAAAAATATTTATTTATCAACTCTCGAAAATTACAAACGATCTTCAACAGTTTTACATTAGCGATTAAAGACAAAAACACTTTTATTTAAAAGCAACAAACATGTTTTCGTGAAATATTTACATATTTCTTTTGCTCCTTTGCAATTTTAACTTTAATAGGCTTATTTTGTTTCTATCTTCAACAACATTCTTAAAAGCAAAGGTTAAAAAAAAGAAGAAAGCTTTACATTACATATCCCCATAAAAAGTTTTTAATAAAAAAACGGATTTTTAATGACTCAAATGATTTATGCTGGGAGAAAAAAAGAATTGATGTTAAAGACTTGATATTTTCAGATTTCTCAACTTTACCGATTGATAATTTTAATTACGAAAGTTTCATCTATGGAAGTTTGGTCATGTTATTCTGATTTTTCTATATAATCTTACAAATGTAATACTTTTTACATTGATGGAAACTTTATGAATTATTGATCTTGGCATAACGGATATTGCTCCAACAATAAAATGTATTGTAGTTAAAAATTATTGTAATTAAAATATTTCTATCAGCATTTTGATTAGTAGTATAATAGATTTTTTTTCTCCAATAGTGTTCTTTTGATTCAAATTTTTCAGTTGACTCTGTTACGACAAAAATTAATATTTTTGTTAAATTCTACATGTATTGTGGGGTTATTTTCTATTTTTAATTCTTATTTGGAATTTTGAAAATGTAACGAGTTTCATGCATGATTAATTATTATTTTTTTATTTTTATACTTTACTTTAGGGTTTCAAAAAATAAATTTATAACGACACAGAAACCTTATAATCTTATAACAATTAAAAATCTTTCAAAGGATTTTACACGACATATTTCTATTTTTTGCATAAACCGTCTCCTTTATGCAAATGCAGCTTTTTTTGTTGTCATATTCAAAAGCTAACAATATTTGTGAAGTAATTTCCAAATAAATCATATTAAAAAAATTAATGATAAATTTAAAAACTTTCGTATGTTTCCAATAAAATTGATAAAATAGCTATTTGTCAATTGGGGTATTAACTTTATTAAGTTAACTTGCAATAGAAACGCTACTTCAACTTATTCCTATTTTTGACGGGAATTCTAAACAATTATCTTATAGCTTTAAGTTTAGTTTAGTTGTATTAACGTCTAGTTGTAAAGCAACACTAGGGGTATTTTGGGACAGACCTTGTAATTTTGAACCATGGTCAGATGACGAGGGCGGCACCTGAACTGGCATCCCCCTCTCCACATCACACCTGCTGTAAGATGTTTGGCCTCGGGGGATTTAGCGTGCAAAATGCCCCCTTTCACGAAGGTTCTTCGGTGGAATCGGGTCTCGAACCTGAAACCCTACGGCTCCAGAGCAGAAAACTTCCCATCAGGCTACAGTGGCCCCATGTAGCTTTAAATGGGCAATTCTTGTATACATATAAATGAATTTATATCGGATATCTAGGTAACGGCTCTAATGATTTTGATCAAATTCTATGTTTAGATATGGTTTTTGCTTTTTAAGTTTAGCTACATAGGTGTTTTTCCAGAAAAAATGCGATTTTGCTCCCACAAATTATTTATACCTAAAGATAGACACGTGCTTATACATGACGTGCGTAAAAGTATCAGAGATGAAATCGCGGTTAGATCCTCGGATTCCCATGCATTTTTTTTCTCATGTCCGATCCCGTACTTGCCCTTTAATTATATTTCGCTTATAAAAATGAAAGAGCCATTTATTTGCATTTTTACAATAACAATGAGAATAATAATAGCACTGCCTAGTTTGCCTCTGTTTTCCAGATATTAGAACTATTAACTGTATAAGGATTTGATTTAAACATTACAGTATTGTCTTCATATGAAGATACATATGATTTTATTTTAAATGAATATTTTGAGTATCCGCCTTGATAAAATGATGGAGAAAAAATAATAATTTCTTTATCCATTTTTTCACTTTAATGAAAAATAATTAAATTTAAATTTGTAAATAGTGCAAAAGATTTATAGCTTAACATTAAAAAAATCCCTCTCAAAGTGACTACTTCATAGTATATTGAAGACTAAATTATCTATTAAGATAATTATCATTATTATCTTTATATCAACTGTTTATTGTCTAATTATCTTTACATAAAGAAATTAATAAAGAAATTAAAAAAAAAATACTACATTCGAATAGGAAGAGTAAATATTTGCATCGATCTTATGATAACAGTCTTGGTATATTGCTTAAAAATAAATATTTCAATAACAGTTTTAAAACTACAGTATATAACTTCTTTTTTTAGACAATAAAAAATACGTAAAGCTGGATTTTTGCACTTCAATTTTCCCATGAAGAAATAGAATTTAGCTTGTTGCAAAGTAGTAATACAATGGCACAATTCTTTAAAGTACTTATTTTCTCCAAGAAATGCATATTACAAGTTTAGATGTCTCAAACGCTTTGGTCAAATAAGAGGAAACAAAAATGCCACAAAGAAATAACAGTCTCTTTTTGCTATTTTGTACAAATATAATAGCACATGTTTTCATTTTGTTTTCGCTAAGAAATTCCAAGAAATAATAAAAAGACGAAGCCTTGGAAGAAGAAATTTTTCCAACTTAAAATTCTTCTCTAAAATTAAAAAAAAAATTAGTCAGGCTATTTACTTAAGAAAAAAGCTTATGAATTTTTTAGGTTTCTTCTCTTTGTCATCTTGTTACAAATTCCAACTTATCTTTATTCGTAGAAATTTTGTACAGCTAGCTTTATCTATGAAATTTGCGAAACACATCGAGATGTAATCTAAATATATTTTCCTTTATTTATTTATACTGACGTGCTGCTATTGTTTCATGGCTTCAACTAATCAAAAAAAATCGTTTATACCTTCTACTTTTCTGAAGTTACTTGGAAGCCCATTAAAGTAATGGAAATACACGCCTTTCGTAAAATAAAGATGGACAATGCAAAGTTTTTCCTCTATTTAATTTATTGAAATTATAAATTTTCTTACAATACGAAAGATTACTGTAAAATGAGGATATAAATTATGACATTAGATCTATACTAGCCGCCTTTGGCGACCAGCCGGTTCGCCAATCTTAATGTTCGTTAAAATTTAATAATTAAATAATTTATGAAATTCCTACTTTAATAGCTTCTTCATAAAATATTTTAAAACTTCAAATTTTGATAGTCATATAATTCACTCATAATATTATAACGCCTTCAGTCATAACGTAATATGTATCTCTCTAATTTTCTGTTAGCTCCTGTATAATTTATACTTTAAATTAAAGTGGAAAGGATTAATATGCAATTAATATAATAATATTTTTTACTGAAGCAAAGTATTTTTCTGTAATATGATTACCGAAAACCGTTACTGAGCGTTTAAACTTTATGGGCACTAAAGAATATCTTTCGTAATTTATGTAATCTTTCAAGAATTTGTCAACAAAATTTTATTAGATTCATCATGAACAGATCGATTAATTAACAATGTTTAATTTTAAATGCATCAAACACTAAGAAAATAAAATGAATCGTTTAAAATAATTGGTTGAAAACAGGTTTAAAAAAACCACTTAAAAAACGATGTACTTAAAAATATAAGCAAATACAAAAAAAATAAAAATATATAACTAACATCAATACAGTTTAATTACAAAAGCATGCAACTAACCTAAAAATAATTTAAATCAAATTCGAATCAGTTGATAATGGTTGTCATGATAACAATCAGAACACAATGCGCATGCGTGAATTTTCAACGCCAGTTACGGTAACGCAAATGCTTGAATTTTTCTACGCTAGTTGGGGTAACGCTATGCAGATTAGACCTTTTTAGTCTCCTTTATTCTGCGTTATTTTAATTCAGAATGAATCTGAAAGATCGATTAATTAACAATGTTTAATTTTAAATGTATCAAACATTAAGAAAATAAACAGAATCGTTTGAAATAATCGGTCGAAAAATGTTAATCCTAGCCTCATTACTGTTGGGAAAAAAAAACTGAAGCCTTACTCATTTAGCGGCGGGGAAAATGGAAGATTTTTTTGGCGGAAAAGTTACTTTTTAATTAATAATTAAAATTCTAATTAAAAATTCAAAAAAGGGACACCAGGTGCACATTCCCGGCCTCCAAGGTAAACATGTACCAAATTTGGTAGCTATTGGTCAAATGACCTAGCTTGTAGAGCGCCAACACACAAAAACACACACATTCACATTGAGCTTTATTTATAACCAGCTGCATTTGGTGACCAGCCGGTTCGCCAGTATTACCGCTCGCTACGATTTTCAATTAAATATTTTAAGTAACTGTTCTTTTAAAGGATTCTATAACAAAACATTTTTAATCTTCAAATTTTGATAATCATACCAAACTTATACTGTTTAGATCATTTCGTTCAATTTACTATATATATTTTGCTAATTTGTTGTCATTTCTGGCAAATTTTCAACTTTAATTTAAAATGTAAATGATGAAATTGTAATTAATATAAATTTTTTTTAATAAAACCAAGCGTTTTATTTTATTTATCATCTTTATTGTTACTTATTAATTATTATTATTATTGAATGTGAGTATTGCAAACAGAATCTCTCGGTATTTAAGTCTTATGTTAACTACAAAATATTTTTCATAATTTATGTAATATCTCATACAATAATTCAACAAAAATTTCTAAGATTCAGCATAAAATTCAGTTTTTAGTTTTGCCTTCAAAAGGATTGAAATGAAATCAATAATAATATTTTGTTCCGGCCTATCAATATATTTCAAAAATTATGAAGTCTAAATTTAATGCAGTAAGGTATTATATTCTGAGAAATATTCTGGTCACACCAAATTTTAAATAAATGAAAGAATGTTTCTATTTTCCACGATCAACTAAGACTTATTTATGAAGTTTTAAATGTTAAAAATTGAGAAAAACTCAACATTTTCATAATCTTAGTCCAATTAATCTTGAGAAACCTGCGCGCTGATTGACGTATTTTATTTGAAACGATCGATGGAAAATCTAAAATTATCCTTTTTTTATTGAATAGTGACATTCAAATTTTCATAAATCAGTAAGTTTAATTGATTGATTTAGTTGATTGGAAATTATCTCTTTTTATTTAAAATATTAGCAGAAGCTTTATGTAAAATCAAAAATTCGTTATTTATTAGAGCATTTATTGAATCAAGTTACACAAAATATAATCATTTTCCATTTAGACCATTTTAGCAGATCTGTGTCTTACTAAAGGTTTACAAATTAGCTGTGTGGCCCTGATTTGAATGGATATCCTGCTCATATTAAAAAAAACTTGCCTTAAATAAATCTGATTTATTGCATTAATAATATAGAAAGTGTAGAAGATCATAAAATTATTTTTTATTGAATTGATTTTTTAGAAAAAATAATATTTTATATTTGTTCCCTTTCCTTCAGACACGTGCCGAAAATTATATTTTTGTAGATTTTATTTCCAAAAACCTTTAATTTATTTTTTATTGGAGTTTTAGTCAATGTGATGGCAACACTTTGAAAAAAGCTAATTTTTTCTCATGAATGCGAAACGTGCTCGTGCAGCTTAAATTTTATTTTTATTTTGTACGAAAAAAAATTTGAAAAAAATATTTATTTAAAAAATTCATTAAAAATATAAATTTAATTTCAAGGTTAAAACATTGGTATCATTTAAAAGATAAATTTTTTATCTTTAACTTGATGTAAAAATCTTTTTTGAGCGATAATATTTTAAGAAGTTATAGCAGAAACACGCCAAAATTTAGCTTAATTTTTAAATAAATAAATTTCTAATTAAAAATGTGTAAAAATAACACCCAGGTGCCCATTCCCAGCCTCCAAGGTATACACGTGCCAAATTTCGTAGCTGTAGGTTGAATGGTCTGGCTTGTAGAGCGCCAACACACACACACGTTGAGCGTTATTATAAGTATAGATTATAGATATAGATTAGTAAAGAAAATGCACTGTTTTGATTCAGAGCGTGGCTTTTTAATCGAGTTTTATAACAGCTCACTTATTTTGTTTACACGTTTTGTAGATTTTGTTTACATATATTTTTATTTACCGTTTAACTTTAACTGATTTTTTTTTCAGTTTTAATGTAAAAATCAGAAGTAGTGGGCTACCACAATCACTAGTTTTTCCATAACCTATTGCAAACACCCTGTGGAAATTGTTTAAGCCATGAGCGGTATAAGTGCCGAAATTAATTTTTCACATATCAGAGTTATGTATTTTGTAGTATCAAGGAAATTGATGTATGTATAAGGAAAGAGTAATGTATTATGTATAAAGAAAACTGATAAGTGTGTATTAAAGGCATGACATTTGCAGACAATAGTTATGAATGACTGATTTTTTTTGTCGTGTCACTATTTAAGCCAAATTTTAAGCAGTAGCTTATGAGGGTAAGGACCCCTGAGCATCCGAGGGCAGAAGTCTGACTAGCTCAAATGAAGACAGCACACACACACTCGCTTGCCCAACCCCTTATAAATTCCTGATCTATTACTAAAATAAAGATATTTAATGAATCTAACTTGTACTCATTGCCTGTTAATCATCATCACATGTATTAACTGATAACAGAAAGCCTATTATGTATTTTCTACGCATTTCTCAGAAAGATTGAACATGCAATTTAGAAAGTAACCTCAACTTCAGTTAAAATTACTTTCATGTATTAATCATTTTTTAATCAATTTCATTTATTTAATCAATTGTGTATTTTATATTCACATGTATTAGAAGGTTCAAGCAAGACAGAAGGTCAAACTTCGACAGATTTGGTTCCAAATTTGATGTAAATCTCAAAATTTGACAGAAAACTACAATTTTTTTTATGAAGTCCGCATAAAAAATTCCGATTATTTGTGTGAAGTATTTTCAATTATGTATTCCCATATAGACAGACACACTTTCAAAAATGTATTTTTTGAATTCAGGGAGATCTAAAACATACAGCGTCGTCAAAATTTCGAGCATGGATTATTTCTCAATTACAATACCTCCTTTTTGTATATTTCGTATATGAATAAGTAATAATTCTTATACGAAATTTCATACTTTTTAACAAGGTAATACATAATTATTATAATTAATTTTCAATAAAACTAACAAAACGTGAAATCTCACGCAACTTATTATTATTTTTTTCATTTCTTTTATTCTATTTGTTTAATTTCGCTTAGTTAAATTAACTTCCCGTTTTAAAGCCTCACTAGGGCTATTTTGTGACGTACATTGTAATTCTGTAGAAGAGGTCAGATGACGAGGACGGCACCTGAGCCGGGACCTCCCTCTCCACACCACACCACAGTAGCTGGAGGTTGTTTGGTCCGGACAGATTTTTCGTGCACCAGACCCGATTACACGATGGTTCTTAGGTGGTATCGGGTCACGAACCTGATACCCTCCGGTTCCAAAACCGACACAGTACCACCAGTCCATTGCTCCACTTGATTCTATAGGAAATTGCTAACATGCATATATATTAAATGGCTGATCTTCATAAGGCATATCATTATTCAAGTTTATATGTATATCTAAATGCATACAGAAATTTTGATAAGAAAAATAACTTAAAAGTTTCAAAATTTAAATGTCCCACTTTGTTTTTCCAGTATTTTATATTTTATATTTATTATATGTTTTGTCACATATTCCCATTTTGTTTTCATTAATAAAATCTTGCAAACAGAGCAAATGAAAAAAATCTTAATTATATTATTTTGTTCTTCTATTGGCTGAATCTATTAAAGCGAAAACAGAAAAGGCAATGCAATCTGTTACTTCTCCTCTTTCTCTGATTGCAACTCTACCAAGAGCAGCTCCGTGGAAGGAAGTTCTGTTCTGCTGCTTTTATTCTTTGAAATTTTGAAACTGTAACGAGGTTCATATCGGACGTAACTTTTCTCATTTATTTTTTTGGTGTAGTGGCTATTGCTCAAGAATAATAACTAGTTCAAAATTCTTCATTTGTGCACGTTTGTTGGAAGGATCTTTTCTTATGAGGATCATTTAAAGTAAGATCACGTACAAAAAAACTCAAGCTATTCATTTCGGATAAAAATATTTAATCCGTTTCTATTATTTTAGTTACAAGTGTTCGTCAGAATCTTTGATAAAAAAAATTAATAATTTTTCGACACTAAACCCTTGTTGAAGTTATTTTTTATTATTATCATTGAATATTATTCTTGGGTATTTCCTAATGTACCATTACTAATTGATGATAGATAATTCACTTTGATGGAGTGAATTTCATAGAAAGATAAAGAAATGTACAAACATTTTTAATAAATGCAAAGGGATTTACTCGCTAATTTTAAAACCATTTGACGAAAAAATGAATGATATAGCAATATGGAAACCATATCCGATTGCTCTATTAGGAACAGAGAGCCATAGATTCTTCTAAAAAATTTGATACCTTGCCACAAAGAATGCATGAATACGTGTCAGTAATTACGAGTCAGATTTTGTGGTTGTTACTATTTTGTGTGCTATTTATTTCCGAGAATGCTGCCTTTGGGTGCCATCGTCGATATTTTACTACAGATATTTTAATTTTATCTTGTAAAATAAAGCCTCTATATCCGTTATTAAATTTATTTAACTCTTCGTTCAACTCTCATTGGACGAATTTCCATGGCAATGAAATAAATCGGTACGAAAAGTAATATCCGTGTTTAGACATTACGCTCGGAATTGATTTAATACTGTAAAGTAATGTAAGTTCTTCTAAGAATTCCATTCATATAGACAAATTCTAACTAGTTTTTATGATTTTGTTTCAACTGAGATAATATAATTTATATATATTATTTATAATATATTTAGAAATAATTTATAATTTTTATATGATTAATTATATATGTATAAATACGACGAAGACTGATATAGAAATTAAAAAAAAGGGAACTAATTTTAAAAGCTAAAGTTTTACAATCTTTACTATGAATATGTCATGAAATAATTTATTTCGTATTATAAAATATTCTGTAGAAGTTTTATACATTCGTGATATGTACGATGAGCTCAACAACACGTTCACAATATTTTTTTTATTAATACTGTTGACGCTGTTATTGGACAGTTTAACCGTGTAATCATTTCAACTGAAATTCGAATTATCGGTGTTTAGGTGACGCTCACACGCTTTCGCGATGTGGAAATACACAAAGAGAGGCATTCTACTATTTTTTAGCATCATAAATTTTAAATGCTGTTGAGCTAGTTTTGTATTTTAGCATACCAGACTCTATAGAAAACACTGATGGAATTGGAAATAAAAAATATAACCAGCAATTATTTCTTTTGGAACTATAAAAACCTTTAAAATTGTTTTTTTTCTTTTGCTTAAATTATTAAGATTTTAATTAAAATTGTTTTGAATATATCGTAAAGTAATATTATACAAACATCATTATTACAACACTTTTCTGTGAAAAAAAATTACCGTATCAACAAATGTTTTTATACTATATATATAATATTTAAATCGGTAATCAATTTCTCAATCACGTTTATAAATTATAACAATGTGCATGGACTATGAGTGAATGCCGAATAAATTTCTTTTGGTAAGATTATTTCAAAATTGCACAATTTTAAATCACACTTTAATAGTAAAATAATATTATGATATAAATGGAAATTGGAGAAAGTTTAAGTATCAGCTTATGTTAAAGGATATGAGAAATCTAAAACGAAGTGCACATTTTAAAATATAATGAATACAAAAATTAAATTTCTCAAGAAAATATATGATTAAATTTATACTATCTTATTTATTACAATAACCTAAATTGCTATATTTCTCCTCTGTCTCTTCTTCCTCAAATTCTTGATTCTTCTATCATTTGAATTTTCTGTACATATAGAAATACACTGACACAGGTTCCAATGGAAAATATAAACATTACGTGGCCTTTCACTGACTAATTTCGTGTGTGCTACCAAATTACATTATATGATTTCATATTTCACGGCAACAATAATTATATTATAACGATGAATATTTTTGAGTAGTATGTCACTTTAAATCTTAAATCCGTATTATTCACTGAAAAAGTTTTGACTCAAGGATTGCAAACATCAATTGCAGAAGAAAAAAGAACACACCAATAAAACATCTGTAAATAATTATGATGCATTGAAAAAAAGATTTAAAGGTTCTTGAACAATAAATTTTCTTTGCATTAAATATACCATTTAACGAAGAAGTTTCTTAATCCCATGTCATTAGCACAGCTTAACGAAAATAGTTGTTATAAAAGTTCAAAACTAAAGAAAGCTAAAAAAAAAAGAAAACATAAAAAAATAGAGTATTTTTTTTCTCGTTAAGGAATTAAATCCGACAACAGGAACAAGTTCATTCGATAAAAGCACAAAGCCATTCAGTTTTAATTGATATTTACAACTAATCAGCTGTTTCGTGAGAAAATACCATGACTAAATTCATTAATTAAAACAGTTTCTTTATTTTCTAAAAAAAATGTAGCAAAATAATTCTATTTTAAACTCGTTGGTAAAAAGAAAGGGGGAAAAAGCCTTATTTCATATTTTGCAGAAAATTAATTTGTACCCTTCTTAATAAGCACAAACGCTTCAAGCGATTTTATTTTTCTTTAGAAAAAGAAGACAAGCCTTCATTTGCAATGCGGACTACTGGAAATGTGATAAAGAATAAAAATGTTCCGAAAAATATTGTTTTTCTTATTGTACCAGTATTCTGAAAAATTGGAATCCGTACATGAAAAAAGAGCAGAAAATATTTCAATTTGGTTACTTTAATTTTTTTAATATTTTGAATAGAGAATTCGGTACTAAAAATTCAATTTCATCTGCTATTAAACTGTGTTCTTGCATTATTTTCAGTTGGTTGGTTGGTTGTCAGAATTACTGGAGCAAAAGATGTGTTGCCTCTCCAAGTGCAAAATTTATAGTGAACAAACAAGTCTATGTGATTTAATAAAAATATAGTTAGCATTTCAAAATAATATGTTGTTTTTCCTCTTTCAAAGCCCAGGGTGTAAAGTGGTTTGAAAAAAAATTATTATTAATTACAAATAAATGTAACAAATAAAATTTATGCACTAGAGTTTAAAATAAAAACAACGCATAAAATATTTTTAATGAAGTTTCAAAAGTAAATTTGTTGTAGACATGTCGCAATATGAAACCAATTATATTTCGAAAAATATGTTCTGTATTCTAATAAAAATAATATCATGAATTTAAACATAAGGATGAAATACCAAAATAAAAAAAGCTACAAACATATTATGTTTTTAGCTTTTTTAAATGATATGACATGAAAATAAAAATAATATCATGACTTTAAACATAAGGATGAAATACCAAAATAAAAAAAGCTACAAACATATTATGTTTTTATATATTAAGGATATGTACATTTTCTTTTGTCTCTGCGATACATGATCAGTGAATGGTTTACTAACATCTTCAAATTATGTTTAAACTCTTACTTCAAAATATCCCCTTGCATAACCTGGTGGAAGAAGACTTATTAATTCCTAGACAAGTGAGGGAATGGGAAGGAGATACAGTGTCATCTTTAATAAAGTTGATGTAATCATCATTGAAACAGCTGGATTAACATGCATTAATGTAAATATACACGACTGTGGAGTTGAGGGTTTCAAAACTTTGGAAAAATTTTGAGTCCCGGCATCGAACTCAGAAAATTTGGCGCAAGCGGGAATATTATAAATTCAGAAATAGTTTCTAAATTTTTAATATGAAAGTCATTTGACTATTAGAAATAATTGTGAAAACTTTAAAATCTTTAAATATCCGAACATTAGATTATTTATTTTCTTGAAAATTATGCTGCAAAACATTCTGGATATATTAATTATGTTTGTGATAGAAAGCCAAACAAATTTATTTAGAGAATTCCAGACAAAAAATAGTCTAGGCTTGTTAATGAGAGCAAGATATAGACTTAAGGGAATCAGGTGTCTTATTTTTAAATCTAATAATTATAATATAATAAAAAATAATTTTTAAAAGATATTTAAAACTTTTGAAATGGTTTGCCGTTTCCAAAGTGAATAGTCGTCACATTGCTTTTCTTTGTTCCATAATTGCAATTCGAAATTCGCACATCTGTCCAAAAAAGGTAATGCATAACTTGGTAAGAAGCAACTATCTTCTCTAGTGCATTGATATTTGAAATCAATGTAACAATGAGATTTAAAAGATTAAAATTCAGTAAATAAAATCAAAATAATAAAAAAAAGATTAATCATAAGTTATTATTATTATTTTTAAGAAAATTTGTATAATTGTTTATTGAGATGGTTTCTTAATTTGCATGAAATTCAAACGCTGAAAGAATTTGGCATTTACATTCAGTTCACTGCAAATTCAGCGAAATATATATATATATATATATATATATATATATATTGTTACAAACCTGCGATTCGGCTTCCCAGCATAGTTTGTTCCACTATCAGAAAGACTGTTTTTAAGTTATCGGTATTGGACGGAGTCCGTGTGCCACGTCGTAGGTCCCAGAGTTTGGCGACAAAATTGGCTTCCATTTGGCAACTTGGTGACGAATTTTCGACTTTGTCGCCAAAATAGATTATACCCGATATATCGAGAATTTTTCCGATCCGTCCAGTAGGAACCGAGATACGCCTCGAACGTTCCTGATTGGTTGAGAGACTTCTAGCCCCGCCTCCTGAAACCTATAAAAGGAGCCAGTCTGTGCTGCTAGGGGGTAGTCAGTAGTCGAAGAGAGTCGAAGAAGAGTAGTCGGAAGAGACGGAGCTGACTGTTCGGAAGCGACAGAGCGGAGTAGTCGTCGAAAAGTAGTAGTCGTAGTCGGTATCGACGGAGCGGAGTAGTAGGAAGCGACAGAGTAGAGTAGTCGGAATCGACGGAGAAGAGTAGTCTAAATCGACGGTGAAGAACTGGTCTTCCAGGGATTAGCAGAGCAGCGACGGAGTCAAGCTAGTGCTGAGCTAAGCTGTGCGCTATTTTCTGCAGTTGAGTCTTGTTGTATGCTGCACGTCTCGGCTGAGGATAATCATATTCTACGCTGTATAAAGTTGTCGTTTTTGTGCTGTCCTGTGTGTCTTCGTGTAAATAAACGTCGTTGTTTCTTTTTCTACTGCCGCCTGCTGATTGAGCTTTCTCAACACCATATAACTTCTAATGTCCAAACGAACCCCGGGTAAAATCCGTAACAATATATATGTAGTGACGAACGCCTGATGACGAGCGCCATCTGCTGGCCAACAGGTGTTGATGCTTGTTAGACAGAGTGCAGACGAGACGGGTCTGAACGAAAGTAA
>JAPMOR010091393.1:0-12389 GCA_026543865.1 Argiope aurantia | reverse complement strand
AATTGAAAAGAAAATATTGACAAAGACTCACTGTCATCCGATTGTATGATTATGGAGCTTTGATAGAATCTGACATAATAGAAATGTTTCTTGTTTTAGCATATTAAGAATTTTATAGAAATAACTCTAAAATAGATTTTGTAATAAACAAAATTTGCCCCAAAAATTTTCGGTTCTTATCACTATATTTTTTTTGGAGGGGTTTGGAAAATAATATAAAATCATTCGTATAAATCGGGCTAAAATTATACGTTACGCCTAGCTTTTAAAATTCAGAAAAATAATTACTAAATAAAAAAAATATATATATATAAAATTTTTAGATGTAATTTTACTGAAAAAAAAACGATAAAAAAGAATCTTTGGATAAAAACATAGTACATTACGAGAAAAATAAATCTATAAATCTGGTGTGAAGTCCAATATCAGAGACCAAGATCAAACTTCGCTCAGCAGTGTTTTTTTTTTCTTTTGAAAAAATTGTATTTTTCGGAGAAAATATTTAAATGAGAATCACATACTGATTACATATAATCCGACAATTTAAATAAAAAATGGTGGATGTACTTAATTTAACTTATTATTTGAAACATTCTGGTATATTACAATATTCATTTAAAGTTTATTTATCATTTCTGTCAATTTTTTAACTTACATTCAGTTTGACCATTATGAAATCGGGTCTTAATACAACACAAATACACAAAAAATTGACAAGATGGTACTACACGACATTGTCAGCATGAGAGCAGATAGAAAAAGTCTCTAATGGTTATACTTTTTTTTTTTTTTTTTGCAAAATTGCATTTTTTTTTGTTCAGGAAAGATGCATAGATAAACTTAAAAAGCGAAACCTTATCTAAATATAAAATTTGATACAAATTTTTACAGCCGTTTCCGAATTGCACGAAATAAATTTATATGTATATACAGGAAATTATTGGTTTAAAGTTATAAGATATAAAATTTTCACTGAACTCACATTATTTTCGGACTATCGTGGCCACTATTAATGTCCGACAAACTTTCTATATCCATAATCATGTTTTAAAACATAAAAAAAAAATCATTAAAATTTTTATTTTAAAACTTTTGATTCTTCCAGCATTTGCTCTTTGTATGCTTTGTAATGTAAATGAGAAATTAAAAATGGATTAAAAATTTTTTCTTTAAGTTTTTTTTTGAAGCAAACAAATCCTGCAAAAAAGAACAAATTGAATATCAAATCTTTAACGAAAATGCTATTTTGCTATTCTATTGGCTCAAGTTATTTAAACGAAAGCAGAATAATTCTTGTAATCTGTGGCTTATCATTTTTCTCTGATTGCAACACTAGCAAAGAGCAGCTCCATGAAAGGAAGTTTCGTTCTACTGCCTTTATTCTTTGGAATTTTGGAAATGTAATGAGGTTCATGCCTGACGTATCTTTTCTCATTTATTTTCTTGGTGTAGTGGATGTTGCTCAAGAGTAATAACTATCTCACAATTTTTCATTTGGGCACTTTCGTTGAAAGAATCTTTTCTGATGAGACTCATTTTAAGTAAGCTCACGTACGGAAAAGCTCAAGTTATTTATTTTTGATAATAATATTTCAACTTTTTCTCTGATTTTACTTACAAGTGTTGTTCAGGAGCTTTATTACAAATTTTGATAACTTTTGTGAACCTGCTTCCTCGTTAGAGTTTTTCTTCTTCTTATTGAACTATATTTCTGGATGTTTCTTAATGTATCATTACTTATTTATAATAACGAAATTATCTTCGATATAACGCATTTCATGGAAAGAAAAAAAATGTACAGATATTTTTCATAGATCAAAGTCAATAACTAGCATACTTGGAAAATGCATGACTTAAAAGTGAAATTTCTGGAAATATAAAAATCATGATGATTTCTCTATTAGGAACATAGAGAGCCGTAGATCCGTCTCAAATATTTGATACCTTGTGAACGAGAGAAATCAATTGCGATTCAATCAAGTGAAATTGTTTGTGGAAAATGTTAATAGAAATTCGAGCTTTATACAGCCTGAGTAAAAACTTTAAGGCCAGTAAAAATTTTTGAGACAATGGAAACATATAAACTGAGGAATTAAAATACCATTTGATTGATAATTATGGAGTTTAAAGAAAAGTAAAAAAAGTAGAAAAATTAATTTGCAAATATTTTATTATTAGAAAATATTACAGAACACACAGATGAATATTTGAGCCTGAGTAAAGATTTTAAGGCCAACATAGAAAATAACATATTAGAAAAAAATTACAAATTCTTAGAAGGTTGTGTAGCAGCCATTATTTTGAATTACTTCAAATACTCATGTTTTCATAGATGAAACGCGTTTTTTACAAAGGGTGGGGTCGGTTTTATACCATTCATCTTCGATAGTAGATTTCAGCTCTGTTGTTGATGTAAAATGTCTCTTATTTGCATAAACTCTTTTTGCTAAGTCACTCCAAAGGTTCTCAACTGGATTGATGGTCAGGTGATCTAGCTGGCCATTTCACAGTTTCAACATTGTTGACTTGGAACCAATTTTTCTGCTGTTACTCGAATGGATCGATGCATTGTTCTGCTGATATTTCCAATTTTCTACAGCAAGTCATTCAGCATTTGGCAAAAGATGATTTGTTAGGACATTTTGGTATCCTTGTGAATTCATTCTACCTGAAACGAATGCAATTGAGCCCACACCATTGTGAGCAAAACAGCTCCAAGTCATGACAGACCCTTTACCTAATTGGCACTTGGAGAATATTTCTTTTTCATGTCTTATATCATGCCAGTAGAAATTCCAGCCATCTGGTCCATCCAAATTCCATTTTTTTTTTCGTCTGAAAAAATAATTTCAATCCATTGGTTGTCCCAGGTCATGACTTTCTGGCCAAAGTTCAAACGCTCTATTTTGTGTCTCTGCAGTAACTGAGGATTAGTCAATTTTGCTGTATAAGTGAATCTTCCAGACCTTCCAATTGTGTTATAAATCGTTTTTTGACAAACTTTTAAACCTGTCGTCAGAATCAGTTTCCTGGTTGAGTACTTTCCAGTAGATGCAAGTTAGTAAACTCTTCTTTTATCACGCGAGGACAAAGCTTTATGTCTTTCCCCAGTATTCTTTTTACCATAATTGTCTTTCAATTTAAATAAAGGTTGACTACAGTCTTTGATCTTCCTATCTTTATCGCAATAACACGACTACTCATTCCTGTTGAAGACAAAGCTTCGTTCTGTCCTCTTTCACGATCAGTTAACTTCTTACCCTTCACCATCTTCACAAATATCACCAATACTTCGAAGAAACGTATGACAAATATGGAAATTGCAGCGTTGTCACAAGTAGTTGCAATTTTAATTACACGATTATATGTATTATATTTATTTTTAAAAAATTACTGGTGGCCTTAAAGTTTTTCCACAGGCAGAAATACTAACTTTGTAAATAACCACATGTTTCTCATAATTATGTATTTACAAATTATGTTTATGGCATTTATTTCTTATCAATGAACTTTAATAATTAATATTATTTGAATCCCTTTTATTTCATTTTACATTTTTTCAAAAAATTTTATTGACCTTAAAGTTTTTACTCAGGCTATAATTGCATTACTGTTGTTTTTAAAAATATTTTGTTGTTTGTGGTTATTTCTGTGTTGCGTGTTGTTTATTTCTGAGAATGCAACTTTTGAGTACCATCGATTTTGTTTTAATATCGACATTTTAAATTTATTTTGTAAAATGAAGATTTGCTATCTATTATCAAATGTCTTAGAGGAGGTTTTCTAATTTTATCATACACTTTCATATGGACAATATCTAACCTTTATTTAAAATTTTGTTTTAATTGAAGGTGTAAATTGTTCTATATTATTAATTATATAAGCACTACTACGACGAAATCAAATATAGAAATTGAAGAGAAGTCGAATTAATATCAAACTATAATATCCTTATTAGGAAAATGCAATGAAATAATCTATTTTATATTATAAAATATTTGTAGAAGCTTTATACACTCAGTATATGTATGCTGTCTGTAACAACATGTTTTCATTAATTAATTTTCAATACAATTGGCACTGTTATTAGACAGTTTACCTGTCGAATCATTTGAACTGGAATTTGAATTATCGGTGTTTAGGTGACGCTCACACACTTTCACGATGTGGAATTACACAAAGAGAGGCTTTTCTACTATTTTTAGCTTCATAAATTTTAAAGGTGGTGAGCTAATTTTAAATTTTGGCCTGCCTAACTCTATAAAAAAGACTGGTGAAATTGAAAACCACAAATATGCCCAGTAATTATTTCTTGTGTTAATATAAAGGCCCATAAAATCGTTTTTCCCCTTAAATTATTAAGATTGTAGTTAAAACTATTTTGCTAATTACTGCTACATGTTTATACTTAAAACAACTGTAAAATAATATTGTATAAGCGTTATTTTTTCACTAATTTCTAGTTAAAAAACTGACTAACTGTACCAACAATTGAATTTACATTATATATATTTTAATTACATATAGCGATTTCTCTATTATATAGATAAAGTATGGCATTCTGCGCGAACTATGAGGGAATAAAAATATCTCTATAAAAAAAGAATTAATGTACCATTGTAAGGTTAAGACAAAACTGCATATTTTTAAAAGCACTTTATTAGTAAAATAATATTTTAATATAAATGTGAAAATCGGAGGAAGTTTAAGTATCAGCTTATGTTAAAGGATATGAGAAATCTAAAACGAAGTGCACATTCTAAAATACAAGGATTCCAAAAATTAAATTTCGCAAAAAATATATGATTAAATTTATGCAATGTTATTTATTACTGCAACCTAAATTGCTATGTCTCCTCATCTGTCTTTTTCTTCTCAACTTCTTGTTTCTTCTCTCATCTGATTTATCTTTGCATTTCGAAATACACTAACACTGGTTCGAATGGAAAATATAAACAGTATTTGGCCTTTCACCGACTTATTTCGTTTAAGCTACCATATTGTATTCCTTAATTTCGTTGTTGTTATGACTTACGGAACTTTACAAGCCCGCTGACAATTATCTGTCAGCGATTTAAGCCGAGTGAGGGTCTCTTGTTTCTTCAGTAGCCCCAACAAGGGCCAAGAGTATGACTAGCTGCTTTATTCGTCACATTCGCTTGCACAACCCCTTTTTCAAAAGGGGGGGGGCACAGTCACACTCCTTACAGATAGAACACAGAAGAACAACCTTACCCGAACCGGAACTCGAAGCCATTACGCCCAGGTCACTGGGACGACGCGCTACTCCTATATCAGGGCGCCGGCTTTAATTTCGTATTTCAAGGTAGCAATAATTATATCATAACAATGGACATTTCTGACTAGTATTCCCCTTCAAAGCTTATGTCCATATAAATAACGGAAGATATTTTGACTCCAGGAATTCAAACATAAATGGCAGAAAAGAAAAGAACACAATAACAAAACATGAATAAATCATTCTGATGAATTTATAAAGAGATTGAAATGTTTTTCAACAATAAATTTTTCTTTGTATTAAATATACCATTTAACGAATGCGTTTATTAATCCCATGTAATTACCACATCTTAACGAAAACAGTTGCTATGATAACTCACAACTTAAGAAAGAAAAGAAAAAAACTTTTTTTCTTCTCGTTAAGAAATGAAATCCGACAAAAGGAACAAATTTATTCGATCAAAGTACAAAGCCATTTCGTTTTAATTGATATTTACAACTAATCAGCTGCTTCATAAGAAAATACAATGAATAAATTCATTAATTAAAACAGTTTCTTTGTTTTATAAAAAAAATGTAGCAAAATAATTATCTTTTAAACTCGTTTGAAACAATGCATTCGGAAAAAGAAAGAAAAAAAAAGGCATTATTTCATATTTTGCAGAAAATTAATTTCCTCCCTTCTTAATGAGTACAAACGTTTCAAGAGATTTTATTTTTCTTTAGAAAAAGAACACTTGCCTTCATTTTCAATACGGACTACTGGAAATGTGATAAAGAATAAGAATGTTCTGTAAAGTATTTTTTTTTTGGTGTGCCTGTATTCGGAAAAATCGAAATCCGTACAAGAAAAAAACAGAAAATATTTCAGGTTGGTAACTTTAATTTTTTAATTTTTTTGAATAGAGAATTCGGTACTAAAAATGCAATTTCATCTGCTATTAAACTATGTTCTTGTATTATTTTCAGTTGGTTGGTTGGTTGTTAGAATTACTGGAACAATAGATGTGTTTCCCTCTCCCAGTTCAAAATTAATAGTGAACAAACAAGCCTATGCGATTTAATAAAAATAGTTAGAATTTCAGAATAGCATGTTGTTTTTCCTCGTTAAAAGCCCAGAATGTAAAGTAGTTTGAAAGCAAAAAATAATTATTAATTACAAATAAATTTAACAACAAAATTTATGTACAAGAGTCTCAAATTAAAAAAAACGAATAAAATATTTATAATGAAGTGGCAAATGTAAATTTGTTGTAGACATGTTGCAACATGAAATCAATTATATTTCGAGAAATATGTTCAGTATTCTAATTGCGATTTAACAGGTGTTGTTGAAAATAAAAATCATATCATGATTTTAATCATAAGGATGAAATTCCGAAATAAAAAAGCTACAAAAATTTAATGTTTTTGTTTCTTAAGGATATGTACATTTTCTTTTGTCTCTGCGATACATGATCAGTGAATGGTTTACTAACATCTTCAAATTCTGTTTAAACTCTCTTACTTCAAAATATACCCTTGCATAACTTGGTGAAAGAAGACTTATTAATTCCTTGATAAGTCAGAAAATGAGAAGGAGATACAGTGTCATCTTTAATAAAGTTTATGTAATCATCATTGAAACAGCTTTATTAACATTCATTAAAATTTAGACGACTGTGGAGTTGAGGGTTTCAAAACTTCGGAAAATATTTTGAGCCCCGGCATCGAACACAGAAAATTTGGCGCAATCGGGAATATTATAAATTCAGAAATATGTTCCATATGTTCTTTATGACTGTTTTTTATATTGCTTTCAAAATTATTTTTCTATTCAAAACAATTGGGAAAGATTTAAAACCTTTAAATCTCAGAACGTCAGATTATTTACTTTCTTGAAATTGGTACTGCAAAATATTGTTGAATTAAATGATGTACTCTACGAAATATTTGAAATCCTATCACGAATTTCAAATAGCAAGAAAATACATTTTATTATTCTTCAGCGAGTTTTAAAACCGTTCCAACGATTAAATCTCAGACTGATCGCTTTTCAAAAATAAATAAATCCGCGTCTTGTTGTTAATCAATTATTTGCCGCCCTTGGAAATTTCCAAATGGCGGGAACTTTAAGCTTCACTATTGGAGCGCCATCTGTATTTCTTAGTTTGTACTATTGCAGGAATTATTTTTAAAAATACTATTTTTATAAGTTACATAATATTTTTAGAGGGCATTTATAAAAAATTAAACATTTCTAAATAATTGCAAAATGCGTTATATGTTTCGTGGAAGTAAAATACGAGAAAAAGGAAAAATGATTTTTTTAATAATTATCATAACGGAAAGATGATAATATAACACATGATCCTTTATAAATTAAACGAATTATAAATTATGCTAGAAAAATCAACTTTTTTACTTTTGCATTTATATATTTATTAGTATCAAATCAATAAAGTTAAAATTCAATTTATATTTATATAAATACTAGCCGCCTTTGGCGACCAGCCGGTTCGCCAGTATTACCGCTCGCTACAATTTTCAATTAAATATTTTAAGTTACTGGTCTCTTAAAGGATTCTCAAACAAAACATTTTTAATCTTCAAATTTTGATAGTCATACCAAACTTATATTGTTTAGATCGTTTCGTTCAATTTACTATATATATTTTGCTAATTTGTTGCCATTTCCGGTAAAACTTCAACTTTAATTAAAAATATAAATGACGAAATTGCAATTAATATTAAGATATTTTTTAATAAAACCAAGCGTTTTATTTTATTAATCATCTTTATTGTTATTTATTAATTATTATTATTATTTAATATGAGTATTGCAAACAGAATCGCTCGGTATTTAAGTCTTATGTTAACTACAAAATATTTTTCATAGTTTATGTAATATCTCAAACAATAATTCAACAAAAATTTCTGAGATTCAGTATAAAATTCAGTTTTTAGTTTTGCTTTCAAAAGGATTGAAATGAAATCAATAATAATATTTTGTTCCTGCTTATAAATATATTTCAAAAATTATGAAGTCTAAATTTAATGCAGTAAGGTATCATATTCTGATAAATATTCTGGACACACCAAATTTTAAATAAATGAATGAATGTTTCTATTTTCCACGATCAACTAAGACTTATTTATGAAGTTTTAAATGTTAAAAATTTAGAAAAACTCACCATTTTCATAATCTTAGGCCAATTAATCCTGAGAAACCTGCGCGCTTATTGGCGTATTTTCTTTGAATCGATCGATGAAAAATCTAAAATTATCCTTTTTTTATTGAATAGTGATATTCAAATCTTCATAAATCAGTCAGTTTAAGTGATTGGAAATTAACTCTTAAAAGTCAGTGATTTAGTTGATTGGAAATTAACTATATGACCACCATAAAATCTGTGCTTTCTCTTGTGGTGTATGCATTCTCCTTAATATCCGATCGAATAAAACATCACATACAAAAGTAGTACTTAGAACAAACACATCAAAAGTAAACATAACATTTCAATAAATGCCAAAAAAAAAAAGAGAGAAAAATGCAATTAATAAGCAGACGATATTTAGAAAAGTACAGATATTCAGACTGGAAAATGAAATTATCTGAAATTAAAAACACGCGCAGACGATATTTACAAAAGTAAAAATATTCAAACCTGAAAAGGAAAATATATGAGTTATTCCATCAATAAATGCCATAAGTTTGTTTACATCTTCATTATTTTATGAGTCATTAAATATCAAAATGGATCCGGTACTGAATAAACACCCTGTATAGAGAGTGTAAAAGATCATAAAATAATTTTTCTTGAATTTATTTTTTAGAAAAAATAATATTTCATATTTGTTTCATTTCCTACAGACACTTGCCGAAAATTATATTTTTGCAGATTTCATTTCCAAAAAGATTTAATTTATTTTCAGTTAGAGCTTTAATCAATGTGATGGCAACACTTTGAAAAAAGCTATTTTTTTCTCATGAATGCGAAACGTGCTTAATCCTCATTTTTATTTTTGACGAAAAAAATTATTGAAAAACATAGTTAAAATATTTATTTAAAAATTCATTAAAAATAGAAATTTAATTTTAAGGTTAAAACATTGGTATCATTTAAAAGATAAATTTTTTATCTTTAACTTCATGTAAAAATCTTTTTTGTGCGGTAATATTTTCGGCAATTATAACAGAAACACGTCAAAATTTCGCTTAATTTTTAAATAAATAAAATTCTAGTTAAAAATTCGAAAAAATAACCCCCAGGTGCACATTCCCGGCCTCCAAGGTATACACGTGCCAAATTTGGTAGCTGTAGGTTGAATGGTCTGGTCTGTAGAGCGCCAACACACACACACACACACACACACACACACACACATTGAGCTTTATTATAAGTATAGATAACTCTAATTTCTCTTTTTTATTTATATTTTTATCTAAAGGACCGACAAACGATATAGTTTAACAAATAATATTATAACAATACAATATTTTTTTTTTCATTTTTGCGTTTTTTTATACCTTGCAGATAAAAAATATAATATTCATTCATATTTGAAAAGCTCTAAATATTATTATTAATAAAAAATTAATTCATATTTATATAAGTATGATATAATTAATGTTACTTTTATAATATTCATATAATTTAATAATATACTTATTTCAAAAATTGTTCCTATTCCCTTCAAAATTGCATGTTGCTGGCATAATGAAGAAAGGAACAAAAAATAAAAACTAGCTGTAAATATTCATCACAACACAAATGAAACTATTAATGTTGAGCCGTAATAATATAGAACAAATTTTTAATTTCAATGATTTTGATTACATTCGTTTATATTCTTTTAAATTATGAGTAATTGTCTAATTCTTGATATTATCAAAGACTCTGCTTTATTCCGAGAAGTAACTAAAACATTTATTCTCAAATTTTTTTTTCTTTCTCAAAAAAAAAAAAAGAATCTTTTTAATAAAAGAACAGTCACTGAGAATTTTACTTTTAAAAATAATTGTAAAGTCAATAGACCTGGTTTTTATGCATTATTCAAATCAAGAAGCTTCAAGAAACTTTTATTTATAATGACATTCAGATAGAAAGCCGATATAATATCATTTTTTCTCGCTTTATTCAATTGAATAATTCCACACTCACAAAATAGTTTCTTCAGAGTGAATTCAAATGCACTTAATAGTAAGATTTTGAGGTAAATACACTACTTAAGGATGAAATATGAAAATGCAGTTATGTATTCCTAAAGCAACCGACATCCTTAATATTGCCCCATTTACCTACAAATATAAGGAAAAAAAAACTGAATCACCATTTCAGTTTCACTCAATCATTGATATGAGGGGCGTTCAAAGATTCGAAATCTGCATATAATGATGGATTTAAAGGAATACTTCTCTCTGTAGAAAAATATCTTCCTTCTTTTTCAGGTATGAACCCATTTTCAAATTTTCGGTCTTTTGGAAAGAAATCATTTCTTAAAAATGCTTTGAAGAAATAGTATTCAATTTAAACTTTGCATTTTTCCTGTAAGTCTTTCAACAACGACACAGCACCACGATAGACTATAAAAAAAGTAAAAAAATATAGAGGTAAATGAAAAAAAAATTCTTTTATTCCTTTTTATTCTTTAGATAGATATTTTTTTTTGGCAAAAATGTATACTCAGGTATAAATTCTGAGGTCTGCATGTTTTTGTATTTCATTCTTAGTGGAATTTTTCTTCATTTCTGAAACGTAATAATCCGTGCTGCCATTTTTTTAAAGAAGAACGCATGTAGGTTCTAGATATATATATATGTGTATATTTTATTCTTACTCTTCGAATTTCGCTATATTTTTATTTTCAATTCGAAAAAAATATGCAGAACCTGAATGGTAAAAGTTAGGGAAAAACAAGGAGGGTAAAGAGAGGATAGATTATGGGAAGTACTAAATTTAAATAAAAAGAAGAAAAAGGGACAGAACATGATGACTGCATTCTTCATGATTTTCTATGAATATCATATTATAGGAAAAATTATTCTTCTTTCTAAAGTAAAACCAATTTTTGATGCTAATATATAGTTCTTAACATTCCTACTTTTTGAAACGAAGCGCTAAATTAAATATTTATTATAATTTCAAAATACAAACACTATTATATTAAAATATCGTCTTTAAAAACATATTCAAAATTATATTTTTCTAGAAAATCTGCTAAAGAAATTTTCCATTTTATTTTGCTTTTTTAAACTAATAAATATGTTATTAATAATTACAAAAGATATTTTTCATTATTAATACAAGATTGGATTATTTTGGATTAAAAATTAGTTTTTACTAAAAGCCTCGCTTTACCTATTTCTCTAAAATATTCTAAGAATAAAACAAAAGCATCCATGGCTGCTGTTGTCATTACGATACAACCCACGTAAATGTATTTAAAATAATTTATTACTTTTAAATGCTCCCACAGTACGGATGAAAAATACAAATAAATTATCTTTTGTTTTTATTCACTTGCGACTATATGCTCTTTCTGACTTCTTTACTTACTTTAAAGTACTTTCTTTTTTCTGCATTCTTTGATTGTTACTTGCAAAATTAGATATTTATGACTATGTCTGTCACTGCTTTTGGCTACATGACCGTAAAATATTTATTGCAGCTAATATTTAAGTGCTGAACTGAGCCAATTGGTAACAATAATTGTTTATTGTTTCGTCAAGCCTAAAGAGGCTTAATCAGTTTCAATAAAAAGACATGATTAGATTATAAGGTTTCAGATTATAAAGTAAAGCTTATTTAACATAATAAGAAATTATTAGAATTGATTGAATATAAATGATTTAAATTTAAATTTACACAATTGTGTTTTATATTCGATTCCTAGGATTTGTCATCTTGAGGTGATCTGACCATATATATACCAAGTTTAAGTATGTGTGGATTTGTTTTATCTCAAATGCTTTTCTATAAAATACTCTGTACTTTTATTCTTATATATCTCAAAACACCTCTACAAAGATATTTGATTGAAAAGGAAATAGTTAAATAATGACTGGCAAATTAGGGAAGATTTATATGTTTCTATATACCGAGGAAAAGTGAGGTACGAGTTGGGAAACTGCAAAAAAATATCAAAACAAAAGGTGAACAATGTGA
>JAPMOR010091391.1:0-35498 GCA_026543865.1 Argiope aurantia | reverse complement strand
CCAACTCATTTTTTTAAACGTATTGATTTGGTTAATTAAAATTTTTTGGGCAAGTTTGATATTATATTCTGTGTTCTTGAAAATTATATTAAAAATGGTTGACCATTCGCAATAAAATATTCCAATTCAGAATTATTCCTGTTTCAAAAAACATATAGTGTGTAATTCCTTTTCAGGTTCTAAGTATGCTAGTATTATATTTGAAAGAGATGCTAAATAATATATGTTTAAGTGTTCATAATATATTTATTTCTTTAAAAAGTTTTATGTTTGTCTAATAAATGTCGTAGTTATTGCATACCAATTATATAAAAAGCTTTTTGTAAGAATTTCAAACTTGAACTTTACAGAAATAAGTAAGGTATTACAACTATTTCAAATCCCTTGCTGCACTTAATTTTTGCTCCAAATATTTATATATGTGATGGTATTTTTTAAAAAAAGAATTTTATCAACATATTCTTGCATTTTTAATTCTTGATTTCATAGTACTTTTGAATGCTAATTTTATTGTTTATTCTTCAAAGGAGAGGGTAGTTGTGTAACCGTTACTTAATACTGCATTTACAAATTTTCTTGAGTTACTTAACAGTTCAGTAATTGTATAAGGTAAAAATGGCTTATCTTTCTAAGGGCAAGAAAATTGATCTCTCTAACTTAGCATCAGAATTGCGCATCGAGGTCACATCTAATGATAAAATCATTGATTTACATGACAAAATAACTAAATCTAAAGTTTTTAAGGATAATGAACAGTTTGTTAAAGATACGTTTAATAATATTGTTGACGAACGGAAAAAGTTGGAAGAAGCAGAAATAAAGAAAGCAGAAACAGAAAAACAGCGTCTAGCTGAGGAAAGAGCATTTGAGCTTGAAAAGCTTCGGCTGCAGAATCAAAATTCAACTGCAAGCACTGCAAATGCTAGTTCAGTTGATTCTAATCCAACGCGGTTTGATTTAAAAACTGTTTTACCTACATTTAATCCTGCTACAGACGACATGTCTTTATTTTTAACGATGTTTGAAAGACAGATGAAGCTTTTAAATGTATCTATAGATTTTTGGGTATCATATCTAATTGGAGTACTTCCAAGTGATATAGGTAAATTAATAGCAAGAGAACCTGAAGAAATGTTTAACAATTACACCCACGTTCGTAGTATATTGTTGCAAAGGTTTAAGCTGACAGCAGACCGATTTAGAATTCTTTTTAGTCGACATCAGAAACGTGATCATTCCACTTGGAAAGATTTCTTTTTCGAGCTTCGAACTTACTTCGAAGGTTGGCTTAATGAACTAGAAATTAGTTCATTTGACAGGTTGAAAGATCTGATCATCGCTGATCAAATTAAGAAAAAATGCCCTCCAGAATATAAAACTCACTATTTAAATACTTGGGAAACACTTAATGATCCTGTCATGTTAGCTGAAAAGCTGGATTTGTATGAAAATATAAGATCGCCTTATCAAAAAGTTACAAAGCCTCAGAAATCACAAGAATGGTACAAACCTCAATTCCCTAGACATGCTGGTAGTCAAAACTTTAAGAACTCCCAGTTCCCAAAATTTGAAAAGACAGATTCTTCCAATACTCTCAAAAATACTTTATCTAACTCGAGCAATACAGCATCACGAAATGTGGAAAACTCTGTTTATTGTTATGGATGTGGCTATCCAGGATTTATAAAATCCAAGTGCCCAACATGTTCTCTGAAGAAAGACAATGCTCATGTCAATGCCATACAAGTGTTTACTTGTTTTACCCTTCCAGTAGCCTTACTTGATATTGAAATATATGAAGCTACAGGAGCAGTTTGTGCTGACACAGGAGCCAGTCAGTCAATTGGCGGAGAATTAATGTTTAACTTTTTACAGAAGCGTGGTCAGAAGTTCATAGAAATTGATCTCGCTGTGTGCCTGGCTGATGGTCAGAAATCTACATCAACTGTTTTAAAAACTACAGTGCCAATCACAATACATGGCCGAACTTTCCGTACTGATTTAATTTTCCTGCCACTTGCTAAAGGTAATCGCACTCTCCTAGGAGTTGACTTTTTAAGGAAATCAGGAATTGTGATGGACATGCATAACAATTGCTGGTATTTTGGCGATAAACCCAACTGCAGAATACCCTTTGCCAAAGATATTCCCCTACCAACAAATATTAGTCCTGTTGAAATAGATAAGAGTTCTTGTCCGACGAATTCTATCACAAGTGACGATCCAGTACAAAACAACCCTGTTGTACCTGAAACTAATAATCTTTGTTTGCGTGTAGGAGAAGGACAGAGTCTGAATACAGAAAATAAAAATCGCTTGAATGCCTTGCTTACTGAAAATGAAGAAATTTTCCAACTAGGGGGAGAACCAACTCCTTATGTAAAACACTATATCAATACAGGTGACCACCCACCAGTTGCATCTACACCTTATAGATTATCTCCAAAAAAGAAAGAGCTCTTAAGAAAGAAAATTGACGAACTGTTAGCCCATGATGTTATAGAAGAATGCGAATCGCCGTATGCAGCACCGGTAGTTCTAGTCCCTAAGCCTAATGGAGATATTAGATTGTGTATAGATTATCGTAAGCTGAATGCGATAACTATACCTGACAAGTATCCACTGCCTCTTATGGATACCCTTTTACACGATGCAAAATCTACTGCTTTTATGTCTACCCTTGACTTAAAGACTGGATATCACCAAATTGAGGTCAATCCTGCTGATAAAGACAAGACTGCATTTGTTTGCCCTTTCGGCATGTTTCGATACAAAAGAATGCCTTTTGGACTTAAAAACTCTCCAGCGACTTTCCAACGTCTTATGGACCAGTTCCGCAATGGACTACCTACAGTGAAAATTCTAGTTTACTTAGATGATATTTTTGTGCTGTCTGAAACTTTTGAACAGCATATTCAAGACTTAAAGATGGTCTTCGATAGACTTCGAAAATTCAAATTATGTGTAAATAGAGAAAAATGTAAATTCGCATGCGATCGTGTGAAATATCTCGGATTGTGGATAACACCTAAAGGCATAGAGGTGGATCAAGATAAAGTTGCAGCAATACAAAATATTCCTTGTCCAAGAAATGTTAAACAGTTACAATCATTTTTGCAGACCTGTTCATGGTACAGAAAGTTCATCCCGAATTTTTCAGATGTTGCTAGACCCCTTAGCAATTTGACAAAAAAGAACATTGCTTGGAAATGGAGTGAACGAGAGCAACAAGCTTTTCAAACTCTAAAACAATGCTTGGTTACTCCACCAGTATTGAGGCAAGTTGATCCTACTAAACCTTTTATCATCCGAACGGATGCAAGTGGTAACGCTTTAGGTGCAGTTCTACTACAAGGAGACTGCCCCGCCGATGAAAGACCAATTGAATATGCCAGTAGACTCCTGAGCTCTGCTGAAAAAAATTATTCCACAATTGAAAGAGAGGCCTTGGCTGTTGTCTGGGCCTTGAAGAAATTCCGAGGTTATATTGAAGGTGCAGAAATTACAGTAACATCTGACCACCAACCATTAAAGTAGTTAATGACTTTATCGTCACCCTCTGGTAGGTTAGCCAGATGGGCCCTTCAGATTCAAACTTATAACTTGAAAATCGATTATCTTCCAGGAAAATGTAACGTTGTGGCCGATATGCTTTCTCGACCTGAATACAACGATAAACAAGCTTGTGAATTACAAACTGTTGTTATTGATGTCCCATCAAGAACAGCTGGTGAACTTCGAACGGAACAATTGAAAGATCCTGAACTGAAGAAGATCATAGATTGCTTTGAGGATATCGACAAAAGTGTTGACTTTGCGAATTGGACAGAAAGGGGGTACGTCTTAAATCAAGGAGTACTCTACCGCTACTCTCCACACTCTGAAGTGGAGGAGGCTCAGCTAGTTGTCCCATCTCATGAAAGAGAAAAGATTTTAAAACTCCATCATGATGCACCCACAGCTGCACATTACGGAGCTGATGGAACCTTTTTTCGAATATCATCCAGGTATTATTGGACAGGCATGAGAAAATATATTGCTGATTACGTAAAAAATTGTGCAGAATGTATTAGATATAAAGCAACAAACCAAAAACCTGCTGGTCTCTTACAGACACCTGTACCTGCTCAACGTTTTGAAAGCATAGCTATCGATCTTTTTGGGCCCTTACCAGAAACGAGTGATGGCATGAAGTGGATCTTCATTGTTGAAGATTGCACAACCAAGTGGGTCGAGTTATTCCCCTTAAAGCAAGCTACTGCTAAAGAATGTGCCTTAACACTACTAAATGAAGTCTTCTTAAGATATGGATTACCGCGACGTCTAATAAGTGATAATGGTACACAATTCGTTAGTGCAATCATGCAGCAGTTGTGTTATGTCCTAAACATCAAGCAAAATTTAATTCCTGTTTACCATCCACAGGCAAACCCTGTTGAGCGTAAAAATAGAGATTTGAAGCCTCGCTTGGCAATGATGGTAGGTAACAACCATACTTTATGGAAAGAGCAATTACCAGCTATTAGATTTGCAATGAACACTGCAAAATGCGAAACTACAGGATGCACTGCAGCTTACTTGAACTTTGCCCGCGAATTAAGAACTTTAGACGATGTTACTACTGACCTGCGATCTGTTATTCATAATGATAATTTTGTTCCAGAATTCACTCCTTATTTGAAACGTTTTGAAAGGAATATGTCACAAATTAAGGAAAATATCGAGAAAAGCCAAGATCGTCGAAAAACATATGCAGACAAATCACGTATATCAAGCCATAATTTTCAAACTGGTGATTTAGTTTGGGTAAAGCTTCACCCTTTAAGTAAAGCAAACCAAAGCAGAAGTGCAAAGTTTATGCCGAGGAAAGATGGACCTTACGTCATTCTATCCCAGAAATCACCTACAACCTTTGTCATAGCCAGTTGTGACAAACCTGATGAACCTTTAGGCGTATACCATGTATCAGCTCTAACTCTTTTTCAAAATATCTCACAGAACCAATCTCCTGTGGTGCCTTTACGGAGAAGAGGTAGACCCCCGAAACAGTCTTCTGTTTCTAATGAGAGTCCTGGGAAAAACGCGCAAATATCACGAATTCCACCACCTCGCCGAGACGGTCTTCGGAGGTGTAGGGGGAGGATGTAGCGGTTACAATTACTGCCTGCTCCTTTCTTCATAGGTGGCGCTACTAGAGCCACCTATCAAGAGCCATGTTTTCCCATGATTCCTCATTCTTGTCTCTTGTGTTGTCCATGCTTGCCGTGTGAATTTGTTCTTCAATATGCTTGTGTAAAATGTTTGTGCCGTGGAACCTAACGGGCTAATAAAAAGTAGTTCCTGAAACTGAACTCAATTCTTTCATCCATGGCATAACACCTAATAAAGAGTCTCGTCCCTCTACAATTGTTATTTTCTGTCTTTTTATTTCAGTAAACGTCTGAGTTTTAGGGAAAGGCAGAAATGAAGTATATAAGCAATGCCTTTTACAGCTTAATCTTTGTTTTTATATTTCATAGTTTGGCCGTGATAAAGTTATTCGTATAAAAAATTCTAAACATTAATGAAAATCATGCAATTTCTTACGAAATAAGATGAAAGTGACCAAAGGAAACGGAAAGCAATCCACACTTTTACTTGCAGCACATTACAAAACAAATCTTACCCTGTGATATTTTACTCTCTATACATATTGAAAATTAATTATGCGCATTTATAAATAAATATTAGCATGATTATTCATTTTTCCAATTCAAATAAATGAAAATGTTGCAAATGTATAACAACCCGACATTCAAAATAAAAAAATTATTCATGATCTGAAAATTGACATTCCTCCTTTTTTTTCTAAGGTATAAAGCTCAGATTTCTGTAGAGACACGAGATTATTAATGACTATAAGTTTGATGAACATCAGTGAGAGTCATTTTCGTTTAACTTTTTACTAACGGTAACACAGTAACAGAACAGTACAAGAACAAGAAATATGACGTATGAGTTTTGATGACGTACACAACAACGCCATCTATATGAAGTTGACATAACTATTATATTTATAGGTTATTAACTATTGTTTTCCTATTTAGATGCAACACACATCTCTAAACTGAGAATATTATGATTTATTTGTTATTCGAATATTCACATGCGAACCTGTTTAAATTGTTCTCTATATGATAGCTCTATATTCTATCACAATTTAATAATTTACAATTATTCTATAAAATTGAAAAAAAGTATTTTATGGTACTTAAATGATTTTAAGAAAAAGAAATGAGTTTTGTGTGAAGCAAAATAAGTTTATTAGATTACATTAAATTCAATAAGCAATAGAAATTAGTATATATGAAAAAAAAATAAAAACTTAAATTTAGAATAATGTTTCTTCTCTTTTCGGAACTTCTGTGTTTGCCAGATGCGAAATCAAGCAATAAGACGATTTTCGTCTTATTTGCTTGATTTCGCATCTGGCGATTATTCAGATTTTAGTCTATTTCCGTTTAATATAAATAGTAAGGTGACGACATATTTTTACGAAATGGGAGTATATAACAATGAAAATTATTTGGGGATGATGAAATGCGCATCCATTTTTCTTGAAAGGATGCGATTTCCCACAAAATCATGTTTGCAAATAAATCATTTATTTGCAACCTATTCTATTAGCCGAAGTTAAATATTTTGAGAAGAAAAATTAAGTTTTTCAATGAAACATGTTGTAAACAGTGTTTATCAGGAAACTTAGTTCTCGAAATTAATTTTGCTGCTTTCAGAAAGAGCCGCGGTGGCCTGGTGGTAAGGTCTCGGCTCGTGAGCCGTTAGGTTTCAGGTTCGAGACCCGATTCCACAGAAGAACCGTCGTGTAAGGGGGTCTGTTGCACGCTAAATCCGTTAGGCGAAACGTCCTTTTGTTAGTGTGGAAGAGTGGAGAGAGGGAATTTCAGCTGAGGTGTCGTTCTCGTCATCTGACCGCGGTTCAAATTGACGAGGTCTGTCCCTAAATAGCCCTAGTGTTGCTTTACAACGGGACGTTAATATAACTAATCTAAACTAACCTGCTTTTAGAAAGAGTTTAGGGATTCTTTTCGCAACAAAACGAACGTGCAGAGGGGAAATAAAAATGAATACTTCTGCTTTCTGCAAAATTCACTTTTTATAATCTTAATAAAAATATCTTTTTATTTATAAGATTTATGATTTATTTAAATACCGTTTTTTAAAAGAAAAGACGCATTTTTTATTCATATGCCAAAGATTTTGTATTTTTAGGCTAAAAAGAGCAGATCATGTTGTGGAAAGTTAAGTTTAGGATTAAGATTAGTATAACAGTATTGTAACTTTAGGACGTTCCTTGATTAAATTTAAAAAATGCAATGAGCAGACAACGCTGATAAAATAGGTTTCAAACTTTTTGCATAGCTGATATAATACTAAGTGCGTTAAAAATGACAAGGGTACAGCTCCCAAGGCACGTACTGCATAATCGGGAGGTCAAATTCCCGAGTCACGATTTTTTTTTTTTTCCCCTCCCTTTCCTTTTAATTTTTTTAAAAAAAATTTCAGATGAAATTAATAATTTACAAATAGCTTTAAATTAATATTTTTCATTTCTAATTCAAAAATCGAATGTTTATTCTCCTTATACTTGAATTTATTTAATTTAAAAAAATAATAATCAACGTCAGTGAATGATCAAAATTATGAATAATTTTAGACTTATAAAAAAAAATTCGTAAAAAAAAATTATTAATTTTTTGGATTTTAATAATGGCAAATTATTTGTTCTTTACAAATTTTTGAGAAGTAATTGTCTTGTGTTTGATAAGAATGGAAAAATTAGTTTGGTGGGGTGCCTAAGTTGGATAATTGAGGAGAAAGGATAATAACTGGTTAGAGCGTTTAATTGTTTGGAAATATAAAACGTGAAGGTGGAATAAATAAATCGGTAGGGCTTGGAATGCCAGGTGAAGGGGAGATGTTAGTGGTCGGGCTACTCTTAATGTTTGTGGCTGAGGGCCAACGACCGCAAACAAGAAAGCGGGTAGCAGAAGAGGAAGATGACTTCGGGCACACGATTGTTTCGACATAGAATGCCTAAGAAGAAATGGGGGATGTCCTATCCTTCCAAAGTAACTGTTATAGTTCGGGAAATTGACTGCCGGCGTATCTGGATAGTGAATAAGTATAACAGTCAGTCAGAACAAACCCTGTTCATAAAGTTTACGCCACGCTCCAACGGCCCGTTGCATTTACGAATATGGTCGCAAATCAGCTATCTGACCCATTTTAGAACAACCCCCACCTGTGGACGTTGATCGGGAGCTTCCCACAAATTGTCGGTAAAATGAACAGACATCAAAGAACCCCAGAAAACTATAAAAGAGGGGAAAGAGGGTAAAATGGGTCAGTCCCAAAACACGCACGGGTCGTCGGAACGTGGTTTAACTCTGTGGCAACGGAATGTCTGGTTGTAGCCAAATACATTTTCCTAGGCCTCCTCGTTGGAAGATTTTGAGTTGAATTTTTATGTAAGCAACAACAAGCATGATTAATACCACTAAGGCTTTTGAATTCACACATGATCTGAATTCATGCCTAGATCAGGTGGTAAGGACTTTTTTTTTTAATCCAGAGTCTAGTGAAGGTTTCTTCCAATGCAAGTAACCGTACAAATAATATTAAAACTATAGAAGCAATTCCTCGCTGCTGAATCAAAAGTTTCAGTGAATTATCAACATTATTCACAGGTTGCAAATCCTTATAGGAAGTTCAACTCGGTCTCTGATCAAAAAGGACAATAGGTTAGCTGCTGCTATTTGAATGTTCGATTCGATTTCTGGTTAAATTCTAAAATATTCTGAATTTCTTTTTCTTTTGTAAAATTGCAGAAAGTGTTTTTATTTAATAATTCTTTAATTATTACTTTATACAGCATTTACAAAATAGAAAATACATCCAACAAAGAACTGTTGGAATGTTTCTGATTCTGGCACCTCAGAAAGGCGGCAAATGTGATCGCAGGATGGATGATCATAGGTCACTGAATTCCAGAGCAGTCGGGAAGGTTCAGCGCTTTGATGTATAAGACAAACTCAATTATCCTTGCTGAAAAAAGAAAAAAAAAGAACTGAAACTATATTAAAGATTCTTTTTTTCTTCTTTCTTTTGGCAAGGTATAGGCACATTTTGACATTCAAAACCACAAAAATTTTAAACTTTATCTGTAATGCATTGTTGAGATTAAATCAAATATGTCCGTAATAATAACAACACTCTTATAAAAGTTACAGCAGCATAATAACTCTGTTTTTAATTACCATGTTTCCTGTCTCTATTTGTTCTGATTTATTATGTTTTTGATTTTTAACAAGTTGTTGCATTTTTTTTTTTTCGTTCGGATAAAGTGAGTGAGTTATTTTTCTGTGTAACCTTAAACAAAGGTAGTTACCGTTGGGCGCCAAAAACAATTCCTGCTAAGGAAAAACAAAACTCTCAAGAAAAGAATTAATTTATTTAAATCTTTTAATGAAATATTAAAGGACATAACACTCGAAAAACAATAACAGGACAAACAATTAATACAAACATTTAAGGAAAAGTACAATTCTCGGGCTTAAACATCATGCTTAACCTAGGACTCCAGAGCACAGACTGAAGTTTTATTCAGCGGCCGTTAGATGGCAAGCTGGAAAAGTTGTCCGGTTACATCAGTCATATCTTTGTGTGGATGAAAATCTATGTTCCGCTCTTTTCTCATTCCAATCAACTCACTCTCTTCCTCCCAATGAGCCCTTGAAGATATTCTTTTATTAGTCTTTTCTATATACAGTGGATCCCAAAACTGAGTATATACCTGAATATGTAAACTATGTTTTTACTTAGTAAGCTAAGTTTTGCTTTAAGGAAATTGGGTTTTTTACTAATGAAACTCTGGCTCATCCCCTATCTACATGTAAAGATACAAATTATGTAGCAAAATTTATTTTCATATAAAATAAATAATTATAATACTTAGATGAAAAAAGAATGTCGCAAAAATGAGTACACACTTTTATTAATTTTTTTACAATAAGCAAATTAATATTTTAGATGCAAAACCTTTTGCTTGAATCACAACTTGTAATTGTTTAGGCATGCTTATGACCAATTTTGGAGTTGTTTCAACTGAAATGTTGGCTCACTCTTCCCTAAAGACATTTTGAGATCATCTTTACTTGTCACGTCATGTTCATGAATGAATTTCTACAACTGAGACCATACTTTTTTTTATATATAAAATTTAAATCTAGAAACTGAGATGGCGGGTGTAACTGTTATTTGCAGTGATACAACAAGCACAACTTGACAATCCTCGCAGTATGCTTCGAATGGTTGTCCTGCTGAAAAACGAAGTTTGACCCTACTCCTAACTTATCGACACTTTTTTGTAAGCTATTCTTTAAAATATCAAGATTTACCCGCATCTCTATAATGCCATCAATGAAAAAACCTACACCATTTGCTGCCATACAACCCGAAACGAGGACGGGTCTTTTATTCATACTTATTTCATTTCTCGGTGCTTATGTTTGGCAGAATTCCTTAATTTATAAATTTCAGCACTGTTTTTTTTTTCCAAATTTTTGTCATGTTTGATTTCTTTCAGTTAGTAAATCTTAATTATTTTCAAATCCATTTCAGTAACTAGTTTTGATTTGAGTGCTCATGGACATTATGGGTGGAGAAGATTCCACATCAAGGAACGTTGCTATCTGTGCCACGACTTCACATAATATTCATATCATACCACGAAACGTAATTATATTATATTATATATTATATATATATATATATATATATATTATATGTAGGATGGAAGCCTAGCTACCATCTGAGTTCCAAGGCGAATGAAATAGTCAAGTTGTGCATTTCATAATTTAATGGAAGACAAACAAACATAAAGACGGCACGACATAAAATTAAAAAGGAAAGAAGTAAAGAGTTAGAAGGGCGGTTGCTGCCCATTTACATCAAGTTGATTAACATCGCAGACATTCAGTTACGCCAAACACAAACACCAAGTCCAACGTTTCCCTTTCGCTCGCTCAAACTCATGTCCGTGTGACGTCAGCTGGTGGATAGAAGGTAGATGCAGTGCCACCTGGTGGTCCGTGGAACAAGGATACCACAGCGGCCATTCTGACTGCAAGAGCTGACCTCAGCGAGTCTTTCATCCACTGGATTTCAACATTACCAAGTAAACTCTCGAACAAAAAGAACTTGAAATGAACAAAAAAACGAGACAGAAAAAGTATATGAACAATTAAAGTTAGAAAAATGCAGATTTCTTTGTATAGATGCAGTGGACTCTAGTCCGTTTTAAGTTATTCTGCCCCACATTTTCATTTGGTCTGCTGCAGTAGATGTGATGTTTGGTCCTTCGTTTTGTCCGACCTTTCTGACATCAACTTGACTTTCACCACTTCGTAAGGACCGAAGAATTTCGGTCGCAACTTGAGACCAGTTCCAAATTGAGTTCGTTGAATTGCAACAAAGTCGCCAACCTTGTACTGATGTGCTTCCTTTCTCTTTTTATTGTAGTTTCGACGATTTTCTTCCTGGACCTTTAGAATGTTTCTTTTAGCTTCCTCGCGAATATTTTCTCGATCTTCAATAAAGGATTCCATGCTTTCCTTTTTCAGCAATTCAAGGATGTGTAGGTCTTCAATGGTTTTCATCTTTACGCCAGTTAGAAGCTCAAAAGGTGTTCGTCGGGCACTTCTTGAAACTGTTGAGTTCAACGTCCGCTGGACAGCAGGAACAAATTTATACCATTTGGTGGGATCGTCCAACGATAGTTTTGCTAAAATTGGAATTATGGTTCCATGGATTTTTTCGACTTGCCCATTACCTCTGGGAATTCCGGTTGTGATGCTGAGATGTTCAATACTTTCATTCTCACAATATTCTTGAAATTGTTTGAATGTAAATGCACTGCCTTTATCGGTTATGATCCGATGTGGATTTCCAAATGTAACTTCTTGTTGTTTAAGTTTGTCGATAGCATCATGAGCAGATGTAGATTTTACGGGATATATCCAAGTGAATTTGGTAAATGCGTCGATTACAGTGAAGATATGGTTGTAATTTTTATTGGTAGATGTTAAAGGATCTAAAACGTCAATATGGTACGTGCTGAAGGGGACTTCTTCCTTTGGAATAGGATGTAAAAATCCTTCGCCTTTCCCTCGCTTTTTATTTACAAGAATACACTCAATACAGTTTGATATGACATTTTCTACACATTTTCTAATATTAGGAAAATAGAAAGTTTGCTTTACGACGTCTTCAGTTTTATTGATACCGAAATGACCTTTAGAATGAATATTTTTAACAACTTCAGTCTGCATTAGCTGAGGAACTACCAAGAGATCAGAATCATTTACGATTTTATAAAGCACATTATTCCTAAGAATAAAGTCATTAATTTGCTTATTTTCCAAAAGTTGTTTTATGGAACTTATATATTCATCATTTTGTTGACAATTGACAATTTTGGATGTTATTTCATCGTGTGTTACAAGCATAATAGGGTATCGACTTAAACAATCCACATGTTTCATTTGTTTGCCTGGACAATGCACAATTTCATAGTTAAAGTCTTCCAAAAATAAAGCCCATCTAGCAATATTTGGTGTTAAATGTGTTTTACTCATAGTTTTTTGAAATGCCAAACAATCCGTTGCGATTCGAAATTTACTACCAACTAAATAGTTTCGGAATTTCTTTAAAGCTTCAATAATTGCTAAAACTTCAAGTTCGTAACTTGAATATTTCTCTTCTTGGGGGGAGGTTTTTCTACTCATGTAATGAATTGGGTGAAACTTATTATCATCAGACTGTTGAAAGAGAATAGCGCCATAACCAAATTAGCTAGCATCAGTATGCAATTCAAGTTTCGCACCCTGCTTGAAAATGTGTAATACAGGTTTTTCAGAAAGCTTTTGCTTTAGAGTTTGGAATGCTGAAATTTGTTCGGATCCAAAGTAGAACACTGTGTTGTCACGACGTAAGTCACTCAATGGCTTAGCTATTAATGCATAATTTTGAATAAATTTTCGGAAATAACCAGTGAGGCCAAGAAAGCTTTGAACCTGTTTAACGTTTTTAGGTTCTGGAAAATTCTGGACGGCAGCAGTTTTATCCAAAGAAGGACTCATTTTACCGTTTTCAATAATGTAACCCAGAAATTCGATTTTAGACTTCAGAAATTGGCATTTCTTCAAGTTAAGTTTTAATCCGTATTCAGATGTAGTTTGTAATACCCTAGATAAACGCTTTATACCATCAAGCTCATCAATACTGGGTATAATGATGTCATCCATGTAGATAACGACAACGCCTTCTTTAAGAAGATCACGATACACACGGTGAATGAATCTTTGGAAAATACTCGGGCTATTGCAAAGACCAAATGGGACTTTGTTAAATTCGTATCGTCCATCGTGCGTGACACATGAAGTGAACTTTTTAACTATCTTCTTCCATCTCCACATGGAAGAATCCATTTTTCAAATCAATTGTTGAAAAAGATTTTCCCGAGTGCAATTGGTCTAGAATTTCTTCTATTAGGGTTAACGGATATCTATCTTTAACCGTTTTAGCATTTAATTCCCGGTAATCTATGCAGAGTCGTAAGTCGCCGTCTTTTTTTTACATAAGACTAGTGGAGAACAATAATCGGAACAACTATCTCTAATTATACCCTGATTTAACCAATCAGTTATTTGCCCATTTACTTTCTGTTTTTCAGGAAAAGAGAGTCGCTCGGGGTCTTTGACAGATAGGAATTTGATCTTGTAATGCAATACTCATTTTCAACTTGGTATCCTTAGTTTTAGTAGGTTTATAATTAGTAATCAATGATGACAATTCATTTCGAATATTTGGATCATTACCATGCGACAAATCAGAAGGACATTCATCGATCACATTTGCAGCATGAAACAAAAAATACTCATCATCATTGCTGCAGAAACGAATTCCGTCTTTACCAAATGTAAATTGGGTTTGTTGCAAAACGTCAGTTCCAATAATCATATCAAGTGGAAATGTGTCATCACTAAGAACATGAATTTTTGTAGGTAATGTTTGATTTTGAATAGTAATAGAATCCTGAAAGAAACCAATACTTTGAACTGTATTTGGGCCAACTCCAGAAAAAGTTACATGAGAAGGATGTAATGGTGGGGAACCAATTTTTAGATATGTATTTTCATTAATAATAGTGGCTTGCGACCCAGTGTCACCAAGTGCAGTTAATTGAATTCCTTTAAGTATAATTTCAACATGCATGGGGTTTGGGGAAAAGGTTTGAGCAGAAATTTGGTGTACAGTTCTGGTAGGTGTAACAAGTTTAGCGTCAGATTTGGATTCAGCGTTTCGTGAATTTTGAGGGCAATTAGCATGAATATGTCCAAAATGTTTGCAGCCGTAACATTGTTTACCAAGTGTCTTATTCGTGCACTGGGTACTCTTATGTCTTTTTAAACTACAGGAGTAACATACTGGTTGTGGGTTTGGAGTACGCTTACGGTCAAATTTTGTATTATGAGTGAGATCACATTTTTTGTCATTACTTTGCGAAAAAGTTCCTGAAACATTTAATATCTTTTCATAAATTTTCAATTTTTCCTTAAATTCAGGAATTGATTTACAGCCGTACAAGATAATTTTATAGTTTGATGAATCGGGAATTCCGTTTATGACATACTCGATCAAAGAGGAATCACCAAGAGAACCCTTGTGGGCAAGATCTCGCATGACCAAGAAATATTCTTGTAATGTTTCAAATGGTTTCATACGTCGAGATTCAATCAATTTGTGTAATTGGATGCCATTTACCCTATCTGAAAACTCCGATAACAAATGTTGCTTCATTTGTTCCCAATTTGTAATTCCACGAATAGATCTCATTAAAGTTAACGCGGGACCTGTCAAACATTTCTTAACGAAAATAATTTGGTGAATTTGATTCCTTATTTCATATAAATTAAATATATCTTCAACATCAGAAAGGAAAGTTTCAATGCTGTAATTATCTCGTGACGAAAAGGGTTTTACTAAATCAACAATATCTGAGACTAAATGCCTGGAAAGAATTACAACCAGAGCGTTGCGTATCAAATGAAGGCAATGAATTTTGGGCTGACTCATCAAGATTAATGTGCGGTATCTGGCGTTCATTTTTCAAATCGGGAGGATTTAATTTATTGCTTGCGGTTAGCTGCGAGTCTTCGATTTCCGTTTTTGATTCTTCAAAGTCATCCGTTTCACTCAAATCAGATAGCTTCGTTTGCAACAACGAAAGATCGCTTAGATTCGTTAGAATAATATCACTACACTTTTCTAAATCAGTATAAAATTCTAAATGCAAGAGATTACAGATAGAAATTAAATCTTTCAGCAAAAATTCTTTCAGAACTTTGTTTCACCTCTTACAACTGAAAGTTAGGTGGGAATCCAGAAAATTTGCGTAATCTAGAACGGTTTTGCCTGTCGCCGTCTGAGCCAAATATTAACTTATGCAAAAGTTGGATTTAGTTCTTACTACCAGTTTTTAGAGATTTAGAAATTTTTGGGCAATAATTTAGAGTAATCATTATTCTCTACTTCAAGCAACTATCACACAAAGATTCAAAAAGTAATATCAATGTCTATAATACGTAGGCACTCAAAATTAAGATATTAAATCAAGCTTTAAAATATGCATTCAAATATAGAAAATAAAATTCCACATCAAAATTTTAAATAGCAACAATATAATAAAATATTATTTCTCAAAATATGTAATCTTCATAACAGTTTTTGTTCAAGAAAACAAAGTTACGAATTCAAATATCAATAGCATCAAATGATTAATTCTTCAAAGTATATATCAAATCTTTCTTTAAAATAAATCTCTGTTCAAGAAAATAGAAGATGTAAATTCAACATCAAGGTATTAATTCAAAATCTTCAAAGTTCTCATCTCAAAAGCATCAAAATTGTCATTTCGAAAGCGTCAAGGTATTCTTCGAAATAGCAAATATTCTTGCAAGAAAACGGAAGAATTAAGTTCAACATCCGAGTAGCATCAAATAAGCAAATTTATCTTCAAATAACTTTCGTTTCATCAAAATTATGCATCAAAATTAAGAATTCTTCATCAACTATTTAACTCTTAAATAATTTCGAAAATAACTCCCCAATTTTCTTGCAGTTAAATCTTCATCAATTTTAATATTCCATCAAGCATCTACATTTTCTTGAACAAGAATCTATGTGTTCTTCAAATAATAAGGATAATCATCAAAATGTACTTACAGTTTGCCGTTCGAAGTTACCAGTTTCGGTTTTGGAAACCGTAAACACTTCATTGACTTCCACGTTAATCCATTTGGTTTTAACACAAAGTCCTAATTTGTAGCTCAATACCGGTTGCCCATCAAAAGATAAGATGAAAGCTGGGTCTAGGGGTGTTGTAGTTTTAAGGTAGCCAAGTTCGATCGGTCGAGCCCCCATGTAGGATGGAAGCCTAGCTACCATCTGAGTTCCAAGGCGAATGAAATAGTCAAGTTGTGCATTTCATAGTTTAATGGAAGATAAACAAACATAAAGACGGCACGACATAAAATTAAAAAGGAAAGAAGTAAAGAGTTAGAAGGGCGGTTGCTGCCCATTTACATCAAGTTGGTTAACATCGCAGACATCCAGTTACGCCACACACCAAAACCAAGTCCAACGTTTCCCTTTCGCTCGCTCAAACTCATGTCCGTGTGACGTCAGCTGGTGGATAGAAGGTAGATGCAGTGCCACCTGTGCCACATCTAAGAAGTTTATAATATTGAATGAAACAACTTGTAGCGAAAGCTTATAAGCCAGCTAACAGCTACGCTACACGAGCAATTGCTTTTGTGTTGTGCTTATGTTACTGGGCTGCGAACCACAAAGTCGCAGGTTCTATCCTCGCGCATCACAATCCGCTACAAACTCAACTTTGTATTGAATTGAATTTTGTAACGAAATAAAAAAAAAGAAAGATTTATGGTTTTAGGTGAAAGGTAACATGTGAAATAAAAACGACATCCAAATCATTTTTATGATTTGGATTTGTTGTAATTACAATTTGTCGTGTTGTGATTTTTGAAAAAATGATTTGTATGTCGAGGTTGCGATTTATTTTAACTAATATGCTTTATTATAATTTGGACTAAACAATTTGATTGTCGATTTCGTTCATTCTGATTAACGAATAAAAAAAACACGGCTGTGATATTTGCATCTAAAGAGTAATACAAATAATGTTTTTTTTAAACATTCTTTTAAGCACCCTGCTAATATGAATGAAAATTCCTGATACAGCTTTCGTTAATTAATCTGTGACAAACAAATATTATTAATAGGATACTAGTCCGTAAAGACGGATACATCTTCTTGTTTCGGAAAGAAAATCTCTAGCTTCGTGCTGCCCTCTATATTCATGAGCAATATAAAGAAATATGCTTTACGTTTTATTCTCAAGGTTTAAACAGACCGATTCATTTTGTTTGCTTACTTATGAGCAGAATAATTGAATTTGTATATTAGGAATTACGGTAAAGGTTTTGGGCTCATTGTAAAAAAAATAAAACAAAGTAAAAATAAAAATGTATTGATTTAGTTTATTTGTTTGATTTTTACTTTCATTCATTCTGATTCACAAACTTAAAAAAATAATAATGACAATGACGGTAATTTGCATGAAAATAAATTCATTAAATATTTTCTATAAGCTGAGTGATAACTCGCGTGTAAATTTAAACAGTAACCTAAAATGAATTTTAATTTTTCCTTAAACAAGAATGGCAACATAGAATAAATTATAGAAAAATATTAAAAATGCAAAAAAAAAATCCTTTTTTTTAGAGCTGAATGAGAATTATTTCATACTCTCATAAAATAGCACTTTCTCATATAGTCTCAATAAAAAAATTTGGAAAAGAATTAATTCTTTTTTTTTTCGCCCCATTTTTGAGCACTGATATTATTGTGGACAAAAAATATAAAACATGAATCCAAAAGTGCTTTTTTGAAATTCATACAAGATACAAAACTGAGAAATTCATTTACGTACGGACACGGATCATTTGGTAACTTGTAAGGTATTCAGAGAATTTTAAAAGCATTACCTATATATTTTAATAATTAATTTGAGAATAAGACCTCGACTTTAATTTCGTTTTACTTTTTGTGTATTAAAAGGAATCACTCAAATGGCCTTAAAAAAAATATATCTCTATATTTTAAAGCAGCTTAGCGATTTTAGCCGGAAATTCAGTTAAATCCGCTTTTAGAATTGCATGTAATCATGCAATTTCACAAACAGACTTTCAAATTGTAGAGTTACATCAAATACTAGATCCTATTTGTTTATAAAATAGTACATCTTCAGTGTTATTCCCGTTTTTCATCACTACAGGAATAATTTAATCTTAATACATCCAGAGCTTCGAAAACCAGAAAATTTTGCATTAATGAGTCACTTCCAGTCATTTATATTCTCTAGAATATAAAATTCTAAATCAGCAAAAAATTAGGTGCCGATTATTTATTGAAGTGAATTTAGCAGTTCCACTGTTCTAAACACAGTGATCTCAAACTGAACAAAATTTATTTTTAATCGTTCATTTTGAGCTGGCAGTTCTTTTTAGTCAATATGGAAGAAAACGGTATATATTTGGTATTATTTCTACTTTATTCAGAACATTATTTTCCACGAAAGTTCAAACAATATTTGGGTTTTAAAAAAACTTTTTTTTAGAAATGTATAATAGAGTAGATTGCATCTTTCTATTTTATACCCATTTATGCGTTGAGTTTGCTGTAGGATAATAAATTAGTGACCTGCGAAACAAAGGCAAAACTGATTTTTGCTGTTTTTAAATGGAATTTTGTTTTCTTTTGAATCTTTCAATCTGTTCTGTTAAAAAGATGTCATTTTCAAAGCTAAGAATTCGTCATTTGCCAGAGAAGTATCCATAAGGAACTCTGAGGGAACTGAAAATGATATAAAATGCAACACATTGTTCTGAAATGATAAAAAACAAAACAAAATAAAAATTTCAAAACGCAAAAAAAAAGATAATTTTAAATGAATAATTTGAATCGGCTGAATGGTAAGGTGATTACTGAAACTCGTTTACCCACAAGATCTACTGTAGGTGTCACCTTGAATCATTTCTCCGGTCAAATATCAAAAGAACAAAACTGAGGAAGACTTAACTACGTCGATGAGTACGGACAGTTCAATTAAGAAAGTAAGGAAGGGGGAACATCCTTCTTCAAAGAGGAGTCAATAAAGTTAAAAGGACTTATAGAAATATGTGAATAAAAATATATTCAAACATTTTTCTGAAGAAAATCTCCCACTTAAGATTCCTACAAAATTAATCAAGAAACAATTTATTCTACCACATGCAGGAGTTCTCTAAAAAACACAGTGATTTATCCAATTAATAATGATATTATAGTTGCTGAAAAGAAATATTATCCTTCTGGTTCTGAGAGAATCACAACAGAGTCAGTTCCTAAAATAAAATTTAAATTATGGCTGACTTAGTTATAAAATGCGTTTGCATAGTACAAAAGAAAGTGCATTTTTTGATGCAGTTAATTGTAAAGCAGAAAGCACTGCTATAGTAATTAAACGGAGTTGTAATGACAGTGTGTGTGGGGGGGCAGGGAAATCAACAAAGAGTAAACAAACATTTTTTGCATTTAATTTCGAATATCATTTGTCAGAATTCTAAACCATCTTGGACCTCATACTGCAAACTTATAAGGTTAAGATTCGTAAATGAGTCTGAAACAGAAATTTTTCCCTAACTGAAAATTGTTCGACAATAAATGGGGGAAAAACTACAAATCTTAATTAGAAGAATTTATCTCTTTAAATCTTATCAGAATTTAAAGAGATAATGATAGATGACAAAGTATGTAATGTTTGATTTTGCTTGCAGATAAAGTGGCTTCATCTGCAATGCTATTGAAGAAAGAATGCTGCTAGGAGAGATGAAAATACAGAGATAAAAATCAATCTGCAATCTTGAAATATTCTCGGAAAGACTTTCGAGATTTTATGTCTTTATCTAATTTATGGAATATATGTTATCTATTCTTCACAGATTAGATATCAAAAGCTGACAAATTCGCAAGCGAATTTCACAAAGGAAGACATTAATGAACAATTTTGATTTGGATTATTTTTAGGCCCGCTTAGATAATAATACTGCGAGGCCTTCCTTTTGTGATGCTTGAATACCATAATTTCAAAAACAGCAGGTAAAAGGTATTAAATGAATGAAAATGTTTTATTCTATACTCAAAACTATCGCAAATTATTCAATAAATGTGGCCTCATTCAAAGAATATTCCTAGATTGTTTATTAAACAAGCCTTTGTACCCGCGGCTCCAACTATTTTTATTTATTCTCTCTTTCTCTCTCTTGATATACATGATCGTGACAACAACAGTTAAGTAGGGTGCTCACGAGGCCAACTATTGCTCGCAATGGAAGGCCACGCTTACCTCTGGAACATCAAGTAACCTCAACTAGGCAATGGAAAATGGTTGTCTCATCGGAACAACTATTTGCCATTGTCCAATTGCGTTCATGTGATCTTTCTGAAGTAGGCGTAGCCTTTGATTGCGCGCAATATCGTGAGAATCCTGCTTTATATGGTAATACTAATTATATTTGACACTTTTACCCACAATAGGACGGGTACACGTTTAAAGGATATCTGCACGAGCATATGACCGTGACTGTCTCCTTCCAACTCTCAGGCAGGTAGGTATATCTGTCATAGTATGGGCAGCTGTATTGTGATCTTCTGCAGGCCCAATCGTAATCTTTAAAGAAAGGATCACTGGGCAGAAGAACAGAGAAGTTTTAGCTTACTAGATCCATCTTCCGAAGAAAACTTTGTTTCTGGCAGGCGATGAAATTTTATGGGATGATAGTGCTCCTGTTCAGGCAATTGGAACTTGTCCAATCTAGTGGTTTGATGAAAAAATGAAGTGAAACATCCGCTTTGGTCCGCAAAATCACTCGACCTCAATATAATTGAACTGTTATGATCGATTTTAGAACGTGCAATCCGGAATCGAATCCTCCACCGGTATCTCTCCCAAAACGTTCACAATATTTCCGTGAAAATTGCTACAATATTCCTCTAAACGCTATTCAAAACATCTATGATTCGATTCCCAGGGGAAATTAAGCTGTCTTACATCTACTACCTACGCCTACGCTTACTATAAGGCCCTACGCCTTATTAATAAAGATTCCTGTATTTGTTTGTGCTGTTGCCGTTGTTTTGATAGCCACCTGCATATTGTAGGAATATACGTTTAAAGCATTACTTCCAAAATTAATTAAAAATACTATCAATGCAAATTATTACAAAAAAGTAATATATTAATGCAAAGAGGGTTTTTTTTTAAATTTTAAAATGAACTACAAATCATTTTTATACAGTTATTTTTTTCGGAAGTTATCACGGGAAAACGCTAAAATTGTGCTTAATTTTTAAGAATTTTTTTAAAAAATTGTTTTCATAGGTACTATTCAAACTTGCAAAGCATATATACAGAGTGTTTCAGTGAACCGTTTCAGAACTTCTAAGAAGGGTAGGGTACATCCTGACAACTCGAAATCATAGAGCAATGTGGGGTCAGAAATGCTTTCCTGAAGAGGTGTTGTACACAGAAGCACCATAAAGAAAAGAGACCGTAAATGAGAAATCGTTTTAATAATACATGAAAAGAAGCAAAAGATACATGGATGAAAGTAAGTGTTCGAAGTTTCTTCCACGGGCTACAATGCACGCCTCACATCTCCGATGCATGGACATCCGAACATTCTGGCATATCTCGAATCTCTCCGGCAGCTACTGCGATTCCTGCAACGAGCTCCTCAGCAGTGTCAACAGGGGTGTCATAAACTAGTGATTTCATATGACTCCAGAAATAAAAATCAAGACATGATAAGTCGGGTGACCGAGCAGGCCAACGCACTGGGCCCTCACGTCCGATCCACCGTTGACCAAATGTGACATCCAGGTAATTACAAACATCTCCGTTATAATGGGCAGGGGCTCCATCGTGTTAAAACCGCATTGTCTGTTGCGTCAATGTAGAAATCTGTTCAAAGTTGTGGCAATACTTGCTGCAGAAAGAGCAAGTACGTAGGTCCGGTTAGACGAACCGGTAACAGATTAGGTCCGATGAGGTGATCTCCCACAATACCGGCCCATACATTGACCGAAAATTGATTCTGTGCTGCACGACGTCTAATTGCATGCGGGTTCTCGACCACCCAGATATGGTCGTTCTGCGTGTTGAAAATTCCTTCTCTTGTGAAGGATGCCTTATCGGAAAACAACACTTCAGCAGGAAAAAGGAGATTTGTAGCACATTTTCCCAGGTACCACCGTGCGAAAGCAATACGAGGTACATAATCCTCCGGTTTCTGTGTCTGGACACGCTGCATGTGAAACGGATGCATGTCTTCTGCTCGAAGAATCCTCCAGGCGCTGCAATGGGAAACCCCGACTGCGTTTGCTGCACTTCGTGTACTCGTTCTTAGATTCCTCTGTACATGCTGCAGCACATTCTGTTCGGTGTCTGCAGTCCGTGTTGTTCTTACTCTGTTCCTGTGAGCTCTTTCTAATGAATCTGTCTCAGCTAACCTCTGGTGCAGTCTTGCAAAGAAATTATGACTGGGAATACGCCTCGTCGGATTTATCAATTCCGCGTACAAACGCTGTGCGGCTGGCCCACTACAATTTGCAGCCTCATACGCCAAATGCATATCGGTTAACTCTGCGATCGTGTAATCATTCATCCTACTGACTTGGCGTTCTTGTGTGAAATGAAGATTCCCTGCACGAAAGCTCGGACTTTTCGCACAACGCCATCTACCGCATCAGGAAAGCATTTCTGACTGCCCATGGGTATATGATTTTGGTTCGTCAGGATGTACCCTACCCCTCTTAGAAGCTCTGAAATGATTCACTGAAACAACCTGTATATTTCAAGTTGGTCAATCTTTTTACTTATAGAGTGCCAATATACAAGCACATACACGCATAAGCACATTCGTTTTTATAATAAGTAAGGATTTCGCTTTTGTTCATATTCACAGCACTTTTTTTTAACGAAAATAGCGTAAATTTCAAACATATTTTATTAGAATTGAAGTATTTCGAAGGCAATATGAAATTCCAATAAGTGCGATCGAAGTCCCTATTTTTACTTTCTGGTATACGAAATATTGAAAAAGTATTGTAATCATAAAAAAAAATGGAACTCGAGATTTTGCCGAATCTTCATAATTTAGACTTCCCTGAGTTCGAAAAACACATTTTTAGAAAATATCTATCTGACTGTGACAAAGATAATACAAAACGCTTTGATCTAAATAGAGGTTATGTGGGCTTTGCACCACAGATTCTAGATTCTTGTAAATTAATTTCTATCAAGTTTTGAATAAACGCCTTTGGACGAAGTCTGTCTGGCTGTTTGAATATAAGATAAAGCAGTTAATACAAAACGAAGAGAGCTAGATTGGTAAAATTCAGTAGACAGATGTAACATCTATAGAGTATATGCCTATCAAAGTTTGGACCAAATCCACCAAGGCGTTCATTGTCTGTAGTTCCGAACGTTCAGAAGCATGTAAACGCGACAACTCAGAAACTCAGTGATTTAAATTAGGTACGAAATTTAATATATCATTTTGCTACCAACTTCTTCAGTTTTTGTCAAAATTTGACTTCAATTTTCTGGTATAAAAGCTTCTAAGACACAAATTCGCCAATATTAGAGAGCACACAAGAATATTTGGAAAACACCACTCCCACAGGTTAAGTTATATGACCGACAGATCAAAAATATTTTTTTCGGTCTCGGGAACATCTGAAACAGATTGATCAAACTCTGGAGATGGAATTTAAGATTGTCTTCTTGTATACTACACACAAGAGAAAATAAAAAAAAAGAAAAGTCTTTTTTAAATGATGGTAATCGATACTATCTCCGTCATCGACGCAAAGTTTTGAATGAATCAAGTCTAAATATAAAACTAGACCACAAATACTCGACTTTTAAAGCTACTAAAACCCCGGGATCGCTTTGACCTACAGTCATGGGAACTTTTCCCAGATGGGAGTTATCGGAAAATTATTATCTTCTCATTCATTGTTCGTTCTTAATCAAGAAAAACGCATTCGAAAGTGGAGCTGATTTGAGAAAACAGAAACTCGATTGCACAATGATGTGAGATAAAGGCCGGTTGTATCACTTGGTGAACGGCTGGGGAAACGTGTTTCGTCGGGTTGCAGATGTAGCAGAAGGTGTGAAAGTGGACGGAAACTGAATAGTAATTGACTCTTTTTTTTCTCTCTCTTCTTTATATTCAGCGATGTGATGATATTAGAAGCAAAAATGTCGTAAACGAGCTCACAAATTCCGACTTCCACTCGGTAAGTCGTACAGCGATTGCATCTGAATATTCTTGTAAGTACTTCTTGACAATCTTTTCAATTAATTAGAAGTGATTTTCGAATGATTCTTTCTGATGCCATTTATATTTAACTAATCTTAGTTCAGGATTTTTAAAGACAGAATTTTGCAATCAATTTGGTTCTATAAAACTTTTTCCCACTTCAAAAAAAAATTGGAATATATTACATAAGTAATTTACGTATTTTATGGGATTATATTTACAAGAGCCGATTGCTCTTTTATCGAATAAATAACTCCACAGCAGGCAATCAAGATCCAACTCACTATTCAGAGACTAAACTCTCACAAAGTCCTGAATTCCATCACTGCACACATTTAAATAGACCTGAACATGATTCTTATTTCTGAAGAATAAATTACCAATTTGATGAGAAAAATCGGAAAATTATATTTCATGGAACAAATTCTGTACTTAAAAGAAAGTTGTTCAGTTTTCCACTTACTTCTCTCGAGATTTTCGCGGCTTTATCATTATCTGTCCTCTGAAACGGATGACGTGAAAATCAAACAGAGATAATTTATCGTAAATTTCAATATTCATTTTTTCCCATGAAAGAAAGAAGAAAAGGTGCTTTAATACGCAAATTCAAGTTTAATTTTGTCTTAAATGTGGCCACAGGATCCATTTCGTTGTGTGAAATTTGCATAAAATCTTGGAACTATAGAAAATGTTTCAAATTTCGGTACCAGGAAACTTCTAATACCTTACCGGTCTTGGAGATTAATTTTATTCAATTCATTCTATAGCTTCAAACACTGTCGGCTTCAGTTTTATGATTACAGAAATGTTTGAAAATTTCTAAGAAACATGAAAGGAAGCCGACAATGCTCTTCCAAAAGTTCTTAAAATGATTGCACCTGCAGGCTATGTAAATTAACTTCTCAATAGATGTCAATAATAATCGGTTTTTATTTCTACATAAGGAAATTTAAAGGTTTTCGATGACAGCTTAGGAAACTATTAGCTGATGGAAGCGATTTTTATGCAATCAAGAAAATTAAAGAAAAAATATTTAGTAAAAAAGACCGTTTTGATTTCTGTTGTATTTTTTCTCTGAATTCTTGATTCTTTTTTTTAAAATTGTTATGGATTTTAAGCTTAAAAACTTTCTCACAGATTGATAATGGGTTTTATATTTCAATGGAAGAAAGGGTTATGCAATGAGGAATAAATGTAGTATATAGAATTGGTACCGTCTATATACTACATTTGGTACAGTCTATATACTACAAAAGTCATAAGCCTTTTATATAACACTAGCCGCCTTTGGCGACCAGCCGGTTCGCCAATATTACCGCTCGCTACAATTTTCAATTAAATATTTTAAGTAACTGGTCTCTTAATAGATTCTCAAACAAAACATTTTTAATCTTCAAATTTTGATAGTCATACCAAGCTGATACTGTTGTTTAGGTCGTTTCGTTCAATTTACTATATATATTTTGCTAATTTGTTGTCATTTCCGGTAAAACGTCAACTTTAATTTAAAGTGAAAATGATGAAATTGCAATTCATATAAAGATATTTTTTAATAAAACCAAGCGTTTTATTTTATTTATCATCTTTATTGCTATTTATTTATTACTATTATTATTGAATATGAGTATTGCAAACAGAATATCTCGGTATTTAAGTCTTATGTGAACTACAAAATATTTTTGATAATTAATGTAATATCTCAAAGAATAATTCAACAAAAATTTCTCAGATTTAGCATAAAATTCAGTTTTTAGTTTTGCTTTCAAAAGGATTGAAATGAAATCAATAATAATATTTTGTTCCAGCCTATAAATATATTTCAAAAATTATGAAATCTAAATTTAATGCAGTAAGGTATCATATTCTGAGAAATATTCTGGACACACCAAATTTTAAATAAATGAATGAATGTTTCTATTTTCCACGATCAACTAAGACTTATTTATGAAGTTTTGAATGTTAAAAATCTAGAAAAACTCAACATTTTCATAATCTTAGGCCAATTATTCTTAGAAACCTGCGCGCTGATTGGCGTATTTTTTTTGAAACGATCGATGGAAAATCTAAAATTATCCTTTTTTTTTATTGAATAGTGATATTCAAATTTCCATAAATAAGTCAGTTTAAGTGATTGATTTAGTTGAATGGAAATTAACTCTTTTTATTTAAAATATTAGTGTTTCAAGAGCATTTTGTTATTCGTGATTTCGACAGCAGAAGCTTTACGTAAAATCAAAAATTCGTTATTTATTAGAGCATTTATGTAATTAAGTTACATAAAATATAATCATTTTTCTATTTAAACCATTTTAGTAAATCTGTTGTGTTCGTGCGTCAACAAAAATAGAATGCAGACAAACTTATTTTGAAACTAAATCTTATAACATTATAGATAATATTATCAAATTTACATCAACTTATTTTCATTCAAAATTATAGCATCGTTTTTAAACAACAAATTAAAAGTTCCAAAAATATCACTGTTGCCAATCTGAATTTCACAACTATTTACAAAATAAAATTTATAATTATTAAAATAATCGTTTGCTACTTTTAAATAAAATATTTACGATTTATGTCGCAACAGATCTTTGTCTTACTAAAGGTTTACAAATTAGCTGTGTGACCATGATTTGAATGGATATCTTGTTCATATTAAACAAAACTTGCCTTAAAATAAAACTTATTTATTGGATTAATAATATAGAGAGTGTAAAAGATCATAAAAGAATTTTTCTTGAATTTATTTTTTAGAAAAAATAATATTTCATATTTGTTTCATTTCCTACAGACACGTGACGAAAATTATATTTTTGCAGATTTCATTTCCAAAAAGATTTAATTTATTTTCAGTTAGAGCTTTAATCAATGTGATGGCAACACTTTGAAAAAAGCTATTTTTTTCTCCTGAATGCGAAACGTGCTTAATCCTCATTTTTATTTTTGACGAAAAAAATTATTGAAAAACATAGTTAAAATATTTATTAAAAAATTCATTAAAAATAGAAATTTAATTTTAAGATTAAAACAGTAGTATCATTTAAAAGATAAATTTTTTATCTTTAACTTCATGTAAAAATCTTTTTTGTGCGGTAATATTTTCGGCAGTTATAGCAGAAACACGTCAAAATTTCGCTTAATTTTTAAATAAATAAAATTCTAATTAAAAATTCGAAAAAATAACCCCCAGGTGCACATTCCCGGCCTCCAAGGTATACACGTTCCAAATTTGGTAGCTGTAGGTGGAATGGTCTGCCCTGTAGAGCGCCAACACACACACACACACACACACACACACACACACACACACACACACACACACACACACACACACACACACACACACACACACACACACATTGAGCTTTATTATAAGTATAGATATAGATATAGATTAACATTTTTGAAATAGGTTGAGCGATAAGGATAACGCGCTGTGTCTCGAGGTTTTTATTTCTTTTTTCCTTTCTTTTTTCATTATTATTATTATGATTTCGCTAGCATGCATCTTATTACACACAACAACGAGCCGCGTAAAACACTAGTATTGCGAAATTTAGGTCCGAATATTAAAATAATAATACTAAACTGAGAGATTGAGGTTTTCCGTTTCGGCTACATTATCTATATTCAGAGACGTAATGAGTTGGAAAGCGGTAGGACAGTGTTCTGGCATTTGTTTCTGTATTTTTATTTAATTGATTATTTATTAATTTACTAAAAATAAATCAGACAAAAGTGTAAAATGCCTTCTTTAATCAAAATAATATTTGACTCATCCTTATCTTCCTAAATATGATTCACATTTTAAATTAATAAAATAATAATAAAAAATATATTTTTATGATTATAAGCACTTTTATCTTCTTTAGATTCTGAAAACCCATAAGATAATGAATATATCCAAAATCTAACATAAATTAATTTTTTAAAAATATTGTCATTATATTTGTAACTGCAATACGCATTGTGTAATCAGGAATAAAATATCGAATAATAACTTCAAACTATTGTTAGGGTTTGTTTTGTTTAGTTAGATTAACGTCCCGTTTGAAGCAACACGAGGGCTATTTTGGGACGGACCTTGTAATTTTGAACCGCGGTCAGATGACGAAGACGACATCTGAGCTGGTACCCCCCTCTCCACACCACACCAGCGGGAGGACGTTTGGTCAGGACGGATTTAACGTGCAACAGACCCCCTTACACGGCGGTTCTTCGGTGGAATCGGGTCTCGAACCTGAAACCCTCCGGGTCCGAAGCCGAGACCTTACCACCAGGCCACCGCGGTCTTAGCTATTGTTGGGGAAAATTCCTAAAAATCAAGGGATCCGGTTTAGTGGGCATATGGGGTACAGCCCAACAGGCTCAATAACAAATAAAGACGTTTATTCAGCACAAAGGTACAGATAGCAATAAACAACCGAATGTACTCAAAAATAACATTTAAAGTATGCAGCAGCACAAAACATTAAGTATGTAGTAAACGACTGTAGCCGCAAGAAGGGGTCTGAGAGAACTCCGTGCAACTATTCACGTCCCTCGAATGTCTACTAATGTCTATTGTCTACTCGCTTTAGCTGCATATGATTGCCAACTTACTTGATTATACGCCTGACTATTCAGCACACGACGATGCTGCCTCAATACTTGACTACAAACCTAGGCATACGACTCAATACTCGACTCACGGCTGATCAATCAATTGAGTTCATCTCATCTGATTCCATCTAGGTCTCCCGGCATTTTATAGTTTCCAAGACAGGGCGAAGAAGGTTCTACAAAGGTTATTGGAAATCTTCTCCTTATGGATCTATATACAAAATTCTTGGAGACTCTGAACTCTTCTACTTTGTATCCAGAGTCATCTCCATTTCGCCAACTTTATCGTCAAGTATCGGGGGTCATTAATCCAACATCTATTCCGTAAACACAACTGTAGGTAAATCTGTCTTCCTTACAATGAAACTAGCTGTGCTCGGAAGCAAAGTTACAAATTCGTAACAATATGTACGGTTCCATTGTTGATATTTTATTACTTCATAATTTCAGTACTTATATAAAATAATAACGCATTTCAAATGGATTTTTTTTTGTATGAGGCAGTCCTCCGTCTTATCAGTAGATCCATTCTGCTCATGCTTTCCGCTCTCCCATTAATGACAGCATTTAGAACACAGATATGTTCATCTTGAAGGCTGGGGTCTTCTAAGGCTGACGAATGTTGTGCATTGATTCCAAATTTGAGACTGAATTTGACCAAATGGAGATTGTGACTACTTTCTCTGGATGACATAAATTGTTCTTCTTGGCTTGGTCATCCACGTTTCGACAACTTTACAACAATGAAACTGATAAGAACTTTTAATAAGAAGAGTTTTTTAAATAGTCTTTGAAATGTCTAACTGATTCGTCGGGAGTATTATGCTGTATTTGACTTCAGCCATCTTTTTTTGTACATAATTCAGCCAAATTGTCTAAAATTAAAGCCATGCTATTTTAATTGCTTGTTCTAAACTACACAAATATTAAAAAAGAATCCTCTTTCTTTAGCTTTCAACACTGGAAGGAAATCACGTGATTAAGTATTTGATGAAACAATGAAAATAGTTTTAATTTCTGAGAAACAAATACTATATTGTTGCAAATTCGGCAATATGTATATAAAATTGCCAAATTTTTTTTAAAAAAATCGAATGGCTGTTTATTAAAAATAATATAAAAAATTAGTATAAAAATAGTTTGATCAGAAATTGGAATAATGAATTTCTAACCGATATGATTCTTTCATTAATCAGCAAGCTTCAGGAAAATGCACTTGATTGCGGTTGTCAAACATTGTTGCTCTCTTTTCGATTTCTGAATTTAAAAACTGAAAGAACGAAGGAGAATGAAGGGCAAAATGATTTTTAAAAATTAATAATAACAATGAATAGAAAAGAAGGCAGAAACAGCTTTAGGATATTCCTTCATTTGAAAACATAACAGTAAGATGCTGAAATATTTGTTTCCCTCGCTGATTAGCCTAAATATTCGGAAATCTTTAAATTCATACAACTATTTAAGAAAGAACAGATGCAATTAATTTCGCAGGATTCGCACTACTTTTAATTTTTCTCTCTCTTTCTTACGAAATTGAAAAATAAATTATTAGGATGCGATTCTGCTAAACAGGAAGTAATGCGGATGACTGTGCTAGTTATCTAGTCATTCTACATAGCTCGACGAATTCCTGAATTCGAGCCACTATTTAAGCTCTGTACGCAAACATTGACACAGACATGCGAGTCTTCAACATTTGAACATACCTTTTGGATTATACATTTTTTCCATAATATAAGCAATACATACGTGTGGTATTTGATAAATTTTATTAAACTTTAAATAGAGATTAATATGAATAAGTTGGCAAGGTCATATTTCTGTTCGGTAAGTTTAATATCAGCCAGCACAAAAACCGATTGGTGCTTTCAAATGCCTAATAGAATGTTTAGAATTGTTGTATACTAAACTGAATGAAAAGAACCAGGAATAAATTTAATTATTAATAAAGGTACTAAATATAGAAATTATAAGCGAAAAACCCCGCCTTTAATGCGATGGAAGAAGCGTGGATATCACTTTTACTGCTTTTGGAGCTGAAAATGAATTTTTTTTTTGTTGCGAATTCGTATCAAAACGGAAATGCAGAAAGGAAAATTGACATTTATTGTTTAACCATAGCATAAACTTTGAGCTTGAAAACGAATCTTTTAAAAGAGACTTGGAGATGAGTTGTTTTAAAAGAAATCACTTTATGCATATCGATGCATATATATTTATATGTATATATAATATAAGAAAAGAATTCAGAATAAAATCTTTACTTTTATAAAAAATTAACTGAACTAAAGAATGTAAAAAAAAAATATTGCTTTGATATTAAATGAAGACATTAAACTGATACAGTGCATTAAAAAATAAATCAAATAATTCGGCATGAAACTGTAATAAATGAAAATATTCCGAAGTTTTATGAAATTTATATCTATTTTGGAGTTTTATGAGATTATGCAACTGTAGAGCAGTTGTTTGATTAATTGTTCAGTGTTAAATACTGTGCATTATTGTTAAAAGCATCAACAGCTTTAGAAATGATGAAAAATGTCCTAATTTATGTAAACTTAATAAAAATGACATTAAATAAAGAACAGGAAGAGATTCTAAAATTTGTAAGCTATATAATCCCTAACCACCTTGTCGTTACTTATGAATTCTTGTTTTAAAAAGTTATGTAATAATTTCTTACAAGACAAGCAAAACGAGTGAATTCGAAAATGCGATGGAGCAAGAAGAGAGGGCTGACTTGAATTTTAATGACTGAAATTGATATTGCACATCATACCTAGAAAAAGTGGAAGAAGAATTGCACAACTAAATCTATCATCGAAGAAAGAGACGTATTTACGTTTGAATTTGGTGTAAAATTTTTTGAATTTTAAGGTTATACGGCATTTATATTTGTGTAGATAGTATCTCCAAACTCATCGAAACTTCTCTTCATTTTCAATTAATTAAAATTGAGTTTCTTTTCTTTGAAAAACTGCTTTAGGGCTCATGTTTCCATTCTCCAAAGAATAATGTGTCAAGTTTGGTAACTTTAATAGTTTGGACGCTAATGTGCCAATGGACAAACAGACAAGAGATATATTTCCACTTTTGATGTTAATTGATCTAATTGTATAGAGAACATTAAATACCGAGAGTTCTTTAATCTAAATTAGCAAAAATATTTCAAAACATTTTTATGAAATTTTCCTAACCTCGCTCAAAAAATCTTTGTTATCACGTGATTAAATCAAGAAAAAAAGATTTAAACAGGAAATTGAAACATTTATTCTTATAAAAAATTTGATATATTGAAAAAAAAACGTAGAATCAGCATATATTTTATTGATCTCACCAGGCTCTAAATGTGTATGTTAGAATTCTTGGGGGAAAATGTAACAATCTTCCCTCTTGTTATCACATATAATGTATATTTTGATTCGTCTGTCATTACGAAAGTCATTTGATTCGTCAGTTATTGTTTCAAACTATCATTTCAAATGCGATTGCACATTTTTTGTGCCAATAATTGGCTTTAAAACTACAATATTAATTAATTTTTATTATATAATTAAAAATAAAATAATGAATTTAAGATTAGAACCATGATTTTCATAAGAGTTAACTTTAATAAAGTTTGATTATCTTAAAGTTGATGAAATAAGACAGAAAGTAATACTTTCCCCATTCATTTGAAAATTTTTATTTCTTGGATCAATTAGGCCGAATTTATAAGAAATTTTTTAAAAAAACATTTCAAAATTTTCATTTTTCAGGGTTAGATTCTATCATTTTACGAAATCTTTCTTTCTTTTTTTCTTTTTATAACTGTTATAAAAAATTTTTGCTCAGTGAAATCTCTCTTAATATATAAAGGTTGTTCCTGGGCAACTTCCAACCTAAAGCCATTGAAATTAGGAGCATGAAATTTGGGAAGTTATTATTTGGGCATAAGCAACCCACTAAAAACGGATTTCATAAACTTTTAATTATAAGTTTAATTAAAAAATAAAAGCCGAATTTTAATGTTTTTGTATCATAACATCAAAGCATATTATCGGACAAAAATTATTTTAACACCTTTTAAAATATTTAAAAAATAACCCTTCGGTGATAAAAATTTTGTTTGAATAAATGTATTTTTTTTCTTTAGTTTGTAGAGGGACGAGAATGAGTTCAGTTTCAGGAACTACTTTTTATTAGCGGGTTAAGTTCCACGGCACAAACATTTAACACAAGCATATTGAAGAACAAGGCATAGAACAAATACACACGGCAAGCAAGGACAACACCAGAGACAAGAATGAGGAATCATGGGAAAACATGGCTCTTGATAGGTGGCTCTAGTAGCGCCACCTATGAAGAAAGGAAAAGGCAGTAATTGTAACCGCTACAAGTTTTAAAATTTTTTAAGAAATTAATTTTGGCCACAGTTTATAATAATGAGTTTTTGATAATGCAATTTTCAGAATAATATCATTGATTCTTAGAATCAGGGAATTACATTGTTTAGCAGCTGTTAAAGCTGTAATAACAGAAAAAAATACTTTCTTCACTTTTATTAAACTTTAAAAAATTTAACTTTATTAAACTTTAAAAAATTTAGGCAGTTCATTGAATAAAATTCTTTATTTCATGATTTTTGATAAATTTTGAAGCAATGCGATATATTGCCTCGTTCTGGCTTCAAGAAATGCTTTTTAAAAATGTTTTAGAAATGTTTCTTCAATTGGCATTTTTACTATATCGTGTACCAAATTTCGAGAAAGTATTGCAGTCGTCAAAAAATTTGAACTCGAAATTTCCACGAATCTCCCTTTTCAAACCCCTTTGAATTCGAAAAACACATTTTCGGAAAACATCTATCTGTAACAAAGATAACACTTAAGCATTTTGAGCTCGATGGATGAAATTTGGTACACGGTCTTCACATCAAATTTATAGATTTCTATCCAATATTGAGGGATATATGTTTGTCTGTCCGGCTGCCCGAATATATATTATCAGGATAACTACAAAAGGAAGAGAGTAGATAGATAAAATTCTATACACAGATTTCACTTCTAGAATATAAACATCTATAAAATTCTGAGCCAAATCCAACAAGGGGTTCACCGTCTGTGCTTTCAGAAACATGCAAACGCTGTAACTCGAAAATGCAATGACTTAAATATATTAAATTTTTTATGGAATTTTGTGACTACAAGTGCAGTTTTGAGTCACATTTTTGTTTTAATCAATTGGGAAGAATGCGTCTAAAACTCAAATTCACCTTTCGGATACTTTGAGGCGCATGCCAGGTATTAATCGCCAAAACACCTGCACTAAGTTATCTCACGATAGAATCTGTAAAAGTATTTAATTCACGTCTAAAGTTAATATTTTGTAACTATTGTGTGTGTGGGGGGGGGTGCTTGTGCGTGTGGGTGCGTGTGTTTTCTGCTTTGTTCAAAATTTGCGTTGACTGGATCTCAAATGAATTCGATGGGGAAATGAATGGGACTTTGAATCACAACTAGAGAACCAGAAAGCAGTTATAAAAATTACCAGTCTTTATAATGGTACAAATTTATCCTGGAATTGAAATCAATTAAAGCAAAGCATAATATTAGATGCTTGCATGCATTTTGATCATATCTTTACTTTAAAAAGACATTTATTGAGAAAAATTGGTACAATATATATCTTCCATCATTTTCCACAACTTTTTCCCATTTTCGTCCAATATGTCTTGCAATCGATTGTCTTAAAATTGTTCTGGTCCTCTAGATCTTTGTCATTCACACCACTCTTAAATCGTTGAAACCCAAACCGACAATCGGGATACGACGAAGCAGCATCACCAAAGGTTTCTAAAAGTGTCTGATGGGCTCCGGCAGCAGATTTCTTCAAATCAAACTTAAAAAAGCAATGAATGTCGAAGATACAATTTGGAGCGTTCAGTGATTGGGGTCTTTATACACTGAATAACTCACTAATACTAAATGGAAAACTTTCAAAATGATAACAATAAAGTTATAGTAAATTGGTAAAACCCAAAACCATTGTCGTACATATAGATAGTTTGCATGCTTACCAATAGATGTCGCTGATTAAAATAATACAAGGGCATGAAAGGTACCAATTCTTGGAAGAATGTCAGCGAAAGAAAAGCTAATTCACAATAAGGGATCATTTAAGAGAAATATATTATTTGGTACTGATTTACTTCAACTTGCAGCTGAGCTTTTAAATTTTAAATCCAACGGCACAAAGAAGTGATTCAAACCCATATGATTTGATAATTTCGTTTTCATTTAAAAAGCTGGGTAGCAAATGAAGTTCAACTGTATTCAATTGAAG
>JAPMOR010091381.1:359403-392425 GCA_026543865.1 Argiope aurantia | reverse complement strand
AAAGAAACCAGTGGAAGTGGTCTCCTCAACACTTTCTCGCATACTCTCTAATAAATGTGTTATCGCAGGGAAAGCTTTGTATAACACTGGTGTACAATAGTTACGAAATTTTAACTTTTAATAATTAATTTAAGATTATTACTGAATCTACCGTGTCATCCTTGGCGAGTTATTTGGCGATTGATCCCTGGCATGCGTTGATAATATCCAAAAATCGAGTTTTAGTTAGTTTTTTTAAGTACAGAAAACAGACATTGAACCCCTAGTTGGATCTGAAAATTTGACAAGTATCTACCCTATAGATGTAAATCTGTATACCGAATTTTATCTATTTATCTATCTTCGTTTTGTAATTATCGTGCTATTGTGATTTATATTCGAACAATCGTACAGACGGATATCCTCTGAACACATTTTACTCAAAATTTGTTAAGAATCTGTACATTTGGTGTAAAGACTGTACACCAAATTTCAATTGTCTAGCTCCGACCGCTTTATGGTTCTTTGTCTCAGACAGACGGATATATTTTTAAAATGTGTTTTTCGAACTCAAGGAAGTCTAAAACGTGGAGATTCGACAAAATCTCGTGTTTAAAATTTTTGACGATTACTATACTTTATCTATACTGCGTATACGAGGAAGTAAAAATAATTTTAAATAATAATAATTTTGTATAATTTTTAAGAATGAAATAATAATTCTCTGACTAAATTCGTGAATTGAAAATTAAGCAATTATATGAGCCCCTTCAAAGGTTTTTTAAATAATTTTACAACATTTTAAATGAATAAAAATGTTGTAAAACTATTTAAAGGCTAAATAATTATTCTTCGCTCATCAAAAATCAATCGGTAACGAATACCAACCCTGGTAGGACGCACTGATACTGACCGATGTAGATGAGATTTTTTGACAATTGAATACTGCTCAACCAATTATAGTTCTGAAATTTGATTCATGATCTAGTTGTTTATCGTTTTGAAATAGCATTTTGCTTCTCTTTTAACCCTTTTTTCATTTAAAAATATTTTAAAATTACGCCCATTTCTTGTTGCATCATTATATTTTAAGCCTTTTCAGTTTCGTTATTTTGCTTTTGTGTTTCTAATGCGCTCTTGGATTTAACCTTTCACTACGTGCAGTATAGGCAAACCCGAGTCTTGTGATAATAAAACAAATGAAACAAACAAGAAAAAAAATACCTAGTTAATTTTGAGTTCGAGAATTCAACTTTTTATCATGTTTTTAAATATATAATATGATGTGATGTGATATTCCATAGGTTGGCTCTAATATAGGATCATCTTATAAATAATGCAAAGTTTTCAAATGCATGAACTGAAAATCTGAGAGAGACAGAAACTATTTTCTTGTAGAAAAGGTAAATCATGAATTTGCATTGTTATTATAGGATAGATTTGGAAGAATGCAGCTCTTTTTTTTTAACAGAGATTTTCAACACTATAATGGAAGTGGCGAACGAGCATAATCTGCATAATTTGCTCAACCCCTTGACCTATGAATTTACTTAACTTCTTTATTAGATTGCACGTTCCTATTTAAGACATTTATCATTATCTTAATTCTGATAAAATATAAAAGTTTAAGTTATTGAAGTGTTTTAAGTGATTTTTGCTTTTTAAGTTAATAATACTTTCATTTTATTGCAAATTTAAAATTAAAAACTCAGTTATTCGATGGGAGATTCAGACTCATAATTGTATGCGAAAGGGTAAATGAGTTCCATAGCTAGTATATAGAAAGTGCAAAGAACATTATAACAGTTTACCGGAGTCAGACAAGATCTATATCAAAGGTAGCTCTATAAATTCTAGAAACCACAGTGTAGAAAACAAACTCCCCTTTGGGAAAAATGCGACAGGAATTTTCTTCAAACTCAAGTGAGGCAAAATTTCATCTTAACGGCTGAAAGACTTGTCGAAATTCTGAGAATTGTTAATCAAAAACACATTGATTACAGTGAGCAATTAAGAATGGAAGAAAATCAAGTAAAGAGATCCCTCACAAACTTCCCAATTTTAATTCGCACAGAAAGAGAATGTTTGCTTTTTTTTATTATTATCTCGTCTTAGGAATGAAGGTTTTTCGGAACACATACTAAGAAAAGAGAAATGGATTCATTACAACATTTTCGAGCGTGAAAGACAGTAGGGTGGAAAAGGAAAAGCAAATGCACCCTAAACTAAGGATGGTAATTTATCTTTTATTGGTAGGTGAGAAGTTTAGTTCACTTTGAGCATTTAATTTAAAACCAAAAGATAACAAATGAATTCTAATTCAAGTAGTTTTAGTGTCTTAAATCAATGCTGGAGGAAAAGAGAACGTCGGTTTCAAGACGAAAGATATTCTGTCAATCAGAAGCAGAATAACTGTCGACTAGAAGCAGCGCGAATGACATTACAAAGAGGCTTTGGAAACTTTGGATGGATTTCTTTACAGTTTTTTGTATAAGAAACAACGCTCACAATATTCGTCTATTAATGCCCCCTTGAGTATCAGATATCCTGCAATCTTTTAAATCACTACTGATTAAGAAAAGTATGATTTCTATCGATGAAGACAGAATGCAGTAGGGGGGGAGTATTTCTTGTTATGGGCAAGGAAATGCTATAATTTTGGAAATATTTGCGTTCTAAAGTTTCATTTTGAAAAATATTTTATTTTTCCAGATAATTTTTTTTAACTAATTACGTTTGATATACAAAGATTAAAAACAGATATTTGCTTTTAGAGCAAAATATAACAATATATGAAAGTTTTAAATTAAATTCGTCGTTATTTGTTTTATTTGTTAAAAAAAGTTTAACACTCATACAAAAAAGGCATTAATTATCATTATGATACACATTAATCTAGTAGCAGTTGCTATAGCAATGTTGTAAAATATGCTTAAAATGTTTTTAAAATGTACTAAATACAAAAGGGAAATAGAATACTGAAATTGCAATCATTAAAAAAATACATTTTTTAAAAAACTTTAAAATGGTGTACAAAGGGATTTACCACTGCTGTAATCTCCGAAGTTTTTTTGGGAAAAAAAACTTTAAATATTTCGATTAATTTAAGATTTTAACTAAAATTTTTAAAACCGCAATTTAGTAAGCAACTTCAAACCAGGAAATTAATTTCAAGTCAAATCTGGTAACTCTGGATCCAATGGTCTGCCTTGTAGAGTTAGACTTGCCGCTGCTTATTATGCAAGCCGAATAGTAGTGGTTATCACTAACCACTATGTCAACAGGCCGGCTGGAACATATTTTCCCCGCAACTCCAGGAAACTACTCCTACTCGTTCATTTTTAATTTTTTTTTCTTTTGTTCTTTTTGTGTAAAATTAATCTTGTTCAAGCGTCGATTGATGCTTTATTCTATAAAAAGGCGAAGTTGCGTTTAAAAATACTTTAAGGTGGATTTTTTTGCATTTTGCTCTCAAGTTTAGACAAGGTTTTTGTTTGTTGTTGTTGTTGTTGTTTCTCCTCATTTTTCTACTCTGCTTAATTCAGCTTGTCCGAGGTAAGATTGTTCCTTTATATTTTGTGGATTTTTTCTTCATTGCACGCTGAGTCACACATTTGTATCAGTGCAAGACTTTAGTGATGAGTCCTTTCAACTGAATTCTGAATCTCTCGCCTTCAACAATATGCCTCAAATTACTGACATTTATTTTTTGAATGAAAAACCTGCCAAGGACCTTGTGCTAAATTTAGGTGAGAAACATTACGAGGAAATTAATGTTATTTTTTCTAATGCGAATGCTTCTTCACAAATACCGCGCACAAACCCCATTCTGATGCAAAGTTTCATAAAGCAAAATATCGACAGGCATTCAAATATCATGAACATGAGATTTACCCGGCAAGGGAAACTAATTTTTACTACAAAGGATCCGGTATGCGCAAAACAACTTCTTAGCTTAGAACAGATTAACGATACTAAGATTACTTCAAACATTATTTGGGAAGGAGTTGCTTCTAGATTTCTGCTTTTTGATATGCCCACATATGTTTCACTCAAAAAAGTTGCAGAAGAACTGCGAAAAGTTTAAGGATATTGAAATCAGAGATGAGACATTTTGTCAAACAAAATTCGACACAACAAACTTCCCCAATTCTCATAACAATTTTGGGTACTTCCCTTCCAGATTAAATTAAACTTTGGCTTACTATCCAGAAAATTCGACCTTATCGATCGGCCTAGACAGTGTTCAAAATGTTATATTTTACTATACCCATCTAGGATATGTTCGCAAGACCAAGTTTGCCAATTATGTGGAACAGAACACGTTGGAAATTGTCAAAACCCAGTTAAATACATTAATTGTCAAGGTTCTCATGCAGCAACATCTAAAGCATGTCCCTTGTACGTCAAAGAACAACAAATTTTGGATCTAAAATGTCGTAACCACCTCACTACGGGGGAAGCACGACGCATATTTAATGCATCATCTAATACAACTTATGCGACTGTTACTAGATCGAACATGGAACCCATTGACTTTGAAAATTCTTTAAACAACAAAATGGAGTCCAGCATTCAAAACATCAACAAAAAGATGGAGCAATATTTCAACGACAAAATGGAGTCCAACATTCAAAACATCAACAAAAAGATGGAGCAATATTTCAATGCGCTATTGGAAATATTCCAAAAGACGGTCGAGTCTATGGTGCAACAGTTAATTCATGTGATTGACAAAGGTGAAAAAATTAAATCTCCATTCAAGAAGAAAAAAGGTTTACTTAATTCTTCGAAGAACTTCGCTAGTTCTACTAGTCAACTCATGCAATGGGACGCTGTTGGTCCTGCTGGGACTTCGGATTAATAATCTTTTTTTGCGCTTTGTTTTCTTTTTGCTGTTTTCTGTTCCTCTCCCGCTTTACTGCTTGTTATTTGTTTCTCTTCTTTGCAAAGCGCTGCTTCAGTTTTATCTTTCCCAAATTCTTGGGTTTATTATTTTTTTTTTGTGTGTGTGTGTACATCTCCCCGGTGTTTGGTTGACCTCTTGCAGAGTTTGCAGATTGTTTTTTCTTTTTCTGTTAGTTTAATCTATTAGGATGCGTTTTGTTCAGTGGAATTGCCGTAGGAATAAAAAAAAATCTGACTTGGTATTCCCTCCTTCTCAATTTCAGATTTCTGAATTGTCAAGAAACTTTTCTTTATGCTGAAGAAGATTTTAGTTCTATAAAAAAAAAGGTTTTTTAGATCTCACAGGGAAAACAGGGAGGGGGTCTTTTATTGGAATCCCCGAACATTTGTCGGCATACATAATCCCTTCCGATGTACCTCAAAATTCGGACGTGGAAATCCTCACTATTAAAATCATTACAGCTTCTCTAAACTTTTGTATAGTTAACATTTACACTCCTACAGGTTTCAACATTGAAATTTTTGGAAACTTTTTTAACTCAATTTCTGAGTCATCTTTGATTACTTTAATTTACATCACCCTTTTGGGGGCTCCACCACTTCTTCCAGACTCAGCAACAATTTTGTCGATTGGTTAACGGATTCAAATTTTGTCACTTTAAATACTTCGAACCCGACGCACAGGATTCCTGCAGGTAACCAATCACTTCTGGATCTTGCCCTTTGTTCCAAATCACTCTTCTGTGGCTCAGATTGTTTTGTTACTGAATCATCATTTGACAGCGATCATTTCCCCATAATTTCCACTTGCAAAATTTCACACAACAAACAAAGGTTCTTCACAGAAATTAAATGGCAATCTATTCTATTTCAATCGGAAAAAATTTTTGAAGATACAAATCTTAACCTAGACTCGGTTTCATCAAACATTTCAGAAATCATATCCAATAATACTAGAAAAATACCTTTGAATAACAAACAATACCCACCCTGGTGGGATGAAACCTGTCACAAACTTTACAACCTTAAAATCATATATCGGAAGAAAGCATTAAGAGGCATATCAACTAAATTTTTTATTCTTCACAAAAAATTCGCAAGCAGATTCAAATTTTATAGTAAACAAGCAAAACAAAAATGTTGGGATAAATTATGTAATAGCGCAAAAAATCCTCGTGTATTTTATTCTATATTAAGAAAACTGAATCAGCAATATGAAGATAACTCCTTCAACACCATTTCTGTTAACAATTCTTTTATCACAAACCCATTCGTGCAAAGTAATCTATTCACAGAATTTTAAGCCAACAATTCCAGTTCTCACGAACCATTAACAATCCAGTTTACGGACAATCAGGAAAGCGAATTAAACGGAGCACTAAAAACGGAAGAATTACAATTCGCAATTAAAAAATCAAAACAACAACCCCAGGTCCAGACAATATCTCCGCATCTTTTTTCAAAAAACGTAACAAAAATGCAAATGATTACATCCTTCAATTATTTCAACAGATTTTTAACACAGCATATGTTCCCAAAACATGGAACATACACTTATTATTCTCATTCCAAAACCAAATAAAGACAAGCTTCAGATAACATCCTATAGGCCAATAGCTCTAACATCTGTTTTTTCCAAAATCTTTGAACGTATCTTATGTAAGAGAATTACTGATTTTCTTACAAAGAACAAAAAACTTCATCCAAAACAATTTGGTTTTTTACCATACAAGGACAAAAGGGCAGCCACATACTCATTATATAACAGAATTTCAAAAGCAAAGAGGGATAAAAAAAACATTTCATTGGTATTAGTCCCGACATCGCAAAAGCTAATGATTCGGTTTATATTGATGGATTGATATATAGATGCTTGGAATTGGGCATCTGCGGGAAGATATGCGCTTAGTTGCATCAAAATCCCTTAGTCACCGTACGTTCCAAGTGCGATGGAGACAAACATTCTCCGACATAAGAATTGCAAACAAAGGATTAGCACAAGGTAGTGTCCTCTCGCCAATCTTATGGGCAATTTTTATATCGGATTTTTTGAAACTCTTGAAAATGAAGTTGATTGTTTGATCTTTGCGGACGACATATTTATTTTTTGCTCGCACCAGTCTATTGAACTTATTACTAAGAAATTACAAGAAACAATGGAAAACGTACATCAATGGCGTACGTATTGGAAGCTTTCAGTTAATGCAGAGAAAAGTTACATAGCCGATCTTTCAAACAAAATTAATTTTAACCACCCAAATATCTCACTAGCAAGAACTAACATCCTCGGAATTCCTTTTTCAAAAAGAAATCAAAACGGATCGATCTTCATTAAAATTAAAAATAAAGCTTTAAAAAAATCAACGCATTAAAGGGTTTTGCATATAAACATTATGGACCAAGAACAAAGATTTAATCACAATCACAGACAATAGCATTTGCAGCTTATTCTTTTACCCAGTCAAATTATCAACAAATTTTCAGAAACTCACATGAAAGCATGTAATATTATTCAGACCAAAGCACTTCGCATTGCAATTGGTGTTCCACAATGGACACCAAATAAAGGTCTCCTTTACATCTCCAATCAGGAAATTCTCAGTGAAAAAAATCAAACGTTTATCCTTACAATTTCTCATTAAGCAGATTTCTATCAGTTCCTTCTATGCCATCTACAAATTAGATTTAGAACATTTCAATCTTGCTGTTATTGAACAGGATAAAATTTCTTCTGATCTAAACATTAATTGGAATCGCATTATTTCTGATCAACATTTCTTTTCAACTTCCAAGAGAAAATTGCAGTATTTTTATTTCAAAATACCCTTTTCAAAACAAATCTCCCCCACACCCAGCTATTAATGGTAGTTTTCAAGAAACGCTACAAAAGGACTTCAAACAATGTTTCATAATCGCAACAGATGCATCGAAATCGCAAAACTTAACTTCAATCACCGGCATTTCGGATCTGTCTCAATTTGCTTTTCGAATCCACAACATCAATTCAATTTTTACAGCTGAAGCTCTTGCAATTTGCCAGGTCCTGGACTATCTTTCCGTTCCTGAGAAACATTTACTTCTTCTTACAGATAGTCTTTCAGTTCTTACAGCACTTCAAAAATTTTAATATAAATCCCATCCATTATTCATAAAATTGTGGGCAAAATTGTGGAAAAATCTCAGATTAACCAACATATTACTTTTCTATGAATCCCAGGGCATTCGACAATTTTATGGAATGAAAAAAGCGGACTTGATCGCAAAATCAGTTAACAGAAATCAGCCCATGCATTGAATGGATCGCATCGGAAGACATCATCTCACGCATCAAACAAATCTGAAAAAGAAAAACAACAGACAGCTATAGACAGAGCAAATATTATGAAATTCTTAGAGAAATTCCAGACATAAAAAATATTGCTAAATGGACAAGAAATAGAAAAGTAGACATCATTTGCGCTAGAATTTCTGCCATAACACTCATTACACCTGGCCTTCAACATCGTTTTAATCTGTCGAATCAACGAAATTGCGAAACATGCCAATCTTTGAATAATTTGGATCATATCTTACTGCATTGCCGAAAATACTCAAGCATCAGACGTTGCCTCGGGTCGAAGTTGGGCCTCAACTCTCTTTCAGCCTGTAATTTCAAACCACTCATGAGCAAAGTATTTGCAGATAAACTATCTCTCCATATTTTCCTTCAACACTTGAAATTTTTTGACATTTATTAATTGGAGATATTGTTGAACGCTAGGATGACACCTTTATAGCTAAAAATCCCTAAATCCCCCTCACTCAAACAAAAAAAAACTTATTCAAACCGTAGTGGTTTTGAAGCTCGCGAAATTGAACTGCAACCTCTCCAATCCTAATAAGCAGTGGCCGTGATTTTAATATTATTTACAACTCTTGTAAGCTGAAATGAATGCCATCAGTTTTAAATCACAGGTATGTTTGTTTCGTAAACAGTTTTTGACTTCGAATTATGTCTATCGGAATTTTTCTATTCTATCGCAATTATTATAATCTCAATTTAGAGATAGTATATTTCCTATAAACATAACCATGTTCAAAATATATTGAAAATAACCTTTCATTTTATTTCATTTAAACCAACTTTGTTTTCAACAAAGGTTACTTGACAATTTTTATTAGAAAATCTCGAACATATTTTCTATTAAAAGCAAATTCTTATCTGTTCGATTTTTTTTTCTTTCTTATGAGCTAGGGGGTTCACATTTTTCTCTAACGACATTCCATCCGACATCTTGGAAGTCGAGAGGTTGTTACACGCTTAGATGTGACGGTTACGAGGATCGTTAAAATAGTTAAAAAATAGACCGTAAAAAAAAAAAAAAAAAAAAAAAGACCCGGCACCATCCGAAAAATTAGTGTTGGAATCTCCAGATGAAGATTTTATTTTCGACTTTTATTAACCTTCACGTTGCAAGGGGGAAAAAATCAACTGATTCTTTCTCAAAAGTTCTCTACGTGGGTCGAAAGATTTCAAACTTTTCTTTTCTGTTGGTCGAAGAAAGTATGCAGTCGAGAAGATATTATCTTTTTATGTAGCTGAGTAAATCTAGAAATCCGCGAAAGTTCAAATGCCGTTCTTAAAGGTATTTTATGTTGAGGGTTTGAAATTGAGAACTGCGGGCTCTTATAAATAATTTAATTTTTTTTTTTTTATTAAAAAGAATCAAATACGAAAGGCAGTAACTTGAATCGCTTTAACTATGACTAGGAATCTCTAAAGGAAGAAAAGAATAAAGAAACTTACATTTTTTTAGATGTATATATATTATTTATAAATATTAACAAGCTAAATTAGATGTTTTTCTAATTTCTATTAATAAGAGCTACCAAATATATTATGAAATATATTTGTTAACTGTTATTTATAAACATTAAAGAAATAAATCTATATTCTCTAGAACTTCTAAATATAATTTTAAAAAGTAAAAATGTGGAACTCAAAGAAATTTCATTGAAATTTTATATAAATTTTGAAAGAATGATATCAATATTAGAAGCATATATGCGATGAACAGTCGAACAAGTGCAAAACATTCAATTAGGGTAAAAAGAAACACGGTAAAAGTGTAGAAATGTGGTTAAATTGAAGAATAAAGTTCAATGGATTTTAAAAATGAAAAATGTTGATCCTATGGGATTTTACTAATCAGTGTCAAGGGAGAAACAGAAGCTGTCCAAAAATACTTTAATCATCGAGGGTTTAAAAACGGACATTCAGTAAGAAGGTGGAAAATAGATAAGGAGCAGTTACATTGTGCTCACGTAAGAGCTTGTTCTACTACTAATATATACCGATACCATGATCTGATGTGTACAATTCATAGATGTGTTAAAATAGTAACGTTTCTTTTCTCTATTATTCTAGGAAGACCATTTTTCTATAATAGGTTAAATAAACGAAATTTGCTTTGAGTTTCGGGTCTCCACTACCAATTTGAATAAAAGGTGTTCTTGATAAATTTTTAAGACCACTTTCAGGGACGGGCATGTTGTGAAAAACTGACTTAACGGCCTTATCTGAGTATGTATTTCCATTTATGAGCACATGGGATGGTACTGAACAAAATAAAATCATGAAATTTAAGAAAAGAAGTTTGTAGCTTTAGAAGATAAAATTTTAAAAACGAAGGGATGACAGTAAAGATTCATTGATTGACTGAAAAATATTGATGCAGTTGATGTAACATTTACGAGGTCTTTTTAAAATATTAGCCAATATAAGGGTAGCCGCAGTAATTTTCGCTGTAAAAATAGAAAAGGAATGATAAAGTTTAAGGTACAAAATGGCCGCGGTTGCCTAGTGGTAAGGTCTTGGCTTGTGAGCAGTAGGGTTTCAGGTTCGAGACCCGAATCCACCGAAGAACCGTCGTGTTAGAGGGTCTGTTGCACGTTAAATCCGTCATGCCAAACGTCCTCCCGCAGGTGTGGTATGGTGTGGAGAGGGGGTTGCCAGCTCAGGTGTTGCCCTCGTCATCTGACCGCGGTTCAAAATTACGAGGTCCGTCCCAAAATAGCCCTAGTGTTGCTTTACAACAGGACGTTAATATAACAAAATTAAAGTGCAAAATTTTGTTTGGGGGAAGCAATTCCAAATGATGTGTCAGTTGAACACGAAAGATGGGGAAAAAACATATCTGTTCTTAAAAAATAATTTTTGGTAACTTGTATATGCTGTTTGGGATTTAGAGAAGTTTTTAAAAAAAGATTCAGATAATAAAAAACAATAGCGCTCCGAGAAGCTTAAAATTGCTTATTGCTTGCTGTAACACGTCTTTATATAGTAGCTTAATTTAAAATCCGATATCTGCACTTTAGTGAAAAAATGGCAATGGATAATTTTCCATTCTGTCGCAAGTGGTTAAATGAAAATGAAGTTGAAAGTTATGAAAAGGATGATTAGGAAATAACGATGTCTGTTTAAATAAAAAGGCAACGACAACTTTTGTTTCTTATTCTAAAGGGTGGCTCACAACAATCATCATATAAACTTTTAACGGGAGTTGTCCGGAAGGCCCGTGAATATATTCTGAGAGCAGTGTGATATACTATATCAAATCTTTGAAGAACAAATTTTCTTCCCGAGCCATAAAGTATAAATCCATTGTCTTGAATAATAACTGTATAAATGCGCATCATAGAAGTGTTGGCCTGCTTCCTAGGATATCGTTGATGGCCAAAAGATAATTATATTTCATTTTTTCTTTAGATTTATCATACAAGACAAGAATGTTTATTTTTTATCACATATTACAACTTTCTTTCACAAATAGTATTAAAAAGACTTCAGGTTTATTATTTGATCCAAATGGATATTACATGCACAGCAAAAGCGAGCGGATGCTGTTTTCGATTTAAATAAAGGAAAACTGTTAATAACATATAAACTGTGTATGCTATTAATTACATTTTGGTGTTACCATCCAATAACATTCATGCCCTCAGGGGCTCACCTACTATAAGTGAGTACGGGTGTCCCAATCACGAGGTACCCAGGGATCTTTACTCCCTTTACGTTTTACTCTCCAGTACGCCTTCTGCTTTCTGCTGTTTTTTCCTTCCCTCGACGACAAGCGAGGGAGCTCTCCATGAGAAGCTGTCGCCGCTCTGTCTGTTTCTTGCTTCTCATGGACAGCCAAAACCCCATGTGTTTGCCGCGCTTGGCGACCCATTAGACGGGTGGTGCACTGTCGTCCCCGGTGTATCAATCGGTTGGTACCTAGTCACCTGAGTGGCTAGTCTGCTAGGGATCAAGCGAAGGGGTTACTCCTTGGGCTTGGCGTTAAGGGTGGTCACTGTTCCCGGGGGTAACTCCGAGCGTATAGGTTCCGGCTAGCACTAAGGTAAGTGCCGAGGCTGGGAATGGCCAGAGCCGGTGACTGCCTTCCCTTGTTGGGCTCCGTGGTGGGCGATGCCGTCGGACCTGAAATCTTGTTCGTGTCGTATGGGGCCTCAAACCAAATCCCCCTTCAGTGGACGTCGCAAAGTCACTATTCCAATTACAAATCTTCCACGTTTCTATCGCTTTTTTATAATTAAACGAGTCTCGGATAAAAAGGAAACATTTAATTCTGTGTTACCTTTTCTTGTGCAGAGAGCTATCACTACAACAATCTGTGAAGTCGCTGGCATACGTAAAATGCGTTCTGGTGACTTGCTAGTCGAAGTCTCCACCAAAACCGGAAGCACAGCAGATAACGAAATTAAAAGCTTTGGCTAATATTCCAGTAATCACTGCCTCTCCTACATCTTGGAATTTTTCCAAGGGAGTAATCACATGCGGTGAACTGTTCAATGTTCCCCTTGAGGAGATTACTTCGGAATTGAAACCACAAGGAGTGACTCATGTACTCCAAATTACTATTCGGCGGAATGAACAACTCCTTCCCACTAAGCATTTTGTCCTTACCTTCATAGTCCAATTAACACATTTCATTCTGTTTGTGTAGGTCTTCAAGAAACCTTCTTGAAACCTAATAATCCCTTCAAATTGCGCGGCTATAATTGTGTCCGTAAAGACACCGAATCTGAAACAGGTCATTCAGGGGGTGTCTGTATTCTAACATCAAACTTATACCCGAGTACACATCTAACTCTACAGGTTCACATTCGAACTTTGGTCACAGTCTGTTGCGTTTATTTGCCTCCCCACGATGTTATTTTTCAGCAAGAGTTTGACAAGTTGGTGGATCAGCTTCCTACGTCTTTCATTTTATTAGGCGACTTTAACGAACATAGTATTTTGTGGGGTTCGGATAGGACTAACCCTCGCGGGCGACAGATTGAGCAGTTTATTTCTAACAACTGTCTCTGCCTGCTCAGTAGCGAAGAAAAAACTTACTTTCACGAACTCACACGTAGCTTCCATACACTAGATCTGGCTATTTGTACACCTGAACTATTACCATTCCTCACTTTAACAGTCAGTAATAATCTTTATGGCAGTGATCATTTCCTAGTTATTATCTCCCACGCTGATAGCGGCGGTGCGATTCCTTGTCCTCCGCGTTTCCTATTCCAGCGGGCAGACAGGACTGCTTGCTCCCAATTAGCAAATATCACCGAAGCCATGGTCAGTACTGCGACATTACCGAAGCAGTACAATATGTTGTAGATGCAATTTTACATGCTGCTGCAAGCGCTATTCCAAAAAGTTCTCCTCGGCTAAGAAAATTTCGTAAACCGTGGTAGAATAGAGCTTGTTATGAAAGTCGAAAGAAAGAAAAGAAATTATGGAACATTTTCAGGAGGTACCCAACAGAAAAACCTTGTTGCTTTTGAACGTGCCAAAGCCATTGCCCGTTCTATTCGTCGTCGTAGTCAGAGAGAATCATGGATTCAGTTTATTTCTTCTATTACATCCTCAACTCCAAGTAAACAATTGTGGAAAAAAGTTAAAGCTGTTAATGGTATGTGTAATGAGTTTACCTTTCCTATACTTTGTACAGGAAATACGAAATATACCGCCCCACTAGACATAACAAATGCTCTTGGTTATGTAGTTGCGAAGGTTTCAGCATCCGATTCGTATAGTTCTGCCTTTATGTCAGCTAAGAATTGTGCTGAACAAATTCATCTGCCTTTTAACATCCATAACAGTTTTCCCTATAATTCAGAGTTTAGAATGTGTGAATTAAAAACGGCTCTATCTAAAGCACATGATACAAGTCCCGGACCAGATGGAATCGTATATAATATGCTTCGCCACTTGAATACAGCTTCCCTTTCAAATCTGTTATTGTTCTTCAACAGAATTTGGATCGAGCAAAAGTATCCTTCACAGTGGCAAGAGGCTATTGTGATTCAAATCTTAAAACCCAACAAAGACTCTTCAAATCCTCTGAACTACAGACCAATTGCCCTGACTAGTTGTCTATGTAAGACATTCGAACGCATGATGAATGACCGTCTTATCTTTGAAATAGAGAAACAAGGATGCATTCCCCCGTTGCAAAGTGGTTTCCGTCGAGGTAGGTCTACATCCGATAATCTCCTCTTGTTGGAAACCTAAATTCGTAATGCCTTTGTTCGGAGAAATCACCTTGTCTCTATATTCTTTGATGTAGAGAAAGCTTACGATCGTGCTTGGCGATATGGCATACTCTCAACACTTTTTAATCTAGGCTTTAGAGGAAATTTGCCTGTGTTTTTAAAAAACTTTTTATCTTATCGAACTTTTAGAGTTCCTATGGGAAACTTTTATACTAACTATTTTATTCAGGTTGAGGGTGTTCCTCGGGGAAGTGTCCTTAGTGTCACTCTTTTTATTATTCATCTTAGTCAAATTTTAAATCATTTGCCATCATCTGTTAACAGAAGTCTTTATGTTGACGATCTTCAAATTTCATGCGAAGGAAATGATATGCAACTTATAGAAAAGAAACTCCAAAGTGCTTTCAACAAGCTGGTAGCTTGGTGTGATAAAAATGGACACACCTTCTAGCCAGAGAAAAGTCGGTGCCTCCATTTATGTAAGAAACATAATATTCATCTCGATCCTATCATTCACATGCGTAACATTACTATTCCCATAGTGGATGAAATAAGATTTTTAGGGGTTACATTCGATCGAAAACTTACTTTCCTTCCTCATATTTTGTATTTGAGAAAGAAGTGTGAACGATCTTTGAACATCTTGAAGGTCTTCTCCAGAACATCTTGGGGGGCAGATCGAACCTCCTTACTGCGAATTTATGAGGCAGTCATTCTTTCTTGTTTTGCGCAGACTGGACACTATCCATCATTCTGCATTGAGAATCTGCTCCGGTGCCTTTCGAACATCCCCCATAGGAAGCTTGTATAACATCTGCCACCAACTACCCCTCTATTTAAGGCGTAAAAAAATTGCCGCCTTATATTACTTCTGAACGCAGTCTCTTCTGAAGCACCCTATATCTGAATTAACCCTTCCAGCAAGTCTTAGGAGAATTTATGATGCTCGTTCCTCCTGCATTCCATCGTTCAGTGTGAGAATAGAAACGCTTCTGCAGGACTCGGGCTTTAATAATTCCACAATTAATACTATTAATCACTTTTATTTTCCACCATGGGATAAGCCAGAATTTTCCTTCTTAAATCCATTTTTTGGTTTTGAAAAATCCACAACAGCATCTGTGGTTTTTCAACAGTTATTTTTCTATCATCGCTGTCAGTATTCACCTTTCATCCGTGTTTTTATAGATGGCTCGAAATCAGATGGCCAGGTCGGTTGTGGCATTGTACTTCCATCTGGTACACTGAGCTATCGTTTACATACCAGTTTTTCTATCTTTACTGCGGAACTAATAGCAATTTCCTATGCACTTCAGAAAATTTCGATATCTGCTAATCGAAGCTTCGTTATTTATTCTGACAGTCTGAGTGCTTTGGAGACGCTCTCTCATCCCGACAATCGAATGCATCCTGTGGCCTTAGAAATTTTGAATATTTTATGCCTTCTTCGAAATAAGGCATTTAATATTTTATTTTGTTAGATACCGAGTCACTCGGGCATTTCAGGAAATGAGGCAGCAAGACTGTGCTGCAAAAGTTGCTTCTTCATTTCTTTCACAAAATCTGCCGTACAGTGATGCGATGAAGTTCTTTCTTTTTCATCTCTATTCCACTTGGCAGACAAACTGGAATGAACAGGTTCATAACAAATTACATGCCATCAAACCTTTCATTGGTTTATGACCTGTACTCCCTATACGGGGGTTGGATGTTAAATTGACCCGCCTCCGTATAGGACATACACGTTTTACTCATAAACATCTCATTTGTGGAGAGAGGAAACCCATGTATTCTATATGTTGTACTGATTTTACTGTAAAACGCATTCTAATTGAATGTCCAGATTTTGAATCACATAGTGAGTTATTTTTCCAGTCATCGCCTCTAACTATGCAGGACTTGGTGGGTGAAAAACATCACCCATAACTTTTAAATTTTTTAAAAGATATTCGCTTTCTTATGTATATATGATAAATATTTATCTTGGATAAACTTAATCCTTTTTTCAATTGCGCTCTTTTTATTAACTTTGTAATTTTTTTACCAGTTGTATCCTATTTTTATATTTTGAGGCATTTTCTTATATTTATAGTTTCTTTGAACTTGTGTTTTAATTTTTAAATACTACTCTTGTTGCTGGATATGATTTATTTTTAACCATATGTATGGCGCAGTTTAGCCAAGATTGGCTCTTGTGCCATTAAACCTCATAAACCATAAACCAATAACATTCATAAGTTTTCCTTACCAAGAAATGTACAGATCATACGCCCAAAGACATATTTTCCCCAAGTTGTGCATTTGGTTTAAAATGCTACTTGTTTCTAGATAGAAAACTTATTAAGCGATCACTTTTTATCTGGAGGGAACTTTCTCTTGAACGTGAATGTTAACCAATTCTGAACTCCCTTTGATTTGAAATGTCTAAAATATTAAAAAGTTCTGTTTAAAAATGGGAAAATTGGCCATCAAATTCAAATCTTTCAGAATGCCCTGCATTCATGCACTTTCATAAGCTTTTGTCAGTTGTCGAAAACTATGGCCACAACATATTTCTGCTGTAAATAAAACATATCGGATATTTGTCTCAAGTGATTAAAGATTGTCTAAAGTGGATAGTAGTCTTCGGAAACCATTCTGATAGTGATGAATAATTTTATTATTTTGTGAAATATAAAGAAGCTTAAGGTTAATCGTCTTTTTTAGAATTTTACATAAACCACTAATCAGAGCAATAGGACGGTAACTGTATATGTCTTCTGTATTTCCCTCGCTTAAAGAACGGGAATAACAAAAGCGTACTGCCATTAAGTTTATTAAGAATATTAATTATTTTATTTGAGAATTTGAGTTAAATGTTGCATCCAAATATAAGTATCACAGAAGATAATTTATGAACAGTATTTAGACTTGATTGAAGTTCTTGATATAATTTACAGTTATGTGAAAAAAATGATTAAGGTTTAATGTTTGATTTCTTTCCCTACTTTCTGTTCGTGGATTCAGCGGTGTAAAAAAAATTATTGAAATGTATACTTAGTTTTTTTTCATTGTATTAAGAGTCACAGAATATAAGTGTCATTGTACTCGGAGTTTGTAAAGGGGGGGGGGGCTTATTATTGAGAATTACTAGAATATTCAAGAATTTATTTTATTTCTACTAACAATACACCAACATGAGTTATTTCTTTAAAATATACAGAGAATAAAATATACAGAGAATCCAATAGGAAATTTGAAAAGAACATGCTAGATCCATTGAATATTTAGGAAGAAAATGCCACCCTTTGTTTATGTAGGTGAATTTTTGATAATCACAAAAGGTATGCAATATATTTGATTTGCAATGTGCAAATCAATGTGAAAGGCCTTTTTTTAAATATTAAAGTCCATTAGTTCTATAATTTAAAATCTTATTTATAAACAAATATACTACTCTATAAAAATAGAAGTAATAATAAAAGAGTAATAGAATAATTTGCTTTATTTTTTGGTGAGTGAAATAATGTATTCACATGTACTGTTACACTATATTATTTACTGTATGCAGTGTTTGCTGTGTTGTTAAATGTGGAGTTTACTGGATTGTAATAATAGAGTAAAAATACTTTTTTAAACAGAGAATCTATTTAGCTATATCATTGTTAAACTCAGCATTTTCAAGTTCAATCAGCTTGAGTGAGGTGTTGTATTTTATTTTGTGCGCTTCTTACTGATTTTTCTTGGATTAAAAAAACTTTCGCAATTAAAAAATGGATTTGCTGGAATTTGCTTCTTTATGCACTTTCCTTTGGACTTATTTTAGAGTCTTCTGGTTGAATGATTGGGTTTCGTGTATCTTTTTCTTACCATTTATTCTGATGTGGAAAAACGCTATTATGGAGGAATTAAATAAAAATCAGGTTGGATGCCAAGCATCAATGGATCGTGAGCAACGTATTAAGAAAGCAGACGCGGCCACTTCTGTCGATGAAACTATGACTCGACTTAACGAGCAAGAAACTGAATACGATTCTGCTATCGACGAGGCTGCTAACCTGCTACAACCAGAACCGCCTATTGCTTCAGTTGCCATCAACCCTTTTACGAACCCGTTTTACGAGTATCTGACATTTGAAGATCCCCTTGCTCATCTTCAATCTGTTGAACCGGACGGGATTTCTGCATGTGCAGAGTGGGTTCTTAGGCATCAGGCCTTTTTCAACTAAAAGCAGCTATGAAAATACCAGTGATACTTCTGCAATAGCAACCTGTAAAAGAATAGTATATCATTCCAAATCCGTGGCCTATTCTATTATAAAGACAATAGATATTTTCTAGCATTACTGTTGACAGCTTCAGCCAAAAGATCATTGAACTTTGTAAAGCGTCCAGAAAGAAAAAGTGGATCTATCGCAATTTGAAGTCCTTCATAGCTTCAATATGCATTGAATGGAACTATAAAAATGTCTCCGGATTATCTACAATAGCAACTTATCTATCTTATCACAGTTATTTTCCATAGTCACCATTTTAACTTTGAAAACCAATCCCTCCATATTTAGAAATGGAATTATCATCGCTTAGGCATCGAAAGAAATGAAGTCATGAAACCCCTTTTGTATATATTGTATATAGTTTTATTTTGTATATATTTTGTGTTTGTATTTATGTATTTTCACACTGCGGACTTATTTTATTGCTTTCTATATATTTGAGCTTATATTTCCCGATTATGGACTTTTCTGAACCCGGACTTGACATAAATGACCGCATGCGGTTACCCGACTTGTGACATGCATTTCTGTAAGGAATGGAATAAACTTGACAGAACTTTGAAGACTTTGCCGAAGGTCAAATCTTTGAAATGCGGCTGCTGCATTGAACGTCTTTATCCGCTCATCTTTACTGGATTACAACTCTTTTCGGACTCTATCAATAGGCGCATTCAATAGCATTTAATTTTAATATCATTTTAATCCATCAACCCTCAAAATAAAATAGACTCAACACCAAAATTGCCTTTCTTATTGTGTTTATTTCTTTTTGTAATTTATAATTAAATAAGTCGCGATTTAACAGTAGAATTATTATCATTCTTCAAGTAACGAACAGTATCATGATTATTTTATATATCATATTTTATAATTTAAATAAGCAGTGTTTAATTTTATACTTCACTAGCCCCCTTTAGCGACCAGCCGGTTTACCAGTATTTGTGATCGCTAAAATTTTCAATTAAATATTTTATGTAACTTGGTCCTTTAATAGCTTTTTCTGCAAAATATCTTTAAACTTCAGATTTTGATAGTTATATAATTCAGTAATACTATTATGCAGGCCTTAAACAGTTCTGTACATTGTACTACTTATCTCTCTGTTTAATTTGCTGTCAGAGCCCAAAAAATTTCAACTTTAACCCATCGAGCGCCGGCTGTCTAGCTTAAGAATGTTCTTAAAACGGCCGCAGTCAAAATAAAGGTTGAACACAATTTACTCGAAAAGAAATTGGCAGAACGTTCGTAAACCAGCCTGGTATGTTTTTGCTTTCCCCTGACGATTAACAACAGGGGGAAAACTTTCCCTCGTCTCGACCATCACCACCCCCTAAACATCAGGGATTTTGAATAGTACTGACTGATTAATCAAGTAATAAATCTGTCGACGCAGGGCAATTGTCATGCGGTTTTTCAACTAAGAAGCTGGTTTTCGCTCTGAGAACTAAGAACTTCTCTTTTAATCTGCAATGTTTGTAGAAAATAGAATTTGTTCAAAAATAAATTTTTAAATTCAGCAATATAATTTTATAAATTTTATTGGTAATAGAAAAATTTGTTTAATAAATTATTTAAAAGGAATTATCATTCATCAAATTGCATTAAGAATATAATACATTCTCTTTACTGACATTCAGTGAATTTCACTTCAGTTTTTTTTTTTTTTTTTTTTGTAATTTTTAGTTGTAAGCATTTTACTCGTATATTTGGTATTCGAAATAAAAATAGCATGATATATATAATGGATGAATATATAGTTCTCCGATTAAAATAAATTATCAAAAATTTATTATTAATAATTTAAAAATACTATATTCATTTCGGATATAAATCTGTTATTGAAACTTAAATAAAAATTTGAACAATTTTTTTGTTTGTTTGTTTTTAGAATTTTGTTTAACATTCCATTTTTTTTAAGTTTTGAAAATAATAAAATCATCTTCTGTCAATATATAGTAGGTGAATATTTTATTGATATGTTAATGAAAATATTATTAATTTGAATATTTTTGACTTATTACTTATTTTGAAATAATTAAAAAAATAAGTTGAAATAATAAATTTTTAAAGTTAATTTTAATACTAAAATTAGAAAACATTAATGTATCCATTTACTCACGAGGCTTATATCTGATAAAAATCATCATTTCATTCCTATTTTTAATAAGTGAATATTTTGAATGTCAATTTCTTATGATTCCTAATCTTGTCACAAATCTTGGAAAAAATGACTCATAATCAGTGCAGAAATATTTTCATAAATCCATGCATTTCTCTGCCGACAAATATTGCGAAGAATCTTTCTTTCATCTTACTCCATCAATGAAATTACCATTTCAGTTGTACCCATTTTATTAAGTTACAACATTAAGATTTTTTTATGAAAATTCGTAAACTATCTCGTAGATAAAGACGAGAGCTGCATGTGTCCAACAATTAAGAATTACCCTTTCAAACTGTTGCTTCCATGCTCTTCACTTCTGAGCAATTCAAACGAATTTCATTGGCAATATTTATAAGGTATTTCACTGCATGTGAATTTGAAAAGATAGATGCACAATAAAATAAAAGAAAAAGAATCTAGAGTAAGTAATCGTAACTTAAAACCCGTGAGTGAAAAATAAGGTTATTATTTCATTGCAACAATAAAAATACTTGCTACAAATTTTGGCACATTCATTAAAATAAAACAAATTATAGAAATTAATGAATCTAATAGTTTTTCCAGTTTGTGGAGGAAGGTCTGAGTTCTTCATTTAAATGATCTTATCCTCCGGTCACAAAAGTTGGATGGAAAAAAAAATGGCTTAACAATGACATTACATATTAAGAAGGTTGTGCTAAATCAATAATAATATATGTGTGTGTGGGTGTGTTATTTTATATCTATAAGAAAAATAAAGAGAAGCGTGAATTGTTACGTCATAGAATTAATTGGCAAAGACTGGGTGGGAGAATCATGTTGGTGTGGTAAAGCAGCAAGTTATTGGTGGTCTAGTCACAGATGACTCATCGGGGTCTCATGATGTTAAAATCTTCTTATCACCTGTAACTACTTTTTATCAAAGCAAAAATGATATTCACAAATAGCTTTTAAAAAATTCAAAAGCTAATATTTTCGTAAATTATTAATTTTTAAAGCATAATTAAAATTTTAATTAAAATTTTTTCATGGTAATTCGAAGGAAAGTAAATTAATTTGACATTTGTATATTAATTTATCGAATTTAAGTATATTTTACATCAATATATTTCATTATGGAAGTGAAATTAAATTTTCATTGTTGCTTCTATCATTTCACTCTAATTTTTTTTCCATTGTTGATATCAAGATATGATCCAACGAATTATTTAATGTTGAGTATGTTTCAGTGGTATGCTTTAGTTAAAAATTTTGTTATACTTTAGATAAAGTTCAAGTGCAGAATTAAGCACTGGTGAAAAAATTTTAGCTCATTTTTGAAAATTACTATTAGGATTGGCCTTAGGAAGTGCATTAGAAATAGGTTTCCCAAAGTAAGCAATTTTTCTATTGGAAACAATTTTCAGTAGTATCTGATCAATAGCCGAATTTCAACCAGAATATAAACAGATTTAGTAAGAAAATCCACTTGCATTGTATTAGTGGACAAAAAAATCGAATTTTTTATTTTACTTTTTAGTCATTAATTATTATTAAATATATTAAGAAGTACATCCTTAAATGTTATATGAAAAAAAACTTTAATGGATATGAAAATCAAAAATAGTAGAGCACACACTCTGTTTGACATAAAATCTAAAACTGGTTAAAGAGCAAAGCTTAAAAACTTTTTTTCACAGATTATTGCCATAATACCCACATGAATTTTATAAAAAGAACAACGCTTTCAAGAGTGAGGAATTAATCTTTTGAATTCAAGACTCATAAATTTCAAGAATGGTAAAGATTAAAAGAACTACTCAGAACATCTTTCAAGCATTAATTCTTGCCTTGCTGAACGCCAGCAAGAGAAAATATCCTCCCTTTCAATGCAAGATTCGTATTAAAAGTACTTCTATTGTACAATCTGCCTGGCGCATGTTCTATATAACCCATTTTGAGATACTGATTTTTCTTCAATAGGCTGTTGTCACCAGATTGCACACCAGTGTATTATCCTTGCTAAGAGATGCACTTTCAATATCCCAATCCACCGACATTTGTACTTGAATGGGATCTGCGCGTGTTAAATTGGAAAAAAAAATTAACATTCTCCTTTTATATGGCGAGGAAATATGGGGAGCAGGATGATTCCTCAGGTGTTATTCTCTTTATCTGACCTCTTGATCATCATCAAGAATTTCGTAAAATCTTCACAGTATCAAACTAAACTATTCAGGGAAATTAATTTAATATAAAGGCATAATATCACTAGTTTTAGATACCGAGAAAAATTGCAAATGAAATAGGAGTTTGAAAAAATTTCTTTTCTTCGTCTTAAATAATGGATACAGAAAGTACACTACCATTTTTCTTTCTTGCTAAAAAATTCAATAAAATACCCACTAATGATTCTTATTGCGAAGACAATGCTTTAACAACAAAAGCAAATGTTTGTATTCAAATTCCGTCATTCTCAACTTGGATGATAGTTATGTTACCATTGAATTATATTCCATGAAACTAGCAAAAAATTATGTTAACTAATTCAATCTTTAATGTCAATATATATCTGAAGACAAATTTTGTTTCCTTGAATAATATTTAATGGTCTAAGAGAAATTATTCTACACAATATTAAAATTTTTGGGAATTTTAAATGAGAAAAAATTGCCCATTGTTTGAATAATATTGCTTCAATAATATCCGGAACTGCAATTTTTTTTATTAACTTTGATATTGTTACGAATTTTTTTTTACCTGGGGTTCGTTTGGATAGTGGAAGTGATATGGTGTGTAGAACGCTCAATCAGCAGGCAGAAGTAGAATAAAAACAACGACGTTTATTTACACGAAGACACACAGGACAGCACAAAAGAGACAACTATATACAGCGCAGAAGACGATTATCTTCTCCGGAGACGTGTAGCATACAACAGCACACACAGCAGCATACAACCAGAATCTACTGCAGACAGTAGCGAACAGCTCAGTTCAGTACGAGCTGGACTCAGTCGCTTCCGACTACTCCGTCTTCTACTTCTCCAACTCTGACTCAGATTACTCACTTTTTCTCTGGCAGCTGCAATCCTTTTATAGGTCTCAGGAGGCGGGGCTAGAAGCCTCTCAACCAATCAGGAACGTTCGAGGCGTATCTCGGTTCCTACTGGACGGATCGGGAAAATTCTCGAAGTTTCGGGTATAATCCATTTTGGCGCGAAAGTCGCCAAGTCGCCAAATGGTCGCCAAGCTCTGGGACCCCCGACACGACGCCCAGACTCTGTCCCACACAGATGACTGTAAAACATTCTTTCCAATGATGAAACCAACTATGCTGGGAAGCAGCATTACGGATTCGTAACAATATTTTTATTCTAACAAAAACATATTTCTTAAAAAAGAATGATTAAGAAAAATCATTTCATGGTAGAATTTAAATATATATTGTTCGTATGGTAACTTGATCTAAATACAAAAATCATACAAATATTAATACATTCAATATTAAATAAATATAAATAAATATATCCAATATTATTATAAAAAATAAAATGACTACATCTCGCTTATATTTATAAAAATTATTCTTATGCTGAATCATTTTATTATAATTCCAAAAATAAAGATTCCTTATACAAGCCTGAAATCTGTACAAATCTCGAAACTGAAAATCCTTCCAAAAACTGAATTGGAGTTGAATGAAAACATTCCAGCTTCTCAAAGATTTCCATGTTGCCATTCCTGTCGATAAAGCTCTATCTGGGAATTCAATCAGCAGAGAGTGGCTTTATCGATAAAAATAAATTTATTCGATGCGAAAGGGAAGTTATTCTGCATTTTTTCCCGACTTGTTGAAAAGCTGGCTAAATATTTTTATTTGTGGTTTTCGATGCACGACACTGAGTGGGTGTTTATTTTAATTGCTGAGTTTCCAGAATGTTCTCCAAACTCACTCATCTTAGAAAACGCGTGTGTGCTAAACACTCGAAAGGAAAAGTTTCAAATGCTACTTTACCGCAAATAAAATTCCTGAATTTTGTGTCTTAAGCAACCTTTACGTCTTTTTTCTTCTTTTTGCGTTAGCTGTATGTATATTCTAGAAGTAAAATAGAATGTTCCAAGAGATTTTAATATTTCAAACACTTCTAGTGGAAAAATTTAAAAAAAGAACTTTCATCGAAAAGGACACCCAGTGGGATGATACAACAAGTTTTCTATGTTTATTTGTCTATTTCTGAAATTTCTCTCGAGGTTTATTAATATGTCGGCCTTCCCATTAGAGAAAATGAAATTGTTTGTATAAAGAGGATAACTGAAATGACCTTTAAGGCAGCGTTCCCCATTAATTTATAATATGGTTTTATAAGGAACCTTTTCTATTTTTTCTATAACATTTTGTATTTTTAGCCAAAAAATTAAAAACTTAAAATATATATATTAAGTTAAGCGTAATCAAGCGTTTGCATTTGGGAAACACTATATGATAAAATAAATTAAGGTAATAAACGAATTTTAGAAACAGTAGCTTCGATTTTTACACTCACAGTTATAATTGTTATATTATAAACGCAGTATGAAATATATGATGCTTTAGTTATAATATGTACTAAAAATGTTGTATCTAATGCAATATATTGAAACATAAAAAAAATCGAATGTTTTTAAAATTCATATTAATTTTCAATTTATTTCAATGTTATTGAAGATAAATGATGTATAAAGAGTAAAATTCCAAGCTTTTTACTGTATCTTTTTATGTCAAACTTTATATAATGTTTTAATGTATCAAGTTTTTTAATGTCATTTTAACCATAAATATGGAAGTATATTCATTGTTAAAATGACACATCTTTGAGGAAAGTGTTGATCAAAACCGCGCAATGAATTGAATTTCCATTTGACGGGGAAATGTCAAATGATAATAAAAAAACTAAATGAACAATTTTTGAATTTTCGCAGATATTATAAATGAATCAATTCATTTTCAAACCTAACTTTTTAAAATATTCTGTCAACATTATCTTATATTAAATATTTAAAATAAAAACTCAGTTGTCTTTCAAATAGAAAAAGACATAATGTGTAGATTAGAAAAAAAAATCTGTAAAACTGCAAACTTTGCAAATGAAATTACTGTCGTAAACAAACGCATATCAATTTTTAAAGCTTTAAACGAATTAATTTTAATGCTATAACTCTCTCCTAACATGAGCCAGTAAATGAGGTTTGGAATACTCTATGAACATTCCTTTTGCTTTTAACATTATACAAACTTTATAGCAGCATCAGTCTACCAGTATCCCTTTCAAATAAATATCCCTCCGTCACTAACAAAGATGTTGATTTTAGACTTCCAAATTCACATGAGTAATTTATGACGGTCTTTGTGCACTTACAAATGTAACATTTTTCTGAAGGGACATGATTTATAGAACGTTCTTTATTATACTTGCCATAGATTTTTGCCTTGCCTTATGAACGAAAGATGATTTCACTTCAGATAATTCAATATTACACTTGCCATAGATTTATCTTGTTTTACAACGGAGAATTTCCTTTGATGGTCATATTTTAATCAACATTTCTTAAAGAAATATTTATGATAAAAAAACAATTATTGAGGAATGGAGGTTGGTGACCGTAAATTTAATAAATCAACATATCATTTGGAATATTAGATATTATTGAGGAATTTTAAAGATGACTTATTTGTTTTGCAGTAATTTGAAAACATTACATCATTCTGGTACAAATGTCAGAAACTAGATTGTAGTAGAACGGTGAATTTATATCTGTGAATTTGCAAGATACACTTTCTTAAATGAAAATTTAGAAAAAAAATTCAAAAAAAGTTAACAATAAAAACAAAAAAAGCAAAGAGTATTATTTTGGTACAAAAAATGGCATTGTAACATAAATAATAATTATAATATGCTTTAAAATATTTTGATAATAATTATTTAACGAATTGAATCTCGTCAAAAGGTATGTTGAAATTATTGCTGGGATTATATTTTCGGTAATTTGCTTTATGTCGATTTACCTCTTTCTTTCCTCAATAAATTCTTCATTGTAGTAGTTCTTGTTCTATTTCCGAATATCAGAAGTAAGAGAAAGCTAGACAAACAGAAAATATATATATAAATGGGATCATGTAAAAATACTCGGCATTTTATGACCCCAAAATAATTACAACGTGCCGTTCGTTTCAGTATTCTGAAACGACCACTTTCGACGATTCTAACTCACTAAGCGGTGAAACGCGGAAGGACGCGAGCAATTATTTTGTTGTTAAACATCTCCTCCCTTCATCTTTCTTCTCACCCCTATTTCGTCGAATTAAATTCATTCTAACGCATGCGCAAAAGTGCGGAGGGTTTTAGAATCCGTTAGCAAACATTACCTTATAATTTAAAACAGTTGCTTATTGAAAGCAAATTCCTGACAGTCATAATTCTTGATGTAGCAAATGTAGATATATATTAAATTCGTTTGGATACACTTAGTTTAACACAATTGGAAGAGATTATATTAGAATACGAATCATACAAAAATATATGGTTGGATATACTTACGTTTAAAAAAATGTATGATACAACAAACAGAAATTCAGTTATTATATGTCTAGTAAATTAGAAAAATTATTTTAATTTGTATAGAATTAACTAAAAATGTCTTGAATCAGTACATGTGCATTAAAAATTACCACGTTTGATTAAAAACATTTGCGTTTTGCAATGTTTAGTTTACATAAATATCCTGTAGGAATGAAAGCCATTTATCGAAAAAAATTGTTGTCTGTGGTATGAGCAACTACCCTTTTGTTTCCTTATTTTCTTTCACAAATATTATGATAAAAAAATCTGTCCAATGGGTGTATAGCATGAAGTTCAGGGAGTTCAACAGAGGATAACGATGTATTAATTCAAAGAAAAGAAGTGGAAAAGGTAGCAAAACATATCTGAGCAATATACAGAGACTGAGTAATGCAAAGTAATCAACAACACATACTTAAACAACTTTTCACTTACTAAATAATAATACAGCATAAAACACTAAGTTTTTGCTCTGCGATCAGCCTTCTAAAGGTAATACATTTCGACTAATCTTGTGTGGCCGCTTATTTTTACCGTATATTTACTGCTTATTTTACCAGGATTCCGTATTTTGGTCCGTAATAGAGATATCGCTAAAATACCTGTACTTTTGATGACCTTCGCTTTTGTTGTCATAGTTGCGTCATCAGATTCATCTTTAATTGAGTAAATGAGTAGCAAGTTTGTTGCCGAAACCTAGGACCTGATATCCATGCAGCATCCAAAACCAAATCCTGCAAAACTCTCTTCTTTACTTTGAAACTAACCGGGCAGGAAAACAATATTATTGACTCGAATTATTATTCATTTCTGTCAATGAAATTCATTTACTTGCTTTTAATGATTTTTAAGCAACCCTGACATATTGTCTATTTTATAATGAAAGAATTTTCGAATTCAGGGTTTCCAATTAAAAAATTTAAAAAATTATTAAAATAAGCTAAAATAATGAGCAAACATTTTCCTTATATATTTCACCAAATTGAGAATTCAAAGGAGAACCCTCTTAATCAGAATCGGGTGATTATTTTTCCACCGATTCATTTAAACCTTTTTAATGCAAATTTTTACTTTTTATAGCGATAAATTCAAAATCCGAATCTATTCCTTTTTCATCTTTTTTTTTCCCCTTTTTTCTGAAAAAGAAAACCTTTTTGGAATTAGCAGCTTATAATTAATTAGTAACAATACCTGCAGAGATAGCTTACATTTTAAATAAATTTGAAAAAAAAAGATTTTTTTTTTCAAAATAAATTTCGATTTTATTATGGAAGCTAATTTTCTCAAAAGAAGGAAATAAAATTTAAATTAATAAAAAATGTATCCGAATCCTGCGTTGACAACAAGAATTCTTACTTTCTAAATCTTAATTTTAATCAATTTTTCTTCTTTCCCAAGTATCAATTAGAATATTTCTATAAATTCATATCTTGTTTGAAGATCTGCAGGTTAATATTCAAATAAAAAATGGATTTTAATTACATCTAAAATATGGAATCCAGTCATTTTTTTCAAAAAATAGCCTATCTCACTATTTTTTCATTTTTACATTTCAAAATTTTATAACTACCTTCATAAGACAAAATAAAATGAAATAATAACGAAGATAAAAGAGCTTTTATGCATGGTACACATTTTAAACTAGCTTTAGTGGTTTTCTTGAAACTTTTTCGCATACTTCCCAATAAAATTCTTTTGCCCAGTCTTATAAAAAATTGTGGGCATTCGTTAAGGCCACGAATGCCTTTCAATGGCGTTGGCGAGTAATAATTATAGACCCTTGCAAGAATCTAGTATTTTTATTGAGTCTATTATGCGAATGAATATTTTGGACACCTTTTTGTCTACCAATTTTTAACTGGTAGGTAAAAAGGATTTGGGTTTACCAAAATTTGATACGGGACAGTTATTCTCCCAAAATACCATGCCAAATTTCATTGCTTTAAATCATTGTGTCTGTGAGTTATTGTGCTTACATACATGCAAAAGAACAGCCCGAGAGACTAACCTTTCGACAAATTTGGTTCTCTGTTTGATAAGAAGCTATATTTTGGATGCTAAATTTGAGTACCAAATACTGTGTTTTTGCGTTTTGTAGTTATTGAATTTTCTTGCACTCTAACAGACAGACTAATTCCGTCGAATGTATTTGGTTACGGATTTCATAGAACCTACATATTTGGTCGTAAGTCCATATGCGAAATTTCATCCGCCTGGCTCAAATCATTTTTGAGTTGTTACTGCGTTCCCAGACAGATATAAACAGATGGACAAAACATACAGGCAGACCTAAAGCCAAAAATGTGTTTTTTCGAATTGAGAGAAGTCTAAAAATGTGAAGATTCTTCGAAATATTGAGTTACTGAGAAGAAATCTCGAATCCACGATTACAATATTTTTTCTAAACTTTGTATACAGGGATCAACTTTTTCTAAAAATTGACAAGTGGTTTGGAACAAAATTAGTTATGAAGCAACTCTCCCTGATATGAAATGATGAAATTGCTCTAAAATTTATAATATTACAAACATTATTCCATAAAATTTTGAATTTTGTAATAGAAACACAACTTGATCCTGCAGCCTAATATTGTAATTTTAAGAAAGCTATTCCTCTATTTCTGTAAAATAATATCTTTATTTGTATCAAAATGTATATTTGTCAATATGTTTAATTCCATTTTCCACAGTTTATTCTGAATGAGTCACCATGCATACAAATCAACTACTATTTTAATTAACATAAAATATTAGCCGTCTTTGGCGACCAATATGTTCATCCATATTATTGACTTTTTAAACGATTAATCTGGAATATTTAAATGCATAGAGAATATCCATATGGCGACAATAAAGACAATTTTAGTGTTTGTTAAATTTCATTTGGCGTTTATTTTTTGTACATCTTATTCCCTCTGTCTTAATGGAATTCCTGATCTCGTCAAAGTATTTCTAATTACCTCTAATTTGTACCTCTATTAATCAGCAAAACATTGAATTAAGAGCAGCAGTAAAAACATTCAAAGAAGTCTAAAATGTTCGTACAGTGATTTGTTTACATTTTGTTGTTGACATTAAGCAATAAGTTATAAAACCAAATTCTGTGCCACGTACGTTAATGTTTTATATTCATATATAGAGAAAGATTGTACAGCAGTAATGTTTCCGAATGTATTAAACTTTTCATTTTTACAATCAATGAGAATACAATTACGAAATTATTTAAATAAGAAAAAATACTCATTAATGCTATTTTTACTTTCACTTCAAAATAAATTCGAATTTTAGAAAAAAAAATCAAGAAAGCTTGCTTTTATTAAAATTACACAATATAAACTATTGGGTTGTTCGGAAAGTAATTTCGTTTTTTCTCGACAGAGGATTTAATTGTATTTTTTTTGCACCAACTTCACATTTAAGTCGTATAATTTTTATATGCTTTGAGAGCTCATATAGCAAGGCTTGTGTGTGAAAAATTCCAATTCATTCTACGCAGTAGTTTTTATTTGGTGCCCTTTTAAATATGGAGAGCGATAAGCAGCATTTTCGACATACTGTTTTACTACAGAAAGGGTAAAAAGGCTGTTCAAGCCAGAAAGAAATGCACCGATGTGTATGGAGAAGGTGTGTTGACAGTACGCCAGTGCCAAAACTGGTTCGCTCAATTTTTTAGACGGTAAAACCTTCACCTCCAATGAGGAGATCAAAAACCACCTCGATCCGTTTTTTGGCAGCAAAGACCAAAACTTTTATGAGCGTGGAATGATGCTACTACCAGAAAGATGGCAAAAGGTGTTGAACCAGAACGGCCAATATATAATTTAATAAAGTATTTGTTTATTATACGAAAACTGTCTTTCATTTCCACAAAAAAAAATGAAATTACTTTCCAAACAACCCAATATTATATAGCTGACTTGCTATTATATAATATATTAAAAGGAGTCTTAAAAAATTTCAATTTGCTATCGAACTCAAATTAAAAAATTTCAAATTGGTCAACTTCTCCTGTATTAAATTATGGAAAATACGCTACCATTTTTAAGTATTATTTCTTTCATTTTACTTTATTGAAACTAATTTTTTTATATTTATTTTATTAATCCTTAATTATTTGGGAGAAAATATGAGAAGTAAGGTTTGAGAGTATTATTTGTCTTGTTTAAAATATGGTTTTTTATCCTAAGATTTTCTCAATGCGAAAAAAAAAGAAAAAAAAGAATTCATTTTGCATTTAATGAACTTTTCAAAGCTGAAAACAAGGAAAGCTGTTTAATATGCTCTTATACAATTATGCTATTCAGTCTTATTCTCTTCGGATGTTCTTAAACTATTTCATCGTCTCAAGCGGAACACGATATCATATTATAATTCCTTAAAGAAAAGTTCACAACTGAGGAATAACACAGACTTCTTCGTGCATTATTGTTTCGGCTGACTTTTCCCATAAAAATTTCCAAAAGGCCATTTGAATTTTTCTAGCAAAAATGTTGAAATGCTAATATCTCTTGAAAATTTTTAATTTCGGAATATACAAAAAGATTTAAAAAAGACCCAAAGAATGAATTTAAATACAGAGCTCAAGAGTTTACTTAGTTTTTATTTTTAAGCCACACTTTAAAGAAAGCATTTCACTTTTTTTAAAAGTTAATTTAGTTCACTTTTTTAAAAGTTAAATTTATAATGGCAGTGACAAAATGGCATATTCTGAGTATTTTACTTTACAAGTTCAATCAAGACAACAACGCAAACGAAAGTGCGAGGAAGGGGAAGGCGTTAACTGGAGGAGTAGACCATGCTTTAAGAAGAAATCAATCTTTAAGTAGAACCGTGAATTGATATTTTGAGGAAGTTAACCGTAATTCTAAAATTCCGAATAAGAAACGATAACTGAAAACCAACTTCATTCTGAAAAATCTCTAAACAGCAACAGGGACATCCAAAAAGCCCAGTTGCGACAAAATCTGATCTTCAATGCCCCCAAACAAATTCGGGAAACGTGGATTTGGTAATTCAACCCAATTTGCGTACAATGTAAAAAAGTAATCAAAAGGAGTTAATGGGTCTTTGTAAGCTGTCCGTGTCTAATCTTGAGAGGAAAATAAATGTGAATTCGTCTTTGCAGTTCTATCTCAAGAATCTCTTTTGGACCAAATACTGACTGGAAAGGTTAAAATGTGTTCTTTATAATAATGTCGAACGCAGGAGATATTAGGGAGGAAAAAGAACAACAACGCACACAAAGCTAAAGACGGTTTCCGGCCATGTAAAAAGTTGTCTTTTTGATGAGAAATTCAGTGCAATTTGAACTTTTAAGTGGAAATCAAAAGATACCAAATGAGTTCTAATGCGAGTAGTTTTAGCGGCTTAAGTTAGTGCTAGATGAAAAAGGAATATCATTGGTTTCAAAAGGGAAAATGCTCCTCTACGTTCCGGACATATATCAAAAATAGTTCAAGAAAGTCTCGAAAACAAACCGCTCCCCTGAAGATCTTAGGAATGCAACAAGAATGTTCTACAAACTCAAATAAAGCAAAATTCCATCTTAACTGTCGAAAGGCTTATCAAAATATTTATATTTATTAATTCAGCTATAAATTGGCTCTTGTATGCAATTGAGAATGAAAGCAA
>JAPMOR010091381.1:162609-350396 GCA_026543865.1 Argiope aurantia | reverse complement strand
AAAAAAAATCTTCTTGAAGAAATTATAATCATTGAAACTTTAAATAATTATGATCAAAATACTTCTAAAATTCTAAAATATATTATAAATATTTGCTGATTTAAAGTGTTATTTTGCTACACAGCAATAAGCTTTTTCTTTCTTTTTTTTTTCATTATTAATGTATAGAACTTTCTTCGAGGCCGTAGCTTCTTCTAAGAAAGCATGTCTCGCAAGTTTAAAATCACTGATCTATTGCAATTCGATTCCTACATTTATGTCTCCATCTTTTAAATATAAAAAATTTGCATTATTTAATTTTCAATCATAAAATAAATAAGAATCGATTGTAAAAATCCTGAATAATATATTATACCACCAATATCTTGATGCTTCCTCTTATTAAATCTGAGTGCCCAACACACGTATCTTCCACTCTTCAACAACTCATCATATTTTTTTCTTCAAGAAATTTAATTAAAATAGGGCCATTAAAGTAATGAAATATTCTTCCCCTCATAAGACAAGGTAAAAATCTATGGTAAGTGTAATAGAGAGCCGTCTATAAATCATGTCCACTCAGAAAAAGGTGGTTGTAAGTGCATTATGGAGACTGGCATAAATTACTCATCTTAATTTGGCCTCTTAAACCAACATCTTTGCTTTGATTAATGACTTTGGGACATTTATTTGGAAGGGACGTCGGCAGATTTGAGCTGGGAAAATGCTTGCTTAGTATTAAAAGCAGAGGGAGGGGGGCTGATTATATCTCCCCACCCTCTCTTATTTTGGGAAATTCTCCTGTTACCGGTTGGTTGGTTGGTTAGTTTGGGTCTTTTTGGCACAAGAGCCATTCCGGGCCATACTGCGCCATCCTTATGGTAAAAAGTAGAGCTTTGTTGATGATTGGGACTTTGTATAAAATTAAGTATGCTTATGTGTAAACTAATATAAAATAGCCAAAACAGATTAAGACGAAAAATGACATCTTTGTTTTAAAATGATAATAAAAAAAATGGAAATTGTTGAAGTTAAATATATGGTAAAAGGTGTATAGCAATTAAAAATTTAAAAATATTTGGATGATAATTCTCTCTCAGCAATTCTGGGAGAGTAACATTTGATGGATGAAAAAAAGGGCGGCGATGAGATTCAAAAGCTGGGCATTCAATCATATGTTACTGTTACCGGATAGCTACAACTTTAAAATTAATTCGTTGGATGCGCAAAGAATTGATTCATTTTTCTCTACGAAGCAAACTTTGTTGCAAAGTTGGCAGTTTTACAGACTATTTTTGTAATCGGTAATCTCATTTCTATACATTTTATAAAAGAATTGTCTTTCTTAATTGTTTATAAAATAAGATCGATTTTGGGTAGATATGTTTAATGGTTGGCTTTGAAGAATGAATCGATTCATTTATGGAATCATCTACGGAATTGAAAAGATTTCTTTATTATTTTTTATCCTCGTCGATTTCCATGTTTTGGCCAATGAGAATGTGAACTTATCGTACAAATTCAGAATATACTTTTTTTTTTAAATGTGTAAAATTTTTAACGCAAATATACTTCCATATTTAATTTTTTAAATAATAAAAATGTTGAAAATTTTATTTTATCTCAGCTTTTTAAACTCAATAATGCATAAAAATTATACACCTCATTTATTATGATGTGGTGAATAGCATAAAAGCTAGTTAACAACTCTTCTACCCGGACGATCGTTTTGGTGGAATTGTTAAGTTACTGGACTGCTAACCAAAAGGTCCCAGGTTCTATCCTACGCGCATCGCATACCGCCTCAATGATTTCACATATATCTTATTTTCTTTATTATTAGTATAGCTAATGATATCTGATTTATTGAGGTGTCGATTAGGATGAAGCTTGAATTCCGGAATTTTTTATTTTATAATATCCAAAATAATAGAATTTTTTAAACTTTCTCTGTTTATTAATGTCTCATTAATATATACAACGTCAACTGTTTATAACAAAATAGTTAAACCTTCCGAGATATGTATATATTTACAGCTTTGAAAATTCTCTAATTAAGGTGCATAATTATATTTCATGTTGTTTGGGTCAATAAATTCACTGCTGAAAATATTACGAAGGGCATATTTTAATAGAAAATTTTTATTGCTTTTATTTAACTCTATCAGTACTGAGCCCTGAACGCCTATTCTATTAAATTAAGTCGTGCTCCCGAGGTGCTTGGACATCATTGCCAACTTTCCTCCCCTTTTTGTTAACTATGATTGAATAAATAATACCCATAGTGTTTCCTTTGTCTCGTAGAGATACTTGCCCGTATGCCTTTGGGGAAGAAGTCTTTTGAGAACTCTGAAAGGATATCTGAGCATACATTTGCTTAGTAATTATCAGCTAAACAGAGTTCGTTTTTATATATTAATTCTATAAGAACATGAGTTGTCATTGGGGTTTTGTGGAAAATTTTTCTTATCTTTGAAAACAAAAATTGGACGTTCTGGTATTCTGAGGAACATGAACTCAAATGATCTTAAGGAGAAGGTATAATGAGACATTGAACCTGAAACTACTTTGATGATTAAGATTTGCCAAGGCATGACGTTTTGAATGAAAGAAAAAATATATTATTGTGCTAAGAATATTTTGCTAAATATGGCGAACTGGCCCAGAAAATTATATAAAAATTTAGACTTCTTGATCTTTTAACAACAGTGCTTTGACACAAAAAAAACAAAATGTTCCTTATCATTTAGAGAACTTTTCAATTAACAGAGAGTTCAGATCTCTAGTGATTTAGAGTTTCAGTACAGCACCACTCGAAATGTTAACAGAAAAATTTAAGAACAGCAATTCATAGAATATAAAGTGCATTGAGGCCCATCTCAAAAGAAAAAGAGTTAACAATTTAAACGAAATTCGAGCCTCTCTTCTGAGATGTCGTAACATGAGAATATTTTAACGTTAGCAAGTATTATTTAATTAATTGCTGAGTCTTTATAATATTACTTCGATGTTGTTTCAAATTAAATTTTTACAAATACAAAAAATTAAATTAAAATAGATAATATACGAAATACTCCTTTATATTTAAAACAAATATGCAAGGTAGCTTTAAAAATTAAATATTTCTGAAATATAAATTCATTAATTTTTAATTCAAATTCTTTATTATAGAAATGCTACAAGGAGGTTAAAATACTGCCCATTAAATGGATACGTGCATAGAGCATTATTTAAATTATTTATAATTATTATTTCTTATAATTAATCAATTCAAACTTTTCAAATAAGTAATAATGAATAAATTATTAGTCAAAAGTTTTGAACAGAATATATGAAATCATTTTCTAAGTTCAGGAATAGGAATAAACTTATTTTCTAAACTTCCCAAAGAATAAATGTAGAAGTAAAAATACATAAGGTTTCAAAAAAAAATTTAAGACTTTTGTAAACAAATTATTCGGTGTTTTTAGCTAAAATTTTAATTCTTAAGATTTCATAAAATATATGTCATGTTAACTTATATTTTAATTAACTTTTTGATTTATAATACGTGAACTTCCTCTTGTCTCAAAAACCATATGTGGTGAATTTCATCAAGAAAGTCAAAAATAGTTCTTTTATATAAGCGACATATAAATATTCATATTTATCTTAACATAAGGAAAAGTTATTGTGACTATATGTACAGGGTGATTATAATTAAAATCTCACTTTCAAAAAACAGAACTATTGGTCAGAATGACTTACAATTTGAACTGAATATACTTGAAGAGGAAATGGCATGACATAAGAAAAGAGTTCTGAAATGTATCAATAGATGGCGCTGTAAGCGGCATAACGAAAGTGGATTCGACTGCAAGTGAACATTTTGATTTGGAATACGACGGCTTTGGCATGAGGTGCGCATTAAACCAACTGTACTGTTCCACTTTCATGATGATACATAAATCGAAATACGACTTCAAGCACATAATGATTCAGTTTTTAATTGTCCTTGGGCCAAAAACCGCATTAAAAACTTATAAGGATTTGAGTAATTTTCTAGGCTATCAACCGTATAAAAAGCAACAATGACAAACGAGTGTTAATTATCGCAGGAGTTGCACAAGACATGTTCAATATGCTGCCCGCCATTTTCCGCCTTATGTTGAAGCCTATAAACATACGTCCCACGCCAGACTGGGGTATCTCAGGGGTCTCTTCGGGAATATGTTGCATACTTCGTACCCTCAATTCAGCTAAATTTGCAATCGGGACATGAACACAATCTTTTTAATTCAACTCCACAGCCAAAAGCAGCAAGGATTGAGATTCACTGATCTTCAAGGCCAAGCTTTTCATTTTTTACAACATTCTAAAGATGGAACTTTAATTATAATCGACCTTATATAATATTAATGTTCCGCAACTCCTCCTAAACAAATTGTTATGCGGAGTTGCTAAACAATTCAATTAAATTTTGCATACTTATTATATGACATGAGAAAGAATACTTGAGTATGTAATTAATTAGAAATGGGCAAATTTTGACTTTTTTTCACTTTTAATTGCTCTGCAATTAGATTTTGAACACCTGATTTATTTTAATACCTCTTTTGGAATTACTTTTTATTGGTCTTAAAACAGCAATTAATCCTAGCTTAAAACTAAGCTTAAATCCATCATTCTAAAAAAAAACAACCTTTCTTGTACATCAGCATTTGTAAACGAAATCTGAATTACTAATCTAACAAATATAAATAATTTCTAGAGGATATTCGCTATCGGTGGGCTTAAGAAATCATAGGTTTTGATTGACATTTAAATTAAAAGTAGACTATAGAGATTTTAGCATATAAAAATATTTTATATATTACGATATTTATATAAAAGTAGATATCATTTGAAAAGGTTTCACGTCAAAGGGCTTTAATCCCTAGAAATAGTGGTTATTTCATCTGATATATATATATTTGTGTGTGTGTGTGTTCACAGAGTAGAAATTTATTTTATTCGTAATTAAATAAAAGAAACTCTTTTATGTTTACTATTTTATCGGCTGTTATATAATCCACAGATATTGCATTTTTGCTATACGATGTAGCATTCCACTATATCTAGAATATTCGAGACAGCATATAACAATTGGATTTTATCCTCGTTTAAATTTTTTCGGGGGAAACATTTGGTAGTTTTTCCATTTTGCGTTGCTGAAATTCCAGTGTAAATTGCTTTCATCTAAAATATCCAAAATTAGATATCATGGTTGGTACAATTTCATTTCGAAGAGCATGAACCCCATTTTCGGTATTTTGTCCCCTTTGTCCGCTTTGAAGTCAAAAGTTTTTTCGAAATCAAAAGCTTGGAAGGCGACATTTCCTATCTGAAGATCCAAGAGCCGCTGTTTTTTGGTCTCCTGTAACACACAGCAATCAGAATTCCTTCTGGAATTGGTCAATTCAGGACTAAATGGCTGCAGACAGAATTCCTTGACAAACCGAATGACACTTTTGGGGAGAACTGCAGAAGTGATCTTCTTCTAAAGAAAGTAAAAGCTGTATTTCTGCACTTGCGTATGGAGAAGGCGTTTCAGGGTTATATCGGAAATAATGTATGAATACGATGAGCTAAGTAAGAAATTGGCCAAATTAAGTTTGTTTTCTTAGAAGCATTTTTAATTTCTTGCTTACGTAGTATAAAGAAAGTATTGTAATCGTCAATAAATTAGAATTCGAATTTCAGATTTTGACGAATCTCCATTTTTCAGACCTCCCTGAGATCGGAAAATACATTTGTGGAAAATGTTCGTCTTTTTGTGACAAATCTAAAAAACGCTTTGATTTATACGTTTGAAATTTGGCATACGGTCTTTACATCAAGTTTGTTCATTTCTATCAAATGTTGGGCAAAATCCGTCTGTCCAGCTGATTGAATATGAGTTAATGGGATAATTAATAAACGAAAGGAGCTAGATTAATAAAATTTGGTAGACATGTTTAACATCTATATTGTAGACACCCATCAAAGTTTGAACGAAATCCATTGACTTTTTGGCGATCTGCCGGTTTATACTTTCAGAAACATATTAACGTGATAACTCAAAACGCAGTGGCTTAAATATATTAAATTGGAGATTTTGTGACTACAAATGTAGTTTTGCATTAAATTTTCTTTTCAAGCAGTTGGAAAAAAACGCGTCTGAAACACAAATTCTATTTTCAGATGTTATTAAGAGCATGCCAAGAAATAATCACCAAATATTTCATCAAGGATGACCGGACAGATTCAGTAAAAAGGTTAAATTTACGCCAAAGGTTAATATTTCATAACTATTGTACACCAACAGTTACGAAGATGTTATCCCGGAGCATGGCGCTCTCTGAGATAACACCTTTATTAGAAACTGCGAAAATGTTTTGGGAAGACCACCACATGCAATAATTCAAAACCACAATGATTTAAATATATTGATTAAATATTGCATACCAAATTTGGTATTTGGTATGCAATTTTGTAATTACAAGTGTAGTTCTGTATCGAATTTTAGGTTCAATCGATTGGGTGAAACGCGTTTAAAACACAAATTCTGTTTTCAGATATTTTTAACCGCATGCCAATAAACCAAATATTCGCCATGTACCACACAATAAATTTAGTAAAAATTCTAATCTCACGCTAAGTCTTAATATTCTATAACTGTTGTACGCCAATTCCATGCAAAGCGTTCTCTGTTTCACCCAAGGTTCACAAGTTTTTGAAGGGATAGGAAATAATATCTTTATTAAAGAATAGATGAAAAAGTTTCGAAGAGACCAATCCCGTTGATTATTTCTAAAATTCAAATTAATTGCAATCAGTCTGGGACCACTTCCAGATTGAAAGCACGAGCATTTTAAAATCTAAAATGTTTCATATTGTCATCTCAATTGGTCATCAATTAAATAAATTCTTTAAAAGATGGTTAATTGGTTGGTGAAAAATATACACAACAACGGAACAAATGTTTCCCTCTTAAGCTTACTTACCCAGAAAAATACGTATGTTTAGTATATATATATATATATATATAATTAATTTCTCGCCATTAAGGCAGGAATTTTAAAATTATCTTCCCAACTTCTTTTAACCTTCAAATATTTTCACTATAATACATAATATAAATTATACTATAATATACCTGTATACTACTATATTTATTTGGAAGCAAACCAGAGCATATATTTTCTATAAAACTTAAGAACAGAGTGTGTTTTTTCTCCAGTTCTATACTAACTGATTGTGGATTTGTCATTTGTAGAGTTTTGTAATTTACTCCATGTGGCGAGAAATCGCCAAAAAAAATTCAACTTCGAAGACTGTGAATTGAAATTGCTATGTATTACAAGTGCTTTATAACTTGTGCCTTTGTAATATCTCTTGTATTTAAATCTAAAATCAGCGGGTATTCAAATAGGTTTAATTATTAGTAGGTTTCTATTTTACTGTGAAAATTTATCATCTATTCAGACTAAATATTCAGTTAAAATCTTTTTTTTTTCATCTTCTCAACTAAACATAAGTCGATTCCTCATCTTTAGTACTAACTGTTATTAACTTGAAAAATGTATACAAATTCTCTAATAGGTTAAACAAGTAATCATCATCACTCCTGCATTTTTTCTTAACACAAAATTCTGGACTTCCAGATCTGTCCTCGCGCAAGCGCAGATGTGAAAGCTTTTCCTTTCCCATAGAGCTAAAAGTTGCGAGGGAAACGTTTCTGTTAAGTTGACCTTTCCATTAATACAGAAGTCTGCCTTTGAAATTGAAAACGAGACTTTCCATTGGTCCAGATGAGAATTGTTTCGAATCATCTCCTCTTCCATTTGCTGGCGCTGAATGCGTATAAAGGTATTTCAGATGATAGGGGTTGATCCTATTACTTTTCAGAGGAAACCTAGATGGTGTTTATGGTCATTCTGGGAATGTGGATGCTATAGAGAGGATGTTATGGTCACCATTGAGGGTTTCAATGATCTCTTTCGAAACATGATATTTTGAAACATTTGCAGATCATACTTAAAATACAACATTTGTATATTTATATTTTGTTACAAATATCATGAACTAAATTTCATTTATAAATTTCCTTTAGTTCTGCATTAAAATATCACAGCAGTAAATATTTTTATTAACTATTATACGAAGTATAAATAAAGTATTATTAACGTCGAAAAATTTCTAACTCCTTCAAACCTCCCTCAGTTCGAAAAACATATTTTTGAAATTATATCATTTGTTTGTGAATACGTTAATTCAAAATCGCTTTGAGCTAGATGGAGGAAATTTGGTGCTTATACTTTACATCGCATTGGAAATGTCTTTCAAAATTTGAACTAATCCATTCAGAAGAAATCTGGTTGGCTGACCAGTTGTTTGAGTTTCAGTGAACTCAATAATTATAAAACGGAAATAGGTAAAATAATGCACGTATGTGTGTATCTAAAATGTAGATGCTTGTCAAATTTTTAACAAAATTTTTCAAAGGACTGTCCCTCTGTCAATCAATATTTTCACATGTGCTTAACCTCAATGGCTCATAAACACAATGAAATTCGATATGTGACCTTGGGTTTACAACTATAGTCCCATGTCAAATTTTGACTTCAATCGATCGGGGGAAAATTTCCAAAATATACATTCGTTTGATAGCTTCAGTGAAAATGCTAGATTCACGCCAAAGATCCATTTTTCGTAACTATTGTTCGTTAATATTATACAAGATATTTACGTGTTACACAAGATACACAATTTTATGAGGGTGTGTGGGAAGAATGGATAAGTCTTTTATTGGAGAGAATGCAAGAAAGCCACTCCTGCGGGTTAATTTCTCTTATGCGAAGTATAATAAAGTATAGTGAATTATGTTGTTGTTTCTAATGACACTTCCCATGGACAAGCTCGCTGAAGAAGTCTTTGATTTTTAAGCAAAAGGACCATCTCTTGTTTTTAGTAGCGCCAATTCGGGCCAAGAGTACGTCTGAGCTACTCACGCATCACATTCGTTTATACAACCCCTTTTTACGGGGGGGGGGCACATTCGCACATCTCACAGATAGAATAGATGAACAATCATGCTCGAGCCGGGACTCGAACCCAGGACACCCAGATCACGAGGCAGACGCGCTACCCCTATACTAGGACGCCAGCCTTAGTGAATTATAATACAATGAAGATAATAAGTTACTTCTAATAGAAAATTGAGACTTCCGTTATTAGACAAATGTCTCGGTGCAGAAAGTTGAAATGTTTTTCCAATTTGTAATGGTGTAGAATGTTTGCTGTATAAAGCAAACCCCTTTGACTAGAGCTGCCAAATGCGAAAAAATAAATATTTCTGGGATAGTAGATATTTATTCAGAATCCGTTATAAAAAATATAATTAATTTAATAATTGTTGAAATCTTAACGTGCCCTATAGTTATTCAGAAATGTTATCTCGAAAATGAAACCTGTTACGCCATTTCAAAGCGCAAGAATTTAGATTTTCAATGACTTCAATTTCATTTCATTCCATTTTTTTCTCAAATGTTAATAAAATTTTCAAATTAGTTATGACTAAGCCATGTTAAATTTATGATAAAATGAGTGATATTTTTCTCCCTGAACATTCTAGCACACTCCTTAATAAGGGTATTATCTCCCTTTCATCCTACATTGAAAATCGCAACCTAATTAAGGCCGTGATTTGCTATCCTAGGAATCACTGACTGAGGCAAGGTAGAAGAATGACATTCATGAGCATTTTGTGCTTCGTAGCATTGTGGTGAAAACAAACCAAGGATGCATATTGGTCTTGCTATTTTCAGGCCAGTTGAAATCAAAATTTAATTCTGAACTGCAATTTTAGTGACAAAATCACGTATCATTTAACAAAATTGTTGTATTTTAAAGTTCTTTTGCATATATTCCTATATATAGACTGATAGGCGGTCAACGTTTCGACATATTTCATTCCAAATTCAGACGTATATTTGTGAGAGTATATTTGTATAAAATTGTATTTTTCAGATACGTGGAGATCCATTAAAATGTCGAGGTTGAATTTTTTGATAATTGCAATAATTTCTTTTTGCAACCTCCGAATCTCCATCCTGACATAAAATCAGAAGTGAATTGAAGGTGGTCATCATCGCGGTAGCACACTGGCGAAGATTGTGCCCTCATAGCCATTACTAGCAATGGTATACCCTCTTCTGTAGGAAATATGTTCCATTATCGGTATAGAGGTAACTAACCCCCACAACATTATTTCACCCACCAAGGTAGCGAGACCCATCATTATATCGGAAACTTCTCTTGTCAATTTTGAAGTTTCTCCAATGGAATTCCCGTATAAGTAAGTGAAAACATATCGGCATGCCTAAAATGAAAAATATGCTTTAAAGCAGAATTTTCTTTTACTTTTATTAATTCTGCAGAGAAATTTTTTTATTTCCGTGTGGAGGACTATAGCGAAGTCGGATGCGACAGATCGTTAGTTCAAATCTTTTTTTCAAGCGAATTGCTTAAACTTTCATTTGGAGATTATTTCTTCTGTGTTATCACTGGTATCTTCTAAATTATCTGTTCAAATTATAATTAACTGTTACTGAAATTATTGTAGTTAACTGTAACTATATCGTTCCCAGCCTGAAAAGCTCTAGATGCTTTATCAATTGTTAGCGAGATGTAAAATTGATGCATACATAAAGTCTGAATCTTTGCTTTCATTAGACTTTAACTAACTTTATCTAAGCGACAACATAATAAAATTTTTATATTCTGCATTTTCTTATGTAAATTGGATGATGTAAAACGCTTTATACTCAGAATGCAAAAATTGATTAGACGGGCTCCAATATTTCTTAATGGCAATTCTAATTTAAAAATTCTTTTGATTTCTGTATATTATATTTTGTTTTCTTTTAGTCTGCTTGTTTATACAGAACAGTTTGACTTTCTGTTCTTTTTATGAATTCTAAAGATAAATCCAAGGTTTGAAATATTCGTCACAAATAGTAAGATTTCTTTATGTAAATACATTAGACTTTTTAGAAAATTCTAAGTTTGTTCTATTTACTAAATCGTCTGCATTAATTTTTAATTAAAGAGACCTTTTTACATTTGTGATTTTAGTCAAAAATTAAGTGCAATCTGATTATTCTGAATTCACATATATAAAGAAAGAAAAAGGCATATTTTTTAAAGTAAAGTGCAAAAACATTTAACTTAATGGAAATGTTTTTATATGAACTTCACGTCGAGTTTTTTTTAACTTTTTATACATATGCGGATTAAAAAAAAAAAAAAAACGAAATGTTAAAATAGAGAGGTTGAGAAAAAAAAAACTTTTTTCTCAACCTCTCTTTTTTTTCCCCCTTTATAAGTGTGGAAATATTTAAAAAAAGTCTGATAAAGTACTTGAAAAAAGAAAATAAGAATATTAAAAAGCTTTGCAAAAAAAAAGTGGTTACACTTTTTTAAAAAAGTCAAACGACTGACATAAAAAAAAAAGATGAGAATTATAATCAGCCATTTAAAAAGTTCATTTTTTGTTTTATTTTATGCTAAGATCTTGATTAAAAAAGAGAATAAAAGTTATTAAAGTTAAGAATCGCAATATTTTAAAGGAGATATTAATCCGAATGAACAGATTAAGGATTCCTAAGATGTTATGGTCTTCCAATAACAAATGAATTTAACTTAATTAATGAAAATTTCTTAAGATGGAACACTAATTTAGTGTCTCATCTTAAGAAATTTTCATTGGTTATTTCTTGAATTATGATAAATTACAATCAAATTTAAATAAATTTTGCTAAATCAATAAATGTGGAGGAACAAATGAATCTGTAAAGAATCTTTGTTTAAAATGCTCATCTATTTGTTGAAAGTTTAAGAAGAAAATTTACTGTTTCGATAATTTTTTTATTGATATCCTTTACCACATAAAATTTAAATTAAAAATTAGAGTATATTAGCTCAAATAAGAACAGGTTAAAATAAAATGAAATCCACGATGGCGAATTTCAGGTTATCATGTGAGAACATTAGTATTTTTTAAGTCATTATTTGCCTTAATTAATTTAAGTCATTAACTAGTTTAAACCGGTTTGAAACAAGCGCGAGATTTCTCTATCGGCCTCTCTCTCTCTCTCTCTCTCTCTCTCTATATATATATATATATATATATATATATATATATATATATATATAATATCAATATTTTTTTATTGAATTATATATCTTTTATTATCAATTATCTTTTATTTTCAATTTTCTAGCTGGCAAACAAAGTTTTCGAGATCAACCAATTTTGAGATGAAATAACTACGATGTCATAGTTCCACTTCAACCTTTTTAAAACGCATCTGCTTTCAAAGAAGCATAAGTAATAATAAAGCAATACTAGTAAAAGCAGGTAAAAAAACTATACCCGATTAAAAGATGATGATTTAAAATTACCATTTATGCTTTATTCATTGCCTACACGAGTTCGCGCTTCAACCCCCCCCCAATCAAAACATGCTCTCACATGATCATAAAAACGCATATGCTTTCAAAGAAATGTGCATAATTATAATGCAATACTGATAAAAGCAGGTAAAAAATATATATGATTAAAAGATGATAATAAAAATTGCTATTTATGTTTTTTTCATTGCCTACGCGATTTCGAGCTTCAAACCCCCCCCCTTATGAAAACATCATGTTCTCACATGATTATAAAGTAATTTCTACTTAAAAAAATGTGTTGCTTATTTTAATGTATTCTCTCTCCAAATGTTAAAGGAAGATTTTTAACTTTTCGTCTTCAAATGAGATTGCAGTTTCTCGCACAAACGCAATTTGTTTGGTTTCACGAATTCTTTATGAAATCTCTTCAATTTACAATGTAGAGCTATGGCGAATTTGTCTTTTTAAATGGTTAGAGACTTTTTGCTTATAATCGCATATCGTCGAATTCTTCAAATGTTAAACTTTATTAAAAGTACTTTTGTGATAAAAATTAAATTTCCTTAAAATTTAATGGTAAATTTTTTGATATTTAATTTTATAAAATAATGATCTTGACAACAATCTAACTTTAACAACATACTGAAGTAAAATAAAATCGCGAATAAAAAAATAGGAGAAACTTCACATTAGCATATTAGAAAACTAAAACAACAGTTAACCATTTCAATGTTTACTAACCGCCTTTGATGATTAAATGATTCGCTAAGACTATTAGATGGGTTTAGTATCGCTTGAATCTCTTATGTATAAATCATCATTATTCAAGATTCGTCCATGAATATATTCTGTCACAAATTGGGAGAGACTTCAAAAACATACATTTTAATAATCTTATATATATTCTGTTCATTATCTATAAAAACGCCTCAAAAGAATTTTGCCCCATGCATGCTAACAAAAATACAGTTATCAGAATAAACTAACTTTCAGAGTATTGTAAGTGTACTTTTTAACCATTTCGTAAACTATGTACGTATTGAATACTTTTTCCCTTAGCTTACACTAATGAAAGAGAATATCACGATTAAGTGCAGGGTTGTGTTTGAAATAAAGGTAGTCTTTCAGAAGGTTTTAAAATTAGTTCTATGATTTTCAATGAAACATAATTTCCCTAGCATGTAATACAAATGATGCACTGTCTAAAAATCGGAAAAAAAGTCACAATTTTCGTCGCTAAGTGACGTTTCATCAACATCTCGCGCAATGTTCTTAAATGAATCCAAAAAATCGCTTCATTGATTTTAAGGTTAAAATTCGCTAATTCAGAAAGATATAGAGCCGGATCTATGGCACCAAATAATACAAAAAGGGATATAATGTCATACGATGCAATCTACTTCAACGAGTAAAAACAAAAATGTAACGTGAAATACGTACCTATTGAACATTATTTTTAATCATGTTTTTTTTCTTTTACTCCTTGTTTGATTGATCAGATGTTAAGAGTAATAATGTTCTTCAGATCATATATCGTCTGTCATCTGTCTTTAGACAAAGTTTTTCAAAAGAAAATTCCACAGACAAAAATTACATGGTGTAAGATCAGACAATCATGGTGGTCATATTGCTTGAAAAAACACGGGCTTGTGTGAAATAGCGCTTTATGAAAGTTTGAATTGAGCGAATAATAAGAAGTGTAGTGCACCGTTTAGCATAAAAATGATATTTTGAAGGCAAGTTGTTGCAAATGTAGAATAAAATAATCGCGATACCCAATTGAGATATCTGATATCATTCAAGGATATGTAATGCATGCTGTGGAATTTTGTCTTAAATCATTTTAGTTACTGGAGCAACATCACCTAGCAACGAAAATTTTATCTAATTTCTTTTTCAGGTTTTATAAAGCTCTATTTCGATTTCATTACTCATATTACATGTTAGGGAAATTATGTTTACCATTTAGATGTCATAGAATTTGATTAAATCTTTTTTATGAATAGATGAACAATCAAATATAGAACAATCTTATATTTGATTTGATAAAGAAACGAAGATAGTTGAATTTCACTTCAAAAAATAATGCAAAAAAATTATTTTAATTGACAAAATTTAAAAAAACTACAAATCAATTAAATTATTATTACAAAAATTAAAAATATCTTTAATTGGGACAAATTGTATTGTGATATTTTCGGAAGACATCACAATAAAATACCAAAATTTCGCTTAATTTTTATTCAATTAAAATTTTGCATATCTTCTTTAGATTAAATTTGGGCCGGGATAACCTAGTTGGTAAGGCGTTGGATACGCGTCCTTTGGGGAGCGAGTTCGAACCCCGCCGGCTGAAGACTCTCCGTGTGTGAGGTGGCTGGTGTAGTTATAAATCTGTCGTAGTAACAAAGTCCTCCATGTCGAGAGTAATACCACTAGGAGTACTGTATCAGGGGTGATCGTTCTCTGATTCAGGTCTAAATTACGATCTGTGGATGAGTGAATAAAATACTTGAATAAAATCCACCCTGTAAAAAGAGTTGTGTCGTGAGTGTAGCTAGGTCTTACTCCTGGCCCTAGATGGCGCTACTGAAAAAACAAGAGGCGCACACTTGGCATAAAATCACTGACTTCTAAAGTCACTGGACTTGGCTATGACATGTGCCATTAGAAGCAACATCAACATTAAATTTATAGATTTCTGTCACATTTTTAACGAAATTCCTTCACAACTAGGAAGTCTTTCCGTTTAAGCTTCTGAATACAAAGTTGTGAGATAAGGGTGTATTATATAGAATAAGATAAATAAAATTCGATATACAAATTTAGAGTAATATTTTGTCACAGTGTCAAATTTTGTCATATTTTTTTTATGCGAAGAGCGGTAAAGGGCACTTTATTTGGCAGAACGTGAGAGATTTTCGAGCGACTATTAGCACTGATTTGATACTGTACTTTTGTATATTATAAAGTCTATATATAGTTTGCAAAATATCTATTAAGTATTAATGTAATAACACACTACAAATATTAAATAAATCATATAAATATAAAAAATTCGATAGAAATGTTTTAAAAACATCGATTACTTCCCATACGAATAATAATTATCACAAAAAGTATGTATGACTTTCGCTGCAAACATGAAAGAAGATTTGCTTTATCATAAAAGTATAAATAAATTGTGGTGGCAACGTTATTATAATTTCCCACATTGCAATCATCAGAGAAAAACCCTGAATATATTAACATTCCTTTGCTTCATCACAAAACTGGTAATTCTACAAAATATCTTTAAAATCAATAGTTCTATTAAAACCAAAAGAGGTATACAAACTTTCTTTAAGTGCAATTTCATGTTATTGCGGAACAGGAAAATAAAGACAGAATATACAACATTCATTTCACTTTGAAATCCTGCAAGATTAAAAAAAAAAAAAAAAAAAAAACTGCCGAATAAATTTACCCCAACCCTTTTATTTGAGTTTTTTAACGCCTCCACATTTTTATTGAAAACACAGATAACTCCATTTTTCCATTAAAACTGTGGTTTCGAATACATTAAGGTGTCTTAGCAGAGCCGTTGGTGAAAATGCTCCTTTGAAGTTACTTCTCAAAGTCAGCTTAATAATAGATATTTGCTCTTGCCTTACTTCCCCCTCCCCTTATGAATAATTCAATGAACCGAGTATTGACGTCTTGTGGGGGAGGTAACGATGTTACTGAATCTATTGAATACTTTATTTTTCATGGTGTTTTTCCATATGTAAACTTCTTTCACAACTGAGAGTTTGCAGGTAAAATGCCATAACTGAGAAGAAAAGTGGTAATTTAGAAGAAAATGGTAAATAATTACTGAAAATAAAGGCAATAAATATACGTGATCGTCACAGTAAAACTTAACTGAAAATTTCATGCAATATTTAAATATTTATGGTTTTATATTTTGCTACAATGTCACATTCTTTTTCGTTCCACAAAATATGCAAAAAAAAATCCTAAGATCAAATTAGAAGAGTATAAGAAAAAAATTATCGCATTATTTAATATCCAAATTAAAAGCAAATGCTAAAATCTGGGAACGACAAGAAGACAAATAATAAAAACTAAAGTTACTCGATAAACTTTCAGCTGAACAGAGATCTCAAAAACTTAGTGCAGTAAAGAAAGTGCTCAAAGTATTTAAAAACTGAAAATAAGGATATTTTTGAATCTCTACAATGTCTTATGTTTAAATGCATTAAAATGTTTCAAATGTCAGCAATTTAAGCATTCCAAAATTAATTTAAAAGTCTCAAATTTCATGTCAAATTTCTATGTCTTTTGTGTTTATATACTATTACTACAAACCTAGTAATTATTTGTCTTTGAGAAGATTTTTTTCTCTTATTTTCCTAAAGATTATTTAGAGAATTTATATAATATTAATGAACTATTTCAAATAAGAATGCTGATTTTTGAAAGAAAAAAAAAACAAATGAAACAAATAGCATTTGTTGTAAGTTATGTTACTGTACCGAACATGCATCGGTTGTTACTGGACTTTATGGTGAACATGCCCCATCGAATGCAATTTGCAAATATTAATTTCAGTGATTTAAAAAAATGTTTATTTCAATAGAAATGGCAAAAAACATGATGGCACATCAAAATATTTCAAAATACAGACTTGGAAGCTTTACGTGTTGTTTGATGCAAGCACCAGCTGATCAATTTGATCCGAGCATCCAGAATATAGCGAAAGACATGACAAAGTCGTCTTGCAACGTGACAATGCTCGCGCATATGTTGTCAAACTAGGGATGACAAGGTAAGCAACACCTTTCTGGGCTGTGATGCTCTACCTAGTATACTCAAATGACATTACTCCTTCAAACTACTATTTGTTTCGCTCCATGCACAGTATCCTTTCTAGTGAGATGTTCAATTAAAAATAGATCCGATAACTGAATTATATCTAAAAATTAGATATTTTTCTTCTCAAAATTCTAAATATCTATAAATATTATAATTTTTATGGGGAAATATTTTGAAAAAATCGATCTCTATAACAAATGTTTTTTTTATTTTATTTAAGAAAGAACGGAATCATGTTTATACATCCTATAGAGCTATATATTAAACACAAAACTTGGCCTATACTATCATTAAATTAACACAAATAATGTTAAAATATAAAATATATTAAATATAAAGTAGTGTATCATGGCATTCTCGATTTTATGATAATTATAGAATTAGTAGCAACATAAAACGACAACAACATGGATGCGATTCAAATCAAACAGGTGAGTGCATTCTGTCTACGGACGTGACACAGAGGTACCAATTCTGGTAACTACAATCCTCTAAGCATTTATCAGTGATGTCAGTAATTGCATGGAGATAAACTGCTCGCCCGATTCCATTGGTCAATAAACTAAAACTGTTTGCAATGCAACTCTGATTGCTGACTCAAGCATACAGCAATATGACAATCCAATGTGCAGTCACATTCACGTGTTTGTCAAAGTCATTCGTTGCTCTTCTAATTCTGGCGATGCTTCATGGAACCAATTATTTACAATCAAATCTTGTAAGTCTCGGAGTCTTGGCTTACAGCTATCGGGATTTCTTATGAGGAGGTAAAAATTAGAAATTTATGAAACTGTCTAATATATTTATAAAATAATTTTAAAAAGGCTATTATTAAGTCGTTTATATTAATTTTACTCTATAATTATGTATAGAGATTCATATATGTTAAGTCTCTATCTTATCTTAAATAAAGTCGCCAGAAAAACAAGATCTAGAAGAATTTCACATTTCTAACTCTTTTTCAGTGAATGCATGTGATGCAAATATAAATAGTGGAATAAAGTAATAGCATAAATAAAGTGTAAATAAAATCATAGTATAAATAAAATAGAACAATTCTGCTCTTAAAACATATTTATGGAATTTCTCTTAAAAAAGATCTGCATAAATTAAATATTGTGGACAATTTTTTTTAATAATTAAGTCAATCCACCTGCAAATCTACTTTCTGCAAGCAAAAATAAAAATTTTCTTTTGCATTTAACACGTGTAATTCCTCAAAATTGTTCCTATGCTGCTTTAATAAAATACCTAAATAATAATAATAAATACCTTTTGAAGTGCAGCGTTTATTTTATTTCTGTAAAACGCGAGGAAAGTTGGTAATAAATTCTTTGTCTAATAGTTTTGTGAGTATAAATTAATCTTTGCTGGTTAAAACATCTGATTTTTTTTCTGTATGTTCTTGTTAACAGCTTTTTTCAACATTTTTTTTTTTTTGGAGTTGGCTTCTAAATGCTTAGCTATAAAGGAATTAAAACTCTTTTCTTTATGTTTATGTTAATTGAGAAATAAAATCCGAGTATGTAACGGAACCGTTAATAGAGGACATTTAAAATACCATATTATAAGTCATTTAAAAGTATCACTTTTAAGTTTTATAGCAAAAACTTAGCATAATTGTCTCTCAAGCGTCTAAAAGAATAAATGGGAGAAGATTGACGTGTTTTATTTTGCAGAAATATAGATTTAAAAAGTATTCTCCGAGCAGCATTTCCCCAGGAAAAATATCAGATTAAAATCCTGACACGTGATACTTTTTTTTATGCCGAGACAGTCAACCGTCGAGTAGAAATGGCGGCAACACAAACAAGGTGTGATCCTCTGTCGATAATCGCTCGATATTCTTGGGACGCAAACTCTTCCTGCTTAACTTAATTGTTCTCCGTGACTTGCATTTACTAGCTGACAAATATGATTAAGTGAAAACTTCGACTTGGGACTTCGGGTTGAAAGACTCTTTCAACTAATTCGGGATCTTCTTTCCTTTTCCGAAAAGAGTTTTCGGTTTACGGGAAGAAGAGGGAAAAGTGTTGAAGCAATTACCAGGTGGAAGGAGGAAGGGTAGTGATCCTAGTATATGATGCTGTCCAATGGTAGTAGAGTTACTCGATATCTTCAGCGGGTTGTCACTTAAAAGTGAATCAAGAGCTCAGTTTGTGGATGGACCAGAATGGCGAGGAATTCGATTGGGGAAATGATGGATGAATTGGTATTAAAATGTATTGAATTCCTGGAAATCATTTGCGTCTCTTAAAATGCTTTTCCTTTAGAAATCAAATCTGATTCTATTCAATATTGTATGTGAAAATGCAATTTCGTTTTGGTTCATTTAGACGTTTACTGTCGCGTTAGCATAAAAAGAATATTCAGAAACAGAGCTCATATTCTAGAATATGTTCAGATAATGAATGTCATGGGAGCAGGCAGCCTATTCTCTAAATTTCCTTGCTACATCAGCTTCGGGAACGTTGCACATGGTCGTGCCATATAATCTGGTATATAAGATCAGATTTCAAATCCGAATGAAATCGGGTTCTGAACCACCCTCCTTTTATCTTAAAACCTTTATATATTGGATTATAGCGCTCGTTTATTTATCGGAACCATAACTCGTTTCGTTAAACAAATTCATCTCTTTTGTTTATAAATCATTTGGTTTGTAAACAAACCAACTCTCAAATTTATTAATTTATGTATACATCGGGTGAACGGATGAATATAATTAAAATTGAAATTTTTAGAACTCAATCACATGGAAAGGGCTATGTCGATATAATGGCGCCATTTCATAGACATATCATTTAGACCATAGGTTCCCAAAGTGGTCCAGGTGGACCCCCAGGGGTCCATAGGAGACGACACGGGGGCCACGTCGACGTGAAAAGAAAACAGTTGTTCACGAGTTGTAAGTGGGGGTCCACGAAAAGTTTTCAGGTTTTCATAATAAAGAACAAAAATTTTGCAGTTTAAAGGGGACAGCCTTAATTTAATAAAAACAAAGGGTGTAAGTTCGGCTTTTCTTCGTAAATTGAAATTAATGAAGCAAAATATGAGTCGGCGCAAATTCTCCCAGTTTCCGCACTTGTCACAGATAGAATGTCCTGATGAGGATATTCAGACATACGCTCAACATTTAAATACCCTGCATGATGACTTAAAAAATAGATTTGAAGATATTCTGACGATGGAAATACCACCATGGATCATAACCCCATTTGACGAAACGGAAGAGGCGAATGTGGTATTACAAGAGGAGCTACTTGAGCTCAGCACCAACGAGGAACTGAAGGTGAAATTTAAAAAAGGCTATCAAACATTTCGGCTGCAGGCAGAAATCCCCGAAAAATATCCTGGGCTGTGGGAAATTGCGAGAAAATTTTTGATAGCGTTTCCCTCGTCATATCTTGTCTAAAGAAGTTTTAGTGCCGTTACCAACCTGTTAACAAAAAAAAAGGAGCAGATTGAACATCACAGAACGGGGAGATATGAGATTACTTCTTACAAAACTGAAGCCAAATATTGATAATTTGCTGTCAATTCATCAAGTACATCCGTCTCATTAAAAGTATGACTATTTTTATTGTTGATTTACATTTCAGAGTTCATTGTTGATTTTTTGTAATAATAAATGTTTATAATTTTGTATAACCACAAGTATTATTTTAATACAGGACACAAGAAAATGTGCTACTTCTTTTTTTCTTCTTAACACCCCCAATTTAGGGTGATATTTTTTAGGAGTTTTGGGAATACAGTAGAAATGTAGCAGCAGGGGGTCTACCGAAAATAGTAAAACTTTGAAAGTGGTCTACGAGAAAAAAAAGTTTGGGAACCTCTGATTTAGACTATGAGAAATCGATTTATGCAGAAAAATAATAGACCGCATTTTTGTCATCAAGAGCACTTTAAACTAAGTTTGAGCAATAAAATAGGCATAAAAAGTAAAATCAGCTGTCTCCCCAAAACGTTCCCGCATAGTCTCTAATAAATGTGTTATACTAGAGAAACACCTTAGATTCTGAGTACGATAGTTACGAAATATTGACCTTTGGGTAGCAAAGGTCAAATCTACAAAATCTATCGTGTGATTTTTCCTGAGCCCTGGCGATTCAGCCCTGTCATGTGACATGCGGTTAATAACACCCGAAAATCAAACCTGCGTTTTAAATGCGTTTTTCCCAATCGATTGAAATAAAAATTTGACACAAGACTACACTTGTAGTCACAAAATCGCATACAAAATTTGAAGTATTTAAGTCATTGCATTTTCGAGTTTTCGCGTTTATGTTTCTCAAAGTACAGAACGACAGATAGTCCCTCATTGGATTTCGCTCAAATTTTCATAGCATCTTTACTATAGATGTTAAATGTGATGTTTATCTATCTAGCTCTCTTTACTTTGAAGTTATCATGTGAACTTATATTCGCACAGCTAGACAAACAAACTTCCTCTCAACAGATTTTGCTCAAATTTTGATAGAAATCTACAAATTTGATGCAGATACCGTTTACCAAATTTCATCCGTCTAGCTCAAAGTGTTTTTGAGTTAGCTTTGTCATAGACAGATTAATAGACGTTCTTTTTCCAAAAATATTTTTAGAACTTAGGTAGGTCTTAAAACGTGGAGATTCATCAAAACTTGGAGTTCTAATTTTTTGTCAATAACTCTCTATGCTACGTTTATGTAAAAAAAAAATCCGTGATTGAGAAATATTTATCGGATATTTTAACATAGAAATAAATTTAAAACAGTCGCATTAGTTTTTTAACATTTAAATGAATTTTTACACATCTGCAATCGGCTGGTTGACTTTCCTATTAATAGCCTATCTTTTACAATTCTGATTTTTCTAAATGTCATAATATAGTTTACAAAGTATGATCTTCATGCTTTCTTTTCTCATATTTCATGTTTATTCTCAAAAATAGTTGCATTATTTTTGAAGTGAAAATAAAATACGTCGATTGTGAACACCATCAATTTGTCAGGCTATTCTTTAATCAGTTAAATAATTCAGAATACAGGGATGCACATGTCATTTTAAATTATCCAAAATTCACAAGCATTTGACAAAAATTGACCTAATTTAAATTCACATAAATTGTTTGCCAGACACAAATTTTAAATCTTGGAAATATATAACAGCTAAAAAATAAATGTCCTAAAATATACATCACATTTTAATCAGTGATGTAAATCATTCTTTTTTTCCCTCTTTTTCTATTTTTACTTTATTTCTTTTCTATGCATCTTTTTTTCTTTCTTTTTGCTCATTTTGCTTTCTAAATTCTCATTGAAACTCCTTTTTTTTTAGCTTTCTCCCTCAATAAATTGACAAGACAAATCAAACCTCCACTAACTGGACTATTAGAAATTGGCTACACGGCATTGGCAATCTTGACGTAATTGATATCTGAAAATTGCCACGTAAATCCGGAATTCAACCATCTTGGCGTAATCTGTATATGGCATAATATATATAATGAAGCTTAATGATATGGATATAATCTGAAAATCGCCAAATGAACTCTTTTATCTTGGTGTAATCGGTAATCTTTATCTTGACGTAATCTGAAAAATCCCCAAATTAATACGAGGATCGTAAAATTAAAACAAGTATTCTTTAAATAATTACATTACATACTATTGCATGTTGTTAAATGATTTATAGGGTTACGTTTATATTGCGCTAGTCATGTCATTTGAATGCATATTCTATAATAAGCCAGCGGAAAGTTTCCTCCTACTGTTTATATAGTTATGTTATAGAAATCATATTGTATATCTGAAGTGTGGTGGCGGGAAACTTTTCTTGTGATCGTCGGGACGACTTCACATCCGTTTCATCAGAAATTCTTTTTCGTTGGGCGCCAATGTGGTGGAATGTAGATTATTATGATCCATGCAGGAAGCAACAGGACGAATGTTTTTGGAAAATTTCTTTTAATAATCACATTCACACACTAAAGAAGCACAAACGCAAACACAAGACAAACGCACGGCTTCACAGTTCAGCACCACATCCCATTCTCATTACAATCGCAATGCACTATGGGATGACATATGAGATGGCCTAATCAGGCATCGCCATCTAGTATCCAAAAGAGAAGATAAGAGTAATGCAACTGCTACAGAAGTAATATACATATTTCGTGAGAAGCTCGAAATGGAAAATTCACAATGTAGTGAAGAAAATCATGGATATATTTCTACCATTTTCCTTTGAGTCAAAATTTCATGTAAATCGTCAATGTTGGTGTTAAGGTTACATACCGAATTTCATAAAATTTTCTTGTTGCATTTTTGAATAATTGTTTTCTTATATCTATTCGACAGGTCGATAGATATTCAAACCTAAGGTCTTGCCTATTTTGATTTGGCTCTAGTTTCGATAACTTTGTGACCAAATGCTTGTTTAGAAAATCCGAAGTCGCGAGAATTGGCGAAGCTTGTTTTTTGAGACATAGGAAAATTTCTAGAAAGTTTGCTCCTTCTTCTCGCGAGACTGTAAAAGGCGGATAGCTGCTCTGGAGTGCAGTTTGATACACCTATAAAAGGCGGTGTAGCCCAATGAGTTCTGGAATATTTGCGATTCGTGACATTATATGTTTCTAGTTCGTACTCTGTTGTGTTTGAGCTTTGAATCATCTAAACACACTTCTTCTAATAATTGAATTTTTGATTTTTTTATTGTAAATTATTTTAAACAAAAGAATTTGCATCAATCCTTTCCCTAGACCTCTTTTCACAATTGAAAGATGGTACATGCTCCACCATTCTAATGGATTCGGATTAAAATTTGCCAATCAACAAGTCGATTGATAAGAACTCATGCGAAATTTTTATCTACCACTTTGCATTTTTGGTTTAACAAGTTTACGTACACATGAAAAGAAAATACTTTCCCAAAAGACGAATTTTATTCGAAATCTGACAGATTTATGATTTTTTAGAGTTCAAATCAAGTACCAAATTTCACTGACCACGTTGAAAGTGTTTTTACTTCCCTAAGAAAGCGTTTTTTCTAGGAAAAAGTACTCCAACCTGTAAAAGTTCCGAATTCGAGATTCTGCTGAGACCTTGTCGCGACCCGAAACCTTGTGTCCAAAAACAATTTTCCATTTTCTTGTATGCGACGTATACAAACAGAAAATCTAGAAATCATCAAACATTTTGAATTTCCACGTTTCAGATCACCCAGGTTCTAAAAATAAAACTTACTTTTGAAATTATGTCTGGTTGCCTGCCTGCGAACCTATTAACTCAAAAATGCTTTGAGTTAAGCGGGTGAAATTTACTGTGGGCTCTTTACTCCAAATTTGTAGACTTCAATAAAATTTGGAAAGAAATACATTTAGAATAAGTCCGACTGTCTGAATATATGAAAGCAAGATAACTACAAAATAAAGAAAGCTAGATTGATAAAACTTGGTACCTAAATTTAACATATTAATAGATACTATCAAATTTGGAACCAAATCAATCAAGGGCTTGGCGTCTATCGATCTGTTGATTTCATGATCAAAATATATAAAATTTGGCTTGTGATTTTGTGATTATAATTATAATTCAGTGCATGTGGTGTGATCGATTGCAAGAAGGATGTTCAAAGTATACAATTCTAATACTTTTATATTAACCATTCCCCAACGATTAATCGCCGATAAAATCACTAAGCTTCCTATATTAATAGGCTATTTCTTTCGTCGCTATTTTTAGCCACTGGTATGCGGTTCATAATACACGAGAATATTTGGTAGATGTGAGGAAGCTCATGGAAGATAACTTTCACTGGTTAGAATTATGACTGTCAAGATGCGAGCAAAATAATTAGAAAATGTATTCAAATAGAGAGTTGAAATTTGATATGTGGTCCTAACAACAAATTTGTATTTTCTTTCAAATTTCAGACAAAATCCATCAAAGGGATGCATTTAACACAGTAATTCTAAAATAAAAAAGAGCTAGATTGATCAATTTCAGTGCATAATTTCATTATTAGAAATTGAGATGTGTATTAAATTTTGGACCAAATTTGTGCACAAAGTGACTATCTGTCTGTCCTGTTCATTCGATTGTGTGTGAACGCGGTAATTCAGAAACTCAGCAGATAAATCGAATTTGGTATGAAATTTTAGACCAAAATATTGTATCTGTGTTAAAGTTTAGATACAATCGATTAGAAGACAGATAGATAGATTAGAACGCGAAGGTCTGTATATTGATTCCCAACACGGAGATATCGAGTGGGAGGTGCAGCTCTTTCTTTTCTGCACTAACCATGATTTTTTAGGTTCCCCTCTTCCCATCCATACTCCCTTACCCCGGACAGATAAATAGAATCGAAAAGAAGGTACTATATTATTTAAGTAAACGAAAATTTCAAAAAGAGCTGTTCCTGCTAATTAAGTAAAAAAACATAAAAAAATTACTTTTTTCCTAAAAATAGCCAAAATGTGAAGATTGATCAAAATATCCAGGTCAAATTTGCCAATTTTTTTTTCAATAATTTCTTGTTATATCTTTCATGTTAAAGAAGCTAAAAATTTTACCTATAAAAATTCTTAAAAAATTAATTATGTAATTATATTCATAAGAATTAGATCATAATCCAGTGATTTTAAAGAAAAAAAAAATTTAATGATTTATTTTGGTTTCTAATCAGCCATGATTATACCAATAACTGACGCACTTTCACGGAAGAGCTGAATTTCCAAGATGATTCTTAAAACAAAGAGCGAGAATCCAGTGCATCCCTGGGGAAAGCTCAAGAATCCGCCTCTGCGCTGGAGATCAGGTGGGTGAAGAATTTCTTTTTATTGCTCTTCTTCGTTCATCTCCTCCCCCCATCAGTTCATTATCCAAGATATGATGATGGCCCTTTTCTTGAAGTTACTCGTAATAAGAATTGTTTCATGATTATTTTCGTTTCTTAGGAGGCATTCGTTAGCAGAAGATTTGTACTAATGAAAGTTTGATTGCGAGTTTCATTACTAATTACATTTCATTTGTCGATACAATTTATTTCCTAAATGAATGTTCTTTGAAGTCCGGAAAGAGAAAATATTGTAATTTTCGAAAACCTCGATCATTTTTACCTCAATCGAAAATTTAACGAGTTCACTTTTTAGATGTATTTGAGTCCGAAGAATCCATTTTTGGAATTATGTCTGGTTGGCAACTTCTTCGCGAGTCTTCTAACTCGAAAATGAAGTGAAATGGATAAATGAAATTTCATATCGCCTTTCACAATGCACAAGTTCCGTCTGGTTGAAGATGTATGCTCTGTACTCTTTCATGCCGCCAAGATCAAAAAGCAAGATAGACTATGCAATGAAGCGGCGACATTAAATTGCAGTAGCGATTATAGCTAATATAATAGCGTTATGAAGGGAGTAGCGACTTGTTTATTTGAACAAGATGGAATTCTAGATGTCTGACTTTCATGCGGATTTCTACAAAATGCAGGGCAATAGGTCATGTATATCAAAAATTCCATGGCTGAAATTCCAATAATAAATGATCTCTTCACTTCGCCAGCGAATGCTTAGCCGTCAGGCCATATTAACTATAATCACGATTGAAATTTAGTGATGCTTCATTGTATTGTTTGACAACCATCTTGCTTTTTTTTTCTTTTGGTGTTAGAGATATGTAGAGCTACAGGCCAAGGAATTTCAACCAGTTAAAATTTTAGATATGTAGCTGTTCATGAGGCCTTGACTCAAAACTAAGGATTTGTCAGTAACTTAAGAGAAGATATAATTCATTCATAGTTATAAATGTTCTGTATACTCCCACCCTCTGATACGATCTGCATATCGATTAACCCTTTAAAGGATCATTTTTTTTCTAGTCATATTATGTTAAAATATTTTTAGGCTTGAAATTAGAATAAGAAAAGGGTTTCATTTAGCCTATTAGATAAATTTAATTTGATTAATTAATTAATTTGGTTAATAAATAATTATGTACAAATCAAGACACATTATTTCATGTGAGAGAAAGAACTGAAGTATCTTAGTTTCTGTTTTACTAAAAAAATTTGTCTGAACGTATGCCAAACTACATAATTTCATACAAAGATTAATAAATTTGGTGCGAAGCATACTTCCCGCGACCCTAGAAAGGGTTAAAGTCACCAGTGCATATTAAAGGCTACCTTCGGTTCTGGAAATGCTTCAGTAAAGCCTTTCTTTCAATTAGATGTCATTATAGCTATTGGTGTTTCAGAGAGTGAAATGTTTCGATGTCAGCGAAGCAAAGCCAAGCTATTTTGCGGAAAAGAAGATCTATGAAGGTATTGTCCAATAGGAGATCATCTCAGAATAGGTTAAGGTGCTAGGGTCTGTTACATCTGTCTTCTTGGTAGAAACTCATTGAAGAGGTTCTTTGTTTGATAGTTTATCAAGGTAGTCAAAGCATTTCATTGGCATTCTCTTGCTAGTAGTAATAGCTGTTTTCTATACATTTTCAACATGGGCCAGTAGATTACAACCAGATGGAATTTTTGAACTATGAATATTTTAGTGATATTATACAAAAACTGGAGATTTGTAAATGGTTCTGCAGTTGAACTTATTTATGAGAAGACATAGATAATAACAATTTTTGTAATAAATCAAAATGCTTTCCACTTATGTCTCTGATGTAACACAAAATGCTACTAAAGTATCGTCAGAAGTAATCCAACCAGGGATATGGCAGATACCATATAGTTTCAAAACCGAGCGGAACTGTAACTAGACGAAACTAATTATTTTATAGGAAGCTGATCTACTAGACGAAATGCCACACTTTTTGCACCACGCACCATTATTTCTGATGGTACAATATGAATAGTAAAATGTAACTTCATAGACAATTTTATACATACACATATCTTTTTTTATTATTATATTTCAAATTCTCTTTAGCAACGTTTTTCTATAAGAAAGAATATTACGTAGAACATTATAAAAAAATATAAAATAAAATTTATGCGAATTTTTTTTTAAATTATATTTTTTCTATAGCCTTTTGATTATTGGATTATAGTTTACTAATGCATTTTGGAAAATCATCAAAAACTTAAGATTGAACATACTAATTGGAAATAATAGTTACTATTGCAAAGTCTTTAAAATCTAACAAATCTTTAATTTTCTGTCAGATTTTTCATTTTATTTAAAGCATTTTCAATTACGTCATTTAGTTAGCTTCAGATGAACACACCGAATGCTGTATTAATAACTATGAAATAACTTAAGATTTTATTTTAATTTTTAAAAAATTCTTTTACTTCAATGTTTAAGCAGACAATTAGAAGGAATTGTAATTAAAACTTATTTAGAGCTTTGTACTCCAAGCGGGAAAGGTATGTTGCACTTGAATTATTTCAACAAAGAGCAATAAAAAAATGTATATAATTACAAAAAGGAAAAGTGCCTATTAAATGAGGTTTATATTTGAGAGTAGAAACTCGACGAATTAAAAAATAATTTTTTTCTCTTGAATTCCAAACTGTTGTTCTTATTTTTTAATTATTATGATTAGCGTAATGCGTGTAAACGTTTTTTTTATTATTATTCTGGAGTAGCAATTAATTATTAAAGGAGGAATAAGATTGTAATTATTAAAGGAGGAATAAGATTTATGAGTTAAATTCAGCTGGTTTTTGCAGTTAAAATAAATACATATGTGGCTCCCCAAGTTTTTTTTTTCTTGATTGCTTTAATAATGCAGGCAAAAGTGCTCTTTATTTCCTTTTTATTCAGTTGAAATGATGATTGTGTTAAATTGAGATAATGATTGAGATAAAAAAATTAATTAGTAATAATGTTAATGGAATACATTTTTCAAAAAGAATTGCAGCAGTAAAATTAAAATTGATTCTATAAATTTCATTTCTCCAATCTTTTTCTATTTCATTCTATAAACAATCAATACGCAAAGTATATTTACCTGTTGTTGTTGTTGTTTTTGAAAAAAAAAATCTAATGAGAATGTAAAAAAAAAAAAAAAAATCCAACTTGCAGTGCTTATTATCATTTTATAGAAAGAATTATTAAAATTAAATCTATAAATTTTATTATTTTTTATTTCTAACAGAAATACAAATCAGAAAAATTTGGAAAGAAAAGCATTTATTATTATTATTAAAATTTTTGTCTTTGAATTAACCAAAGGAAATCTGAATTATAAATGATATTTTAACATTATATTATTAAGAAATTCAAAAAAAACCAAAAATATATTCGAATCCCTGAAGAATTCGAATAAATTTCCTATGTATTATTATCAACCAAGCAGAATTACAAGATTATTCTGAAAAGAAATATAATCTCAAAAATATTTTTTTTGTTGTTATTGAATCGGGAAGTTTTAATCATAAAATCTGCAAATATCCCGAGATCGATATTTTTTTCGATAACAGCGCTTTCAGAGGAATGTTTGAAATTATATTTTTTATTTACTTTTTTATACATTTATATAAAAAGTACAATAAAAGAAAATATAAATATCTATACCGATACTTCACGGCATCAAAATATTATTACACTAAAAATTCTGTGTTTTTCTTAAATACTTTTTCATGGTTTCCTTATTTTATAATATTATTTCATAGTCATTTCTGGTTAAATTTACAAACTCATAAAATCATATCAAGATAATAAGAAATTCGATATTCTCTTATTAAATTTGAAACAAAGGTACGCAAGCAAATCTCGAAAAATAAATTGTTTTAAATAAGAATTTACTTTTTTTAAGCAAACATACTTTGAGCTACTACTGAGCATTTCACTAACGAATCTCAAAAATCTATGAGAAAACAGAAACAAAAACTATCCCAAATATTTCTCGCATGCGCAGTCTAATAAAGGTGTTATCTTCCCCCCTGCATAAAAATGTAGACATTCCGCAAGTCCATAAATACCTTACATGACATCGACAAACAAGATTTACGAAATATTGATCTTTAGCATGAATTCAGCATTTTTTTTAAATTTATCATGTGATTTTCGACAATTAATCCTTAGCTAGCGGTTAATGCACAAGGAGCCAAAAATCGAATTTACATTTTGCACGCCTTTCCCCCAACTGTTTCAAGCTAAAATTTGATATAGAAATACGATATTAGTAATAAAGTCACATACAAAATTTCAAGAAGTCATTGCATATTTGAGTTACTTTGTTTACTTACATGCAAAAGAAAAAACTGCCAGATTACCAAACCCTTGGCGAATTTGGCTCCGAATTTGAAGCAAATTATCGTTCAGTCAATTATCATTTGATCAGTCAGAGTAGATAATTATCATTTGATCAGTCAGAGTAGATAATTATCATTTAATCATCAACACCTTTAGATGCTAAATCTATACTATCTATTAAATCTATTTTGCATCGTTCGACATACCAACTTCCATTAACCTAGCTGTCTTTGTTTTGTGGTTTATCGTGTTCATTTATATTCAGACAGTTGTACAGACAGATTTCTATCTAAAGGATTTCATTCTAAAGCTCATAGATATCTACAAACAAATGTAGTATAAAATCTACATAACAGTTTTAATCCATCAAATCCAAATCTCATTTGAGTTATAGTGTTCACAGACAATTCCGAAACTTTATTTTCCAGACTCGGATAGGTTTGAAACGTGGAGGATTGTCAAAATTTCGCGTTCGAATTTTTTGACGAATATATTATTTTCTCTTTGTACATTTCGTATATGAGAACGTAATAAAGATTTATGAATGATTAATGTGTATTGCGCCAACCATTGTGCAATTAATTTTGAAAAATATTAAAAGCTGGAAAATAATTGCACTTGAATGCTATTTTTTTTTATCATGTGAGAACATAATGTTGTTTTGGTTATGGGATTTTGAAGCTCGAACTCGTGTAGGCAATGAATATTGAAGCTCGAAATCGCGTAGGCAATGAATAAAGAATAAATGGCAATTTTCATCATCTTTTAATCGCATATTTTTTTTACCTGCTTTTACCAGTATTGCATTATTATTATATATGCTTCTTTGAAAGCAGATGCGTTTTTAAAAGGTTGACCTGCTTTTACCAGTATTGCTTTATTATTACGTATGCTTCTTTGACAGAAGATGCGTTTTTAAAAGGTTGTCGTAGAACTATGACATCGTAGCTGTTATTTCATTACAAAATCGATCAATCTCCAAAAACTTTGTTTGCCAGCTAGAAAAATTGAAAATGATATTTTTAAAAAATTATCATTATAAATATAGAGAGAGACCAATAGAGAAGTCTCGTGATTGTTTCAAACCGGCTTAAACTGGTTAATGACTTAAAAAATAATAATGTTCTCGCATGATAACTTGAAATTTGCGATCATATATTTCATTTTAATTTTGAATTTCAAAGAAGTGTAAAAATGAGTTTTGGGCGATAATATGCTCCAAGGTTATTGAGAATTTACTATCCATGAAGTTACTACGTACCAAATTTGGTAGCAGTAGCAAATTTTGGTAGCTCTCTGCTTTATATAGAGCGTTTTAAACGATTTTTGAATCATGTCATTTACAGTGAGAATACCAGCTCAAAGCATCCTAATTTTAATATTATATTATCACGAATCAAGCAAAATTAAAACAGGACATTACAGACTCACAAGGCAGCGAACACCTCAGAAGACGCTACCTAATTGGAATCCATTTCACTAGCCCTTCGAACATCCCCGAAATATGAGGCATTCTGATCAGTGGCAACGGGGCTGTGAAATTAGAGCCGTCCGGCTTTTGACAGAGACTGCACAATTATGCTCAGATTCCGATAACAGTTTGCTGAACTCATAGAATAATTATGCGCAAACGAGCTGTTGCTTCGGTATTCAATATAATTACGCAGCATTCCAGATGCTTGTGAAGGAATGGGGTCTTGCAGAGCAAGAAGCACCTAAAGCAAGGAGGCATGTTGAGAAATTCTCTGAAATGAATATAAGCCTTTATGTGGAATATATTAGAGAGATGTTATTATTTGAACATTTTTTACTTTTTCATTTACATTTTCTAGACGAAATATATAAAGAGAAAATATTGTATATAAATTAGTAATATAAATTAGACTCGAAGTTTTAACAAATAACCATATTTAAAACTAGTCCAAAAATGCATTTATTCGAATTATTTGTTTGTAGAAACTATAACCCAAAACCGTGTTTTGAGCTAGACCCCCGACGATTTGATATATGGTTTTAACAAAACAAATTGATAGATTTCTATCAAATGAAATCCATCCGCATAAAATTTATCTGTCCTTCCGAGTTCAACTTTGCGCAATACCGACATTATATAAAAAGCTACGATGATAAAATTTGGTACTCAGCGTAGATCCGTTAATAAATAATGCGTAGATCCGTTTAAAATTTTGACTCTATTCCATCATGCTGATTGACTCTATTCCATTGTTGGAATAGAGTCAATAGAGATTTTGACTCTATTCCATCATTGACTCTATTCCCAAGATGCTGATATATTCACATGCATGTAAACACTATTACCCAAAAAAAAACACAACGATTTGGATGAAAGAAATTTGATAAGATTTTGATGTTCCTGTTTTTTAAATTGCCAAATTTTGATATCAATCAATTGAAAAAAGGCGACCAAAATGCATACTCAATCTCTTCACTATGCTACAAAATAGAAAGCGCTCTTAAGTGGGACTCTGAAAATAAAATTCTGAGCACTCATGATGTTCATGACCTTGTCAAAGTGCCGTAATTTTTGTGGAGGAAGATATTTAACATCTTTAATAGGGAGTATATGAAAAAATTTAGGGAAAATTATTCATAATAGTTTTTCTTTTAAATGATATTTGAAAACATTAAAAAAATACTAAATAAAAAAATATGAAGGATCGTTTACATATCCATGGATTTAATCCATAGAAACTGTATTCATAGATTTTGTACTGATGTTCTATTCTGAATCCAATTTTTTTACTTTCTCGTATATGTTGTATAGAAAAAGCATATTAATCGTCAAAAAAATGCGAACTCGAGATTTTGACGAAACTCAACGTTTTAGACCTACTTCCCTTTGTTCGAAAAACACATTTTTAGAAATTATCCATCCACAATGTTTGCAAAACGAGGAAATCTAGATTGATAAAATTCAGTACGCAAAATTAATCCTGTAATCTGGATAACTATCTAATTTTGAGTAACATCTAACAAGGGATTGACCATCTGTCGATCTGTACTTTCAGAAACATGTAGAAGCGATAACTTAAAGATGCAATGACTGAAATATATTAAATTTGGTATGTGATATTGTGATTACAAGTTCAGTTTTATATCAAATTCTTGCTTCAATCGGCTAAGAAAAACGCCTCTAAAATAATTCCCTAATGAATACTCTTGAAGTCCAATCTGTTGTATTTAACTATTCCTTAGTATACTTTCAACATGTGTAGATAATTCTGTGTTATTAGAAATAATATTGATTAGATGTGCATACGTAATTAGGAAATAATTTTTTATACATTCAAGATTCACTATATAAAACTGTTCATAACTTAATAATTATCGTATCAATTGCTGTTTAATGTGTAAGGATTACCCAAAAGTCAATAATCAATTTTAAAAAAATAAAATACCAGAATTTATTTCCATATTGCTTCACAAAACAATTTTATTTCGAAATATTGTTTTTACTCATTTGGTTCTTTAATGTTTAGTTATATACTAACAACCAATAATAACTCCATTTTTTTCTAATAAGCATTGTTAATAGCATCAGATGACATTTTAATTTTTTTCTGTGTAATTGCCCCATGATAAGAGATATCCATTTCATTAAACGACAGTCTTTAGCCAATGAAAATTATTCCTCTGATCTTTAATTTAAACGCAAGTGAGTGAAAGTAGTTTCAATATAAAATGTTTAAGTGTTTTCAATCAAATTCCTTTTTAATGTGAATCGATCGAAACATCAATATAAAACATCAAGGAATTGTTCTTTTCTCTTGTTTTTCCTCCTCTTCAAGGAGCAAACTATTCAGTTCCCATGTTATTCGATTTTTTATGACATCTACTGACAGGAATCGAACGGTAGTTCTAATTGAAAATGGCAACGGAAAAATGTCAAAAACTTTCAGCGCTTTATTTTTTATTTTATTTTATTTTATTTTTTCATTAAGGTGCGTGTCTAAAATTAAATCAACTTTTTCTTTTCATTGAGGTGAAAAAAAAATGTACAACTTTCTCAAAAAATGTCACTATACCTCAAAAGAACTGTCAAAATCTGAATTTTCCGAACTCTTTCGATTGGCGGATAAGTTGCCTAGCGATAACGATTATTTTAAGAATCGATGAATGAAACTATTCGGTTTACCGAGAAGATGATGGATGATATGTCGACAGTCAAGAATTTTGAGAGAAACGCTCGTAGCTTTTCTGAACGGAAGAATATTTGAAGCGAAAATACTTTTGTTCGTTGGAATAGATTAATGGAAAATGAATAAAGAAAAGGTCCAAGTTCCATTACTTCAAGTCGGGTAATTCCTTAACTTACACATTTTAAGCATTTCAAAAATTTCATAGTATGTAGATTAAAGCAGCGTGAGTGATCTTCCCAAAGCTTTATTGCCTATTCTTGAATAAGCTTGTAATGACAGAGAACGCCTTATATGGATTTGCTCACGATAGTTGCAAAATATTAACTTTTGGCTTGAAGTTGGCATTTTTACTGAAGCTATCGTATCATTCTGGACGAATTATGTGGCATCCTTATGTGTGGAGCTCAAGCGTTTGGTAAATTGAGCTGTGGACCGAATCCTGATGTTTATTATAGATGCAGCATCGAGTCGTGTGTGGAGTACCCAGTTGTGTATTAGTGAGTTGGCAGTTGGATATAACTAAGCGAGATGACAGTGGAGAATTGCAGGTGTTTAGCGAGACCTTAGAGTGAAGCTTAGTAGATTCCGTTCTCCTGCTGAGTTCTGTCCGGCCGCTTTGTTCCTGTGATTGTTATTACTATTGATTACTACTTGTGGGCTACTGATTGTTGTTGTGTGCTGCTGTGTGTTGTTGCTTGTGATCTGATTGTCTGACACTTTTTGAAGTCTGTTATTCTGTTATTAGTTACTACTGAATTGCGCTGTACTCAAAGTGCGTAACTGTAATATTTGGTTTATGTAAAGTCCTGAATTTGCTAAAATTTTCTGGAATAAATATTCTAGACTTTTCAAAGACGCTTTCTTCATCGACTAACAAATCGAAAGAACTCCAAATTCATAACAATATTTTAAGAGACAAAATATTTTTCCACCTTTCTATAATTAAAATAAATCATTCGTTCTTTGTCTTAAATTTTCCATCAAATTTAATTTTTTACTTGCGAAAAAATTCCCAACTGAAATTTTAGCAATTTGCATTGTCAAGAGCATCTCAGTTCCCTTATAGCATCAATGAGTCATCAATTTGATTCATGACCTCATATAGGTCATCAATTAAATTTCTTTATAGAAAAATTTTGCATTTTTAGAAGCGAAGAAGGCTTACCGTGTGCCGTGACTTTGGTGTCATAAGATTACAGAAATTCGATTCCCTCAAACATTTGTCTTGTGTCTGAATTTGGTGCATGCTAAATATGCCTTCATATATAAAATATTCTCAGGCTAACGTGGTATAAAAGTATGAGAGAAGAGAAGTATCTTAGATGGGATCTTCACTATCGGATTACACTTCGAAATTGTGGTAATTCTAATACTATTTAGTTAATACTTATCCATAGTTGCAAGTGAAGACTCTCGAAAGAAAGCGAATTTAAAATCTTCTGTTAGAAGAAAGATTATGCTTATTATTTGCACAATTAATATGGAAATCAGAAAGTGAAATCGCATTTTCGCACCAAACAGCGTGCAATTTGAAAAAGATTATGCCTATTTCTAAATTTTAGTAGTAATATGGTTTTACGCAATACGATTTCATCTGGTAAACGTCTTTGCTGAGAAAATCGTGAGCATCAAGAATCAGATTCAAGCATAAGATATTTAATTTAATTTAAATTAAATACAGCCAACATTCCCGATTAATCAATTGCTCGCCAAGAATGGCGTTATTTTCTCATATGCGTAGTATAGAAAAATATATTAATCGTTGGAAAATCTGAAATCGAGATTTTGAAGAATCCTCACGTTTTAGATCTAACCGAGTTATAAAAATGCATACTGGTCTGCCCGTCTGTCTGCCTGTGACGAAGATAACTCAAAACCGATTAGAGCTAGACAAATGAATTCGGCCTACGGTCTTTACACCAAATTTGCAGATTTCTATCAAATTCTGAATAAAATCTGTTCAGAGGAAGTCCAGCTGTCCGAATATGTATTAACACGACAACTACAAAACAAAGCTAGATAAATAAGATTCGGTGCACAGATTTAACATCTACAATGTAGACGCCTGTTAAAGTTTGAGCCAAATCCAACAACAGATTGACTGTCTATTTGTCAATACTTTCAGAAATAAATAAATGCAATAACTCAAACAATCAGTGACTTAAATATATTAAATTTAATATGAGAATTTGTGACTACAACAGTGGTTGGAATTGACTCAATACAGATAGGTTGACCGCCTATCAGTCTGTACTTTCGAAAACGCGTAAAACTGGTAATTCAAAAACACAGTGAAATACATAAAATTTGTTCGATTTTGTGACTACAACTGCAGTTCAGTGTCAAATTGTTGTTTCAATCGGTTGAGAAAAACATGTCTGAAATCCAAACTCGATTTTTTTTTATATACTATTAACTGCATGCCAGGGATTAATCACCAAATAACTCGCCAAGGATGACACGATTGATTCAATAAAAATGCTTAATTCTCGCCAAAGGTTAATATTCCGTAACTGTTGTATTATAGTTCATGTAAAGCGTTCTCTGGCATACGAAATATATTAGAGAGTATGCGAGAAAATTTTGGGGAGACCACTAACTCTAGTTCATACAAGAGAAATTAAGAACCGTTACCAAATATTCTGGTCATGATTTCTCTATAATCATCAAAGTAAAATTTTATATTCATCCTTTCTTACTGAAAGTATTGATCAGAAAGTTTATCAGTAAAATCCTAGGCTAAGAAGGGTATCAAAGTTCTTAGAGTATCGTATCAATCATACTCCAAAAGGCGTCTATAACTCGTCATCAAATGTCAGGGCGAAAGAGGAAAAACTTTCCGCCGTATCCATTAAAGGAGAACCTTTTCACCTTCTCAGAAACATATTTTGTGTTGCCACCGGTAGGGAATAAAAATATGCTTTCGTAATTGCATCAAAAATTCTTCGTGAAAGGTACAATTTTGAAATCACATCAATATAAAAAGCAATTAAAATTAGCATATCCCTAATCAGAGAATTATGGAGTTAAACTGGCAGAATCCTACGGGTACGAGTTGTATTCAGCAAAATATTCTTCAAATTCGAAACTGAAAAACGTTTCAATCTTCTGCGACCAAATCTTACCGAGTTATAAAACTTTGAATATTACCATTTCAGGAAAAGTATTTTCATTATTTTTAAACAACCAGCTTTGGGAAAGCACAGAAATAGGGTTCTGATAAGTGTTTCCTCTTTGAGATGATCAATGGATGGGTATAAATTCGTGCAATTTTATAAGGCAGTGATATTCAAATTTTCTTAATCAGTTAGCCACAAAAGAATAGAATTTTTTTTGGATAAAATGTTAATGTCATAAGAATATTTGTTAAATTCTAGTCGCCTTAGGTATCAAGCGGCTTCGATAGAAATATTTGTTACTTTTAACTATACATAAATAACCATGTCCATGATTCAACCAAATTGCCTGAAGTTAAAAATGTATTATTTTAGTTCTCTTACTTGAGTTCTGTTCAATATGTGTATGATTATTTTGCCTATTTTAATGGAGTATCACGGGGTGCTTGAACTCAGTGTTCTTAACCTCCGGACATAGCAAGTGAATAGGGTAAATGGCCTGGCAAATATATTCCTTAGTAAGTACTTATGCAAAAAAAAACGAGAATTTACTTAAAATAATGTTTATATAAATCTTTCTAATGAAGATCAGTCTCATGGCATCATAGAACTATTAAAAATGTATATGTCGGTTCATCAGTTTTCTAACCTTCGAAGTACTATACATCCACTTTTTATACGATGTATAGAGAAAGTTGTTGTGTGTATAGTACTTCGACTTATGACTTATGATACTTTACATTTATTATGACTTATGATACTTTACAAGCCCGCTGACAGTTATCTGTATTTATGCCGAATGAACGTCTCTTGTTTATTCAGTAGTGCCAACTAGGGCCAAGAGTAAGATTTAGCTACTTCATGCGTCACATTCGCTTGCACAAGCCCTTTTTACAGGGGGGGGGGGGCATATTCACACACCTCACAGATAGAACACAGAAGAAGAACAACCATGCCCGAACTGGGACTTGAACCCGGGACGCTTGGAGAAAGTATTGTAATCATCAAACAAATAGCTATAATGAAAGAAATGTGCTTTTGGGACAATGAGGTCTGAAAACGTGAAGACACGTCTGAATCTCGAGATTGAATTTTTTGACGATTACCACACTTTCTTTTCAGTATTGTACGAAAAATTATATTTAAAAAATGGCAATAAATTATCCATCACGAAATGGTTAAACACAAAGCAATGAATAAGTGGTGGTGAAAAATGACATTCATTCAGTACAAATGGATATGAATGGCAAGATTCTGCCTCGCAAATGGTGTGAGAAAAGAATAATATTTATGGCTTTTTAAGGAAAACTCTCTTTGCTGTCTCTTTTCGGAGATATCGTTATTGAGACAGGGGGACAGATTTATGGGACGTTACGCGTCAACTGCTTTTCACTGAAGGGGGTTATAAACTTGAATTTAGGTGAGTTATTTCCGATTGACAGACAGGATGGAGAAGTTATCACATTTTTTTGTCACAAAGCAGGGCTTATTAAACTTCTCCAACGTGTATATCCTTTGGGCTGAAAAAGACTTTTGCCACCCTAAGTGTTAAATTATATTTGACGTGACGTAATTTTTAGAGCCTCGTTGTAATACTTTAATAGAATTGTTTCTGGTTTGTAAGGAAAGAATTTTGTAATTGATTTTTTGGTCATTTTCGAATGTGCTATAGATCTGAAAATCTATGCCATCATTGGTAGTGTAGTCCCAATGAAAATAATCGGAACTTAATTATTATTATTTATTTATTTATTCTACTTTTTTTTGTAACAGTGGCGGAAGTAAGTATTCTTCATACCCATACAGTGCAATTTATAAGGTCCCTTTTTTGTAATAACTGGTAAATTTCATTTCATATTTCAATAAATTTTTCACATAATTAGTTACTATAATTTATCTTAGTTTAATTTCTTTTTTTAGTAGCTTAGTAAAAAATGTTTTTATTATTTATTTGTATTATGGTTATGGAACATAACTATTCTTAAGTAATAAAAAAAGCTAGAAAAATTTCACCATGATTAATAGTTTAAGATTTCCTTACTTACAATAAAGGCATTTAATTATTACAAAAGATTTAGAGGAACAATAACAAATATAACATCACAAGTTATTTTAAATAGCTTATCAAGAAATATAACGTAACTAGTTAAATGAATAATTAATAATCATAATCGTAATATTTTGAGATTTATAAAATTTGTATTTTTTACAAATTTATTTATTTCACAGGTAGTCAATAACATTTTTAATTTACCAATTTGTGCCTCCCCCCTTTACCTCAATGGTTTTAGACAGCTGCCTAGGCTGTCAAGTCTGATATTGGCAGTAACTGTTGGAAATTTTTGAAAAATTAACTAATAATCATAACAATAATTATGATAAAGAATTATGAAATATATATATTTAAGAAAAGTATGAAATAAATTCTTTTAACCATTTTTAATAGCGTTCTAAAATGTAGAAAAAAATTTTAACAAAAAAAATCATTTCAAAATCAAAGAAAAAATCTCAAAATCATGGAAAGCTGAAAATAATCTGTCAAGTAAACCAGGTTACGATGAATATTTCATGAAACGAAATTCTTAAATAATCATAAAACATTACCATATGTTATTTATTTGATTCAAATATATATCAACATCACACACTTTTGGTTCTGAGTTTTGAATTTCAAATTAAGAGAATTAAATTTTTCTTCTGCGGAAATTGATTTAAAAAAGGTTTTTATAAGCTATTTTTATTTAATTGTTTTCAATTATAATTAAATTAACTACATTTAACGACCATTTGTCATACTGAGATTGCTTGGTTGCTGAAAACTTCAATTAAATTCTTTGTTCAAATGTCTTCAAATTTTGATAGCCTACAAATTTAGAAATCTTGCATCGATCATTGCACTAAGCGTTTCCTATTTTTGTTAGTTTTTTATTTATATTTCCAGTTATATCACAGGATAGAGTAACTATACTTCAAAATAGAAGCACTTTAAAAAAATTTCATCGTTGTTTGATTTTGAAGTTAAATCTTATTTGAAAGTGCAACAAAATTTTTTAAAAAAATTCATGAAAGGTACACCTTAGATTAAAACTTATTCAAACGCTTAAAAATAAGTTAAATCTTCATACCTTAAACAAGAATAGAAAAAAAAATCAAAATCAAATATTACGACCAACATGGAAAAAATTTAAGTTTCAATTTACAATGAAATATAATTTGATATATATTTAAAATAGTTTTAAAAATTAGCTTAAAAATAGGGAAAAAAAAATTATGCGGCAGAAAATTGAAAGGAAAATTTTTGGAATTTTAAGATGATGAAAAAATTATTCAATAATCTTGAAATAATCTGTCTTGAAATTTAGAAAAAAAAACCTTCAATTCCCTTAGATGTAGTGGTATTAAAACTATTAAGCAATAGAGTGAAATGCAGGTAAAACTAAATAAATTGCTTTCTTACTGGTGTCATATCTGATGAAGATAATTAGAATTGCAATATTGGCATTCCACAAGCATTGCTCATGACCCTGACACTATGATTCTTATTCAATAATGAAATCCTTAAAATGAATTGTGGTAATAGTAATATATAAATTTTCGCTTTTTTCAAATGGTATAATTGTACTCCTGAAACAACTGCTTCCTTCCATTTTATGAAAATAAATAAATATGCTTTGACAGAACTAGAGAAATGGTTAAATAACTTAAAATTTAGCACAAGCAAATTCACTATTATAACAGTCTGCATTACTCTATCTTCACTTTTGGATAGCATATGGCAATGCCTGATTACGTACGCAACCCATAATGCATTGCAATCGTAATGAAAATGAGATGATACTCTGTTCTGTTAAGCTGCGCGCGTGAATGTCTTGTCTTGTCTTTGTGTTTGTGTTTGTTTAGTGTGAAATGTGATTATTAAAGAAACGTCCCCGAAAACATACGCATGTTTTTTCCACTGCACGGATCATAATAATCTACATTCCAACACACTGGGATAATTTTTTTTAAAAAATCACAATTTTCCTATGACGCACTAGAATGAAAATAGAATTGCATATTGCAAACCTTAAATTTCTTATTATCATATTTATCCCACATCGAAAGGTTCATAAAAAAACAAATATATATATATATATATATATATAAAGGATCAAATGAATAACCAAAGCAACATGATAAAGTGAAGCCAATATTGTTAAAGAAATATATTCCAATGTGATCAAAAAATTTGATATAGTAAAGAAATACAGCACAAAAATATTATTAAAATGAACTGTAAAACCTTTCAAATTCAACGACATTCCCTTTTTCTAAGCTTATAGTACCTTTTCGAATGAAGTTTTGAAAGTTCAAAAGTGTTTGTTCTCCTCTTATATGCAAATTCCAGAATAATGCAATATTTTTAAAGAAAACAAAAACAGGTTCAAAAAATGTCAAATAACATTCAGAATTTGATATATCATGTGCTATCAAACTGAGGGAATTACTCTCATTACACTAGCATTTCCTTCAATAAAAGTTACAAGGATATCGATCTTATAGAGATAAATCCAAAATTAACCATAAAGTTGTATGTGCTTGGATGCTTTAGAAAAATGATGAAGAAACAGAAAATTTAAACATTTTAAACTTTCTAGAAGTTGTACAATTTTCAAAGCAGAAACGATTTTGAAAGCAATTATTTTTCCCTTTACTGATATTAAAATTATTTCTGAATCAAGATCTAGACATTTGGCAATTCAGTCCTTTAATGAAAAGACAGAAAATTTTTATTAAAAAAATTCACGAACAAAGAAATGGCATAGAATTAGTTTGCATTAAGCTCATAAAGTAACTAAAGAGCAGATGAACTTGCAAAAAGTAGGAAAAATAAAAGCACTCCGGATAACAATTTCAGCTCTCCAATAATTCTAATCAAATACTTAGGCAAAAAAAAAAAAAAATCCAATAGAGGAATAGAGACTAAAACCTTCTTTGAGAAAGTTCGGACTAAACGATTATGAGGATATTTCATCTTAAATCAAATTTATGCAAAATATAGCGCATTCAAAATACACACAAAAAAAATTATTATTATTTTCAGAAAAGACAAAAAATGCCACTGTAATGAAGCTGGAGGCGCGGTTACAAATATGTTATTGTATTGTAATATTCGGAAAAGTGAAAAAAATCTACATCCTGATTCCTAATACAATAATGAACTTATTTTAATAATAAAAAAAACTGTCTTTCATTCTTCGCTTTAGAATATTGTCTCCAACATTGTTGCTCGTGAATGTGACAATATACAAGGTGAATATAATTAAATTGCACTTTGAAACTTTGCACTCTGAATTGCTTTTGAAGTTTGCAAAAAACAGCTACTAGTCAGAATGACTTATTTTCATATGAATATAATAGAAGCAACAATGGGAATTTGCTTTGAGAAAGGAAAATAAAAAATAGTTCAAAAGTTGATCGATAGATGGCGCTGCATTCGTCATAAGATGCTAATTAAGACATGACATGTTGTTGTGGCACTGTTTGTTCAAAGCCCATCCAAAGTGATGCTTCAACGGATAAGGGGAGGAAAATTGGTTTTTAACTATCTTTAGGCCAAAAACTTTAGAGAAAGCAAAAATAAAATTAGTTTTTAATTGTTTCTAGGCATAAAATCATAACTAAACTTTGTAACAATACTTCTCTACTTTATTCTTTTGCTTTTACTTAATTACTGTTTACTTTCTATGCATTTATTTCATTACTTTATATTCTTTAATTTTATGATATCATTATTATTTACTTATTTATTATTATTATTTATTAAAAATTTTAGATTATTTATATATTTATTATTTTACTCTATTTATTTACTCTCCTATATATTCATCTTGATTAAGCATTCTTATTCCTTCTATGTATATATTTTTGTAATTGCCTGCATTCCTTTATCTTTATTTTTTTCATAAAAATAACTAAATTTTACATATAACTTTGTTATTTTGGATTACTTTAAACTGAACTATGTAATTGTTACTTTCAATAAAGTGTCGGTGTGATGGCAGTTTCTAAGCAAGCTGACCCAACGTAGACCTTTTAGTTGATGGAAACTTTCATAAACTTATTGCTTTTGGTTTCATGGGGGTCTTGGCGTAATAGATGTGGATATGAGTGTCCAGTGGTGCTATATGTGGGGAAGTTCTTTTGCCGATACTCGGCATTTGTCCCTATGACTTAGACTAGGGCGTATAATGCTTTTCTGTGTATTAGTTCGGGATTTACTTAAAAGAAGGTAATCTTTAATTTGTTTTATATGTTTTATGTATTTTATATAATATTCAGGTGTTTAAAGTGCTTAAAATATTTACAATTTTTTTTTTTTTGGCAATTTTTCTATTTTGTCGCTATATTTCTTTCTGAAAATGACAATGAGATCTTCTAAAACAATACTTTTCTATTTTTCTGTGTTCTTATTTACCAATTGTGCAAGTTGCTTTGTTTCCTCGTTTGGAATCTAGTTCGATGGGATGGACAATGAATGGTTGATCCAAGAAGTCCGCCATATTGTATAATATTATAAAATTTTGAAAGCCAGTATTGTACTTTATTGTTTTAAAATGAAGCAGTGTAAAATATAAGCCTTTTTTATGATGACCAATATAGGATTCTGATATTGTACAATATACTCTTCCCAATATTCTCTAAATTCGTTTCCAATACCATAAAATTCTCAAAATTATTTCTAATTATCTATTAAATTATGAAAAAAACTAAAATCTTCAGCGCACTTTTTGATTAAATTTTAACTACACTTAAATTCGCTATATTTTTGTGTTTTATTTGCTTTGAGATTCAAATCTTTAGTCATTTGATTTGCTAGATTTTTATCCATTGGCCCAGAAAGACCTTGAATTGCGACTGCCGATTATGATATTTTTCCTGCTTTATTGTGACTATCGAGAATATGAAGTCTCGATGATCATGGTTTTGCTGTATAGGAATATTATGAGCTTCTACATCTAATTGTGGATTCTCCTTTTGATTTAATTACTTGTAACTAAGATTTTCTTTTAGAAGAAAATTACTAGTCTTTACCTGAACTTACGTTCAAAAATAATAACCTTTAAATGAATGAAACGTTAAAAAATTTACTATTTTTACAAAAATATCCACCATTTCTTTGTTTTGGATTAGTTTAATCAAATTAAAATTTCAATATTAAGAAAAGGATAAAGTTTTATATAAAACAAGTGTTGCTCATTAAAGTTTTCAATAATCTGCTTAAACATAATAAGATTGACTATTGTTTTTATTATAGTAAAATTTGGATGAAAAAATCTTTCAAGAAAATCCTTAATATTTTTTTCATTTTATGTCTTTTGAATTTCCTTCGTTTACTTTTCTTCCTTTTCTAACATCATTTAATTTTATTTTAAATAATTAAAGGGTGAACTAAAACATTTTATGAAGTATCGGATACTTTTAAATCAGTACAAAAATAAAAATAATGAAAATGAAAAAAAAAAAAAAAATGTTTGTTTCCATTCCAAAATGTTCCCCATTGTTTGATTACAACAGGTAAAACGAATAACAATGAATAATAATATTTTATTCTATATTGTCATATATATAATTTCCAGAAGTGTCATCACAACGTATGATCAACACTGATAAATGTATATTTTACATACAACTTTCATGATATTCTTCAACGTGTTTAATGTAGTAATTTCAATATTGTTTCAACTGGCTGTCTCTTTATAACGAGTCGTTTGAAAACCAAATGGTATCTGATTCAAATCTGGTGGTGAGTACAAAACAGAAACATAGCCAATTTAGATTTAAAAAATAATTAGAAGTGGGATGCAAAAGCAAAATATGCCTTTTCATATTCAATAAATAATTTTAATTAATTTGAAAAATATTTGTAGCATTTGAAACAGATTTGTAGAATACCGGCAAAACTAAGTTATAGAGCATTGGAATCCAATACAAATCAATATTACGAAAGTTTTACGTTTTCCAATGTTTCGATATTGTGAAACAATATTATACAATATTGTTTTCATAAACCTTACAATTTCATATAATATTATGAATACAGAGTTAAAAGATAGTATTTTTAAACCTCATTTCCATAATTTATACTAATAGAAAATCTTAGTTACGAATGAAATTACGTTATTAAATGAAATGGCAGACCTAAAATGGTATATATATATATATATATATATATAATCATAATTTGTGAAGTGCATCATGACTGAAAACAGGAAAACACTCTGAGTTTTATTTCATCCCGGAAGGCATGATTTATGTACAACAGGCGTGGACAAGGCCCGTCCGTTCACGGCGCTATACAATAGCAGATTAACGTAGTGGAGGCAAGAGCAAGAAAGAAAAATTTTCCCAGTGCTTATATACTATGAAATTTTAATAGAGATTTCTTTACACATGTCGAATTAAGAAGGTAGGAATATTTCAGAAGAATTTGTTTAGGTCAACAATTCTTATCTCTTCACTAGGAGCGTGGGAACCGCTGACGGAAGTATTTTTACAGAGCTTTCTCTTGCATTAATTAAATAGAAAAATTGGAATGGGATCAGGAAATAAGAGAATATTTTTGAATGAAGTTAACATGTGCTGAATTGAGCTAAAAATTAGGAAATTAATTAAGTTTAAATTAAATTTTAAAATATTAATACATATATATACACATATATAATAATACACGATTTTCCTATCACGGTAAACATGCATTTACTTTGCAATCGACAGTACACTTCAAAGTCTCGATGATCCCGTGGATAAGACGAAAATGTTCCGGTTCGAATCCAAGATAAGTAAAAATAGAAATCTAGTAAATTTTGAAAGGACAAAAATGCAAGAGATGTGCTTAAAATGTCAATTTTTTTCAATATTCTAATAGATAATTATATTGAGAGCTAATTGATAGAATAACAGAAAAAATTATATTGTACAAAAATAGAAATCTAACATTCATCAATATAACTAAAGCTTATAATTCTTACTCTTTTAATATTTTAAAACAATAGTTCTTATATATATTTTTTTCGAATTTTATAGCATTATCTTGAGCAGCACTTAATATTGCATATATTGAGAAATATTGAACAGTATTGTGAATACAGGAATACAGTATAACAACATTATACAATAGTTGACAGCATTAAGATGACACGGAATTTTTTAAAGCAAGGATACAAAAACAATCTAGAACAAAAATATTAGGCATAGCTTAATAATTCACTTCATTTAAAATTTCATTCCAGAAAATTAATTGAAAATTTTTCATTTAACCCGAATATTATATAATACTATACAATATTGTGAAAACAATATTGAAAAAATTTTTTAATAACGCTGAATGATATTTGGAAAATTATGTTGTAAATTCTACATTGAGAAACGTTTAACAATAATACAAAAACTTTATTATAAATTATACATTTATCAACGCTAATCAATTTTATGATGATACTACAGTAAATTATATATTTAAAAATATGATATAATACTAGTTTGTTATATATTTATATGTGTTTTACCTAGTGGCGTAAATAAAATAAAGTTGACAGGACAAATGCCATGGGTGCCATTAACTGGAAGCGCAAAATTCTGGAATAAATTATTTGAATTTAATAGAAAGTACTTTTTTAATTGTTCCATTCTGAGTCAAAGCAAAACTTCTTGAGAAGGAACTCATTTTAATGTTTCTATTTATTTAGTTACCTAGATTAATCCTCAAATTCAAATTACTAATGAAGTTTCATACTCAGATATAGTTTCTGACACAGACAAATGAGACATGAACATTTGGAAATACTTTTTATTAATAAAAGTACCTCCATAACATATATACCTCCATAATATAAGCTAATCATGCAAGTAGTATTTCATAAACTTGACTCAAATTTGAAATCGGATTCAGCAGAAGTTTGGTGTTTTGGAATATATATTGTTTGGAATTGCTATAAAGTAAGTTGAATGACAAAAACCATTAAAGAAACTCATTAATAAAAGAAGTGAGCATATAGAAATTATAAGAAAAAACGTTTCTATAATATAAGAGACGTGAATAGAGTAGAGTTATTAATTAGGTATTTTTGCTATTTTTTGAGTTGGAAAAAGTTTATTTCGTTGTTTAATTCGCATTAAAAAAACTAAAAAGGAAACCTTGACATCCCCCTCCCCCTCCTCTTTAACCCCTTCTAGGTCCGTGGAAAGTATGCTTCCCACCAAATTTATCAATTTTTGTATGAAATTATGTAGGTTGGCATAAGTTCTGACAAATTTGTTTAGTAAGTCAAAAACGTAGATGCTTCAGTTCTTTATCTCAGACAAAATGATGTGTCTTGATTTGTTATTTAATTATTAATTAACCAAATTAATTAATTAATCAAATTAAATTTATCTAATAATCTAAATGAATCCCTTTTCTTATTCTAATTTCAAGCCTAAAAATATTTTAACATAATATGACTAGAAAAAAAATGGCCCTTTAAAGGCTGATGTTGTTGAACAGCTGATGTTGTTGAAAAAAATAATCTTTCAAAATAGCTTTTAAGATGCTTGTTTTTGAAGCAAATATACTTCAAATATTCGAATAATCATTTTTCACTGAATTAAATTTAAGAAAATGAAGCAGTAAAAAGAATAAGAAAAAAAACACCGATTAAAATTTTACTTTTATAAGAAACTACTTAAATTTAAAATTTGTTGTAAAAAATTCAAATATATTTTCAATTTAAATAAAGACAATACACTATTTGAATAAATAAAAATATTTTGAACTTTTAAGAAACTTCATATCTGTTCTGGAGTTAAATGAGATTATGTAATTGTAGATGAATTTATTCGGTTACTTATTTGATATCAAATACTATGCATGCTTCCTTAAAGTGTCTATAGCTTTTGAATTTATGAAAATATCGTAAATAATTTACGTATACTCAATACATATAATATGAAAAATCTAACTCTGAAATAAAAGTTACCTTATGCCACTGAATGAAAATTAACTTATGCTTAAGACAGATAATTTATTATTCGTAAGGCATAAAATTACTTGCCACTTTTTCATTGCTTAAGACTAAGATAAAATTCTTGAATTAAAAATTTAACTGAAATACAATATCCTTTGTCAACAAATGAAAAAATATATTCTTTAAAAGTTTAATAAAGAGCACAAATAAGTCTCATTTGAATTTCAGCAAATAAAACTACTGTTACAAATCATGCGTAATAATATTTTAAAATGTTAAAATTGGCCTGGGGTAAATTGTGTAACTGAATATGTCATTGAAAAACAATGATGATTGAAGTTTTAATTTGGTGTAAAAATTGATATCTTTATGTGAAATAATATTTTCAGAAATTATCTCTGCCCTTTTAAATTTCGCCTTTTTGATTAATTAAAACTAATTTAAGTGTCGAAAAATTGCTTTAGGTGCACGTCTTCATCTTACAAATTATATTAGTCTCAAATTTGACAGTTTACATTGAAACAGTCTGGCCTGTAATATGACAACTGCTAGAGACAAACAATATTTCTGCTTTTAGTATTAATAGATAGAGCTGCATAATGAGGGCTAAATTCAGATGGCTCTTATAATAAAATAAAACTTCGTAAAGCATGTTTTAAACTTTTTTAATAGTTTGGAAAAAATTTTAATTAAATTTTGCTATTTTTTAAAGAAATATTTGAACACTAGTAGTTTAAACTACTAAACAGATTAAATAAAGAATAATGAAAAGTTATTTATGTGAAAAATGTGATATATAAGAAAAAAATATATAAAATTAGTATGCATTTTACTGGACAAGGCCAGAATAAGTTTGCTAAGGACCCCTGGCGCAATTGTTTATTTGAAACTCCTTCTGAAATAATCAGTCATTACATTTAAAAATATCAAATACTTTTACATGATTTAACTATACATTTTTTAAATAATTGTCTTCATAATTGCTATATTTCTTAATTTTTATAAATAGTTTAATTAATCTGTTTGAATAATTAAGGTTTTATGGCCAACTTCTGAGCCATATCAGTTTTTAAAAAAATGTTTTAAATGTACTTACTTAGGCTTAACTTCAACTCTCAGTCAACAAAGCATTTTTTTTAATGATGTGAGAAGGGTAGGGATGGGGTAACATAAAGATTGTAGTTAAAAAAACCAGCATGGAGCGCTGTTTCTATATTTTTCCTGCGGGCTAGGCCGGCCATCTGGGGTGTGCGGCGGAAGCTATGCACCGGGCCTCCGAGATTGAGGGGCCCCCATCATGATCAAGAACTAAAATAATATTCTAAATAATAATCATGGTATGGAAAGAAGAGTGGGTGGAGAAATTTAATTAAAAAAATCGACCGGTTTGGAAATATATGAAGCTTACATATATTACAGTTTAGTGCAAGTGTGCAACATATTATAAACTTAAGGTAAGTAGATTGACGGTCATTTACCTCACTTACTAAGTTAGATAGTATATAATATTTTGAAAATTCATATTATAAAGTACTTAATATTATTATATCTAATCATGTCTATGAAAGGAAATATCTCCCCGTGTGTCAAAAAAGAAAATTAGTAGAAAAGAAAGCTAAATTTCAAGAAGTCACAAGTTTCTGTGACTTCTTGAATCTGTCTTCTTGTCTACGTAGTAATTCTGGCAAAAAAATTGTTCCAACTTCAGAAGTTCCATTTCAAGCTTCAACTGGAGAAGAAAGTTCCACACAAACTACACAATCTTGCAATGGAAATGTAAAAACTGTTAATTTCGTTGAAGAATTGTATGTTTAGACAAATATGATGGAATCAGAAAATGATGACCAAAATAACAATATACAAATATGATCAAGCGAATATTAGTTATCCATATTTATGGCCAAGTATTATTACTGATAAGTTTAGAATGTTGTATTAAAACCGGACCTGTACAACAGAAAGGAGATTTTGCGAAGAATACTGAACGTAGATCATTTTCCATTGCGTACTATTTTAAGAAAAATGCCAAAAGGTGAAATTCAGCTTCGCAGTTGATTAATATATTCAAAAACCCAAGACTCGGCATTTTGTTTTTGCTGTATACCATTTCCCAAAAGAAGAAGGAATGAACAATCTGCACAATTTATAAGTGGTTATAATAATTTTAGATAGCTGTTATATATATTTCAAGATTATGAGAGTTCTATGTGTCACTTAATTCGTTTATTGCTTGGGAAGAATTACTAAAGCGACTAAATTTATATTTGACTATTAATAAAACAAATCAAGTTACTATAAAAAAAAAGAAACGGAAAGACTTAAATTGAAATTTCAAAGAATTTCAAATGTGATTCCATTGTTAGCATGTAACAATCTTCCACTTCGAAGACTGCATGAAATATTATGAACTCCTAACAATAGAATTTTTTAAAATCAAATTATTAAGTAAATGAGACTTTGTGCTAATGAATCATATAAACAGAATAAAAACAGAATGGAATTTTGCATCACTTAATGCATTGATCAGAAGAACAAATTATTCCAGAATTAGGAAATGAAGTATTTAACAAAATTGAAGACCAGTATAAAAGACTCCTTGTGTACAACCGAGCACAAATAAAAAGAACGCAAATGCTTTTATTATTTTTTAGACGATATAAAAGCATTCTCGTACTGTAAAATCCAAATGGACTGTACTCCCGATATTTCCCATAAGAAACAAACTTCAGTCGTTATTAGGTATGCAAATTTTGAAGAGAAAAGATTAACTATATTGTTACAAACCTGCAATTCGGCTTCCCAGCATAGTTTGTTCCATCAACAGAAAGAAAGTTTTACAGTCAATTGAATGGACGGAGTCCGTGTGGCGCATCGGAGGTCCCAGAGCTTGGCGACAAACTTGGCGACCATTTGGCGACTTGGCGACGAATTTGGCGACTTTGGCGCCAAAATAGATAATACCCGAAACTTCGAGAATTTTCCCGATCCGTCCAGTAGGAACCGAGATACGCCTCGAACGTTCCTGATTGGTTGAGAGGCTTCTAGCCCCGCCTACTGAGACCTATAAAAGGGTCCACAGCTGCCAGAGCAGGCAAGTCCGAAGGTAGAAGTCAGTAGTCAGAGTCGGAGAAGTAGAAGACGGAGTAGTCGGAAGCGACTGAGTCAAGCTAGTGCTGAACTGAGCTGTGCGCTACTGTCTGCAGTAGGTTCTGGTTGTATGCTGCTGTGTGTGCTGTTGTATGCTACACGTCTCGGGTGGAGATAATCGTCTTCTGTGCTGTATATAGTTGTCGCTTTTGTGCTGTCCTGTATGTCTTCATGTAAATAAACGTCGTTGTTTTATTTTCTACTGTCGTCTGCTTATTGAGCGTTATCCACACCATATCACTTCCACTATCCGAACGAACCCCGGCAGAAATTTCGCAACAATATTTAAGTCATTTATAGGGTTTATTGAAGTAATTGATGTGGTTGGAGAAGGATTAGCAAAAACTCTATTGAAAAGATTAAGCAAGCTTGATTTAAATATTATGAACTATCGAGAACAGACTTACGGCAACAACAGCAATATGAAAGGGAAATATAAAGGTCAACTATCTAGAATAATTGCTCTAAACCCTCATGAAATTTATATGTCTTACCTACCACACTCTTTTAATTAATTAATTAGTGATGGCGCTGCTAGCAATATATATTATTTATTTGGTTATTGCAACGTTTACATTGCTTATTTCCTGCATCTACCAAAAGATGGGAAACTCTACAAAAATGTTTAAAATTACTCAAACTATTATTCGACACTCGCTAGAAAGCCAAAACATTACGGTATGGCTTGGACATTATTTACATCTCTTGTATTCAAAATCAAATCCCAGCAATGTATACACAGTTTGAACAAACCAGTAATGCTTAAGAATTCTGCTGGATTTTATTCAAGAAATGCCATTTAATTTACGTTTGTAAACATTTGTATAGCAACATAGCAAAAACATTTGTTCTTGACTCGGCATTCAATTTAATCAATAAAATTAAAACTGAAATCCAAAATTTAACATATTTTTTAGACGGAGCAAAAATTATAGCACGCAATTTAAATATTTCAGAATATTTTCCTGAACAAAAAAAACTCGAATAGATAAAACATTGTATTTCGAGATTTCAGAAGGTGAGATTATAGAAAACTCGGTAAAGGAATTTAATGTTATTTTTTAACACTAATTGATACTATTATTGCACAAATAGAAAATAGATTTAAAAGTATTTCAAATTAGGTCACATTTTTTAAAAATTAATCATTTTAACTATAATCAATTTACATGAATTAGAAAAGATGTAGTTGAAAAGCTAATGCAGGAAATTGATTTGCTACGGGATTTGATTTTGAATACAAGAGATGTAAATAATGTCCAAGCCATACCGTAATGCAAACTAAATAATAATTATAATGTATCATTTCTAAATGTATTTAACTGTGTTAAAACTCTTCCTTTACGTTGTCTGTTACTACAGAGAGTGCTTAGCGCTGCTCTTACAGCAAATAAAATTAATAAGGAATTGTCTAAATTCAATCATTGTGCAGAACGTTTAATGCACTTGCTATATTAAGTATCGAAAAAGAAATTGTAAAGCAATTGTAATTTTTCTGAAGCAATGAACAACAAAAACAAAATCACGAATTAAATAAGCATGCAATAGAAATATATATTCATGTTTGTAAGTTATTTCTTACTTTACAAATAAATTTAGGGTCCCAAATGGATTTTTTTTGCACCCTTTCCCCTTTATGAAGAAGGCCGGTTTTGCCTGGAGGTCATTTTACGTATGCACACCTCTGATTTTATATGAATTAATGAACCAATCAGGATGCATTTTTGATGCCTTGATTTTCATTTTTGGTACTGATTGAAAAAGAACATCAGAATTTTAATGGCATGCCTTAACTCGTCCTTTATTTATTTGATGTAAATTAAATTAATGTTAAAAATGGAAGAAAACTAAATAAAGGAAATTAGAAGAAGTAAAATAGAAAAAATTAAATGAGTATTAAAAATTTAGCGTTTAAAAACTTCTTCATCCAACTTTTATTATGAATTATCACCTAAATTATCAGAGGATTGGCCTTCGTGACGAATCCTTGCTTTACGTAGAATTTTGCTTTATCTTTTTTTCAATATTAAAAGTTTGATTTTCATAACTAAAGAGACAGAAAATAGTTTCGAAAAAATTAATGTCTCGTATATTTAAAAGCTATTAAATGTTAACATAATTTTTATACATTATTCAAATAAAATTATCTGTTATGAGTGAAATCACTTTCTCTTTGATTTCAAATCACATTAATTCAAAGTTGTAAAAAAATACTGAGTTACCGGCCTTATTCACCAAAATGGAATTAACTTGCAAGTCATGCAAACCACAGTCGTGAGTTGATTCTTACTTGCGATTCAGGTTCAACTGGGGGGGGGGGATGTTATGTATCTGGCAACAGCCAGATTGCAGAACCTTCCAAGCTGTGTGACGCGCGCGTGTTCGGTGTAGTTGTTGTTATGCTCGTTCGTGCCTGTGTATCTTAATGCTAATAAATGTTCTTTGCGTGTATGTAAAACGAATCGTATCGTCTCTCGGTCTACCTGGCATACATGACAAAAGAGTTGTCGACGAGGATGGGATCTTCGAACATTAATTTTGAATCTTATGATGCGTCTGTGGAAGACTGCTCCAGTTATGTGGAACGTTTAGAATCTTACTTCATTGTTAATGGGATCGAATATAAAATGGAAGTCCATGCTATTTTAAGCTTTATGGGAGCAACAACGTATAAATTGTTAAAGAATCTGGCCACTCCGAACATTCCTTCTGAATTGACTTATCAAGATATCGTAAAATTACTTTCGGAACATTTGAATCCTAAACCACTAGAGATGACAGAACGGTTTCGTTTCTACAAGAGGAAGCAATTTGAAGGTGAGTCCATTGCAAATTATTGTGCCGAATTACAAAAACTGTCGATACACTGTAACTTTGGGAACAATTTAAGTACGATGCTTCGTGATAAATTGGTGATGGGTCTCAAAAACGAAAGTATACAGGTAAAGCTGTTAGCAGAGGATAAGTTAACATACGAAAAAGCTAAGAGCATTGCATTCGCAATGGAATCTGCTCAGAGAGATGTGTGTGAAATTCAGAATCAAATGGTATCGATAAAATAATTACATAGTTCGCAAGATAAAACTATCAAAAAAGATTTTTCTAAATTTAAGAAATCTAAACCTACAAAGAAGTTTGATAAATCTCGGAAATGTTACAGATGTGATAGTACTCAACATTTAGCTCACGAATGTAAGCACAAGAACACTCGGTGTAGGAATTGCTTAAAGAACGGGCATTTGGCAAAAGTCTGCTGCTCAAAACGTAACGAAACAGTTAAACAAATAGAATCTTGTTCTGAAACTGTACCAGTTAATAGCGTTAAATCACCACGACATGCAAGGGATAAGATTTTATTAGAAATTTTTGTTGAAGGGAATAAATGTTTATTTGAATTAGATACTGGAGCTGCTATTAGTTGTATGAATGTGAATGAATTTAAGAAACTTTGTCCGGATGTAGCCATTAAGCCTACCAAATTATTGCTTAGGAATTTCGATAATTCTATGATAACATCAGCTGGCCAAGCAGTGGTGCAAATTCAATACAAAGATCAAATTAATACAGAAACTATTTATTTGGTACATGCAAAAGTAAACGCAGTTTTTGGTCGTGAATAGTTGAGAAATTTCCAATTAGACTGGAGCTCAATTAAAGCAGTTCGGGTTGAAAATTGTAATTCTCGAACCAATAAATTAAATATATTGCTTCGAAAGTATGAGAAAATTTTTTCTCCTGGTATCGGGAAACTGGAAAAGTTTTATTGCCGTCTTCAAATGAAACCTAATTACAAACCGGTATTTTTTAAACCTCGGCCAGTACCATTCGCTTTAAAAGAAAGAATAGAAACTGAACTAAATAGGTTAGTTGCAGAAGACATCATTGAGCCGGTGACATATAGTGATTGGGCTACACCAATTGTTCCTGTTATCAAACAGAATGGGAACCTACGAATCTGTGGTGATTATAAGGTGACTATCAACCCGGGACTAAAAATTGAGCAGTATCCTTTACCCCGTATCGAGGACATTTTTGCTGAACTGTCAGGAGGGGAGTTCTTTACTAAAATCGACTTATCTGAGGCATTCCTGCAAATGTTATTGGATGAGCAGGACCGACATCTATTGACGATCAATACTCACAAGGGTTTGTTCCGTTACAAGAGAATGAATTATGGTATAGCCTTAGCTCCGGCAGTGTGGCAGAGAGCCATTGAACAAGTTTTATCAGGCATCGCGGGGGTACACGTATTTTTAGACGATATTACCGTAAAGGGGAGAAATGATCAAGAGCATTTTGAAAGGTTAGAATTAGTACTACAGAGACTAGAAGAATATGGTCTCAGAGTAAATAAGCGGAAAAGTGAATTTTTTAAGAAATCTGTGAATTATTGTGGTCATACAATTGATAAATTCGGCCTCCACAAAACACAAGAAAAAATCGATGCAATTACGAAGGTACCAGTTCCAAAAACTGTATCTGATTTGAAGATTTTTTTGGGTTTAGTCAATTACTACGGAAAATTTATTCCCAACTTATCTACTCGTGTCGCTCCTTTCAATAATTTACTGCAGAAAGGTACTAAATTTTTGTGGACTGCAGAATGTGAAAAAGCTTTCAAGGCATTGAAACAAGAAATTGCTTCAGACCGAATTTTATGCCATTATGATCCTAAGTAACCTCTTGTATTACAAACTGATGCATCACCAGTTGGAATAGGAGCAGTTTTAAGTCACATTATGCCAGATGGTTCAGAAAAACCAGCAATGTTTGCATCAAGGTTATTGACTAAAACGGAACGTAATTATTCGCAGATAGACAAGGAAGCATTGAGTATCGTATGGGGAGTAAAGAGATTTTATCAATATTTATTTGGTCGACATTTTGATCTCGTAACCGGTCATAAACCCCTAGTATCAATTTTCGCACCTAATCGTAGTTTACCATGTATATCAGCAACACGAATGGTTCATTATGCACTTTTTCTCCAAGCATTCAGTTATACAATCAAGTATCGAAACACTAAGAACCATGGCAATGCCGAAGCACTTTTACGGTTACCACTAGCAGTTGGCAAGGACTGTGAGTACTTGACTGAAGCAGACGTGACAAATATTTTGCAATTTGAATTAATGCCTGTTACAGCAACTGACATAGCCAGAGCTACTAAAACTGATAGGAAATTGTTCGAACTGTATGAAAGTTTAAAATCTGGAACTGAATTACCTGTGCCTTGGGAAGGTAGAGAATCTGAATTTTCATTGCAAAATGGTTGCATAATGTATGGTCATAGAGTATGCATTCCTGAAAAGTACCAGAATCAGGTTTTGGAAGAACTTCATGTTGGACATCCTGGAATTGTCAAAATGTAGGCCATAGCTAGAAGCTACTGCTATTGGCAAGGTATTGATGCCAGTATAGCCAATTTTGTTCAGAACTGTTCAGCTTGTATCGCAACGAGGAACGAACCAGCAAGGATAAATCGACATCCGTGAGAATGGCCAAATGGACCTTGACAAAGGATACACGTTGACTACGCTGGTCCTTTTATGGGGAAAATGTTTTTTGTAGTCTCTGATGCATATTCGAAGTGGATAGAAGTCATTCCGATGAAAAATATTACAGCTAGTTTTACAATTCATCATCTTCGTATTCTTTTTCCTCATTATGGAATTCCCTTAACTTTGGTTAGTGATAACGGCGCAAGTTTTACTAGTTACGAATTTCGACATTTTTTGAAACTGAATAATATTAAACATATAACTTCAGCACCGTACCATCCTGCTACGAACGGACAGGCAGAAAGAATAGTGCAGTTATTCAAGTCTTCGTTAAAATCGAGTAGAGGTGATTCTGGAGATATAAATGTGAAATTACAAAGATTTTTATTACAGTATAGAATAACTCCACATTCTCTCACGGGAGAAACTCCGAGTGCCTTGTTTTTGAAGAGATGTATTCGCACTAGGTTTGATCTTTTTAAACCAAATTTGAGAGACAAAGTTGTTCAGAAACAGAGTTCGAGACTTGACACAGAATCTATCTTGCTTGAGTTTCAGGAAGGGGAGAAAGTAGCCGTAAGAAATTATTCCGGACCTAACAAATGGAAAATTGGAACAATTATAAACCGAGATGGAACTTTGAGTTATAGCATACAAGTTGGAAATGAAATTTGGAAGAGACACATAGATCAAATAAGGAAATATGGGAAGTCGATTGAATTATCCCAAGCTGCTACTGAAATTCCAATTTACGATAAAGAATTGAATTTTCCAGATGAGCCAGTATCCGATGATGTTGCTGAATCGGAACCGCCTGCACCTGTACCTGAAGTTGTCCCTGAACTTAAAGATGTATCTGTACCTGCCACTCCAAGTGATGATATACCACCTAAGCCTGTACCAGACGCTTCCGGAAAGCCGAAAACTGATGTGCCACTCCGACGCTCAAACCGAATCAGGAGACCTCCAAAGAGGCTCGACCTGTGACTCTGTATTTTGTCGGGGAGGAACTGTTATGTATCTGGCAACAGCAAGATTGCAGAACCTTCCAAGCTGTGTAACGCGCGCGTGTTGGCTACCTCCCATCGATGACGAGACGTATTTCCTTTCGGAAGGATTGTATCAGATTCGACAGTAAATCTTCACCATTTTGTTCATTCATTTTTTTTTTCTTATTCTTCCTAATCCTTCTCTGCAAACTTATAAACAAAACCAAAACAAGTTTAAATTGCAAAAGCTGTTGACACTCAAAACAAAATTAAAGGAAATAATACTACACTAGTTGTGTGGCTAAATATATAGGTTGATACACTTGGCATGTTGTACCGTGGCCGTTGATGGCCTTTAGGGGTCAATCACACTTCTCGCCAGAGTTTTGTTGCATCGGTCCGAACATTCAAGATTTTCCGTGTGCCTTCGGGCGGATCGGAGTAGTAAGTCTATGAGTACTTGCGAACCATTCTTATTCTCAAACAATCCAAAATTAGAGGTAAGAGCATACAATGTTTTTATTGAACCAACCACACATTAACTATAATATAGACAGACTAGTTTCAAAATCTCGCAAGTCTATAAGTGGATAAAGCGTTATCTGCAGCGAAAGGTTTTGCAGGCTAAGTTAAAAAAAATAAGCCAAGTTAAAAACAAACTCGTTTAAGTTAATAGAAATAGCAAAGAGCCACGCCAAATTCTTTATCTTATTTTTTTATTCTCGAATAAATAATTAGAATTGATTTTTAGAATATTTATAGCATTGGAAATAATTTAGTGAAAATTACACAGTAAGATACCAGAATTTAGTTTTGAGCAATGTGACAAATGTCTTATGTTTTACACTATTTGAATATTGTAAATTTTACAATATTATACAATATTGTTTGCTATTTGAGATGCTGTAGGCTAATAAAAATTCCAAGAAATTCCAATCGCTATTCGTGTATCAAAAGAAAACGAATGAAAAGATAATTTATTCTATATTAGAGGGTAAATCAAGAGTAGTACCAAACATAATGCTCCACCCCCAATTATCGATAATCAGTATTCACTAATGCCAAATCTAACTCCCAAAGCTTTCAGAAATTGCAAATAAGGAATGCTTAATTTTATGTTGCAATATAAACAAATTTCACATGTACATATTTTAGTACATTCAACTGCAAGAAATCCATTTTTTAGTAAACTATCGCCTGCACTTCGCTTTTAAAGAAAACTTTTTTGGAAATTCTATCTACAAACAGATATTCCTCGTATAGCATTAAGAATAACAAAATTATTTCGATATTCAAATTGATTCTTACTAATGTTAACTATTTTTTCATGATTATTCATTTAGTAAATTTTTATAAAGAAATCTGCGTCAGGAGAGAGTTATGAACAGCACAGAATATAATTACTGTCTTTAAATATACACTGCCTATAAGAGTGAGGCAATGTATATTTAAGTATGAATCATATTATTTTCTTCATTGAATTATCTTCGCTATTTTACATCCTCACATTGGTTCTTTTTTAAAACCTTTCAATGAACAATAACAATCCACTGTAAATTTCTGCGATTCGATCATTCAGTACTATGAATCGTTGATTCGGATTCGCTCATGAAACTGCTTTAAGTTTAAAATAGCTTATTCGTAAAGTTTGTCAAAATAGCTTTTATGGTATTCGTAAATACTGATTATTGTTTACTCGGTAAAAATTAAGAACAACGATTCTAGAGCATACGCCGAAGAACATTCCTTCCTTGTCAAAATACAGCTTCTAGCTTGTGTCAAAATATATCTTGAAATGAATAGAATAAATCAGCTGTCTAGTAGGAATAATTCAAAGTGAACTTCAAATGACAAAGTAACAAAAAGACAAGTTAAAAAAAAGAAAAAAAAAAAAAAAAAAAAAAAAAAATCAACGTATAAATTTTTCTAATAAAAATATTGATGAAAAAGGTCAAAAATGATAATGAGAAAAAATCACGAAAAAATTGCCTTTTTTAAAATGATTTTTTCAATATAAATATAATTGTTATTGTAAGAAAAATGGAGAGTTTAAGTGAAAAAAGTGAGTACGAATCAGTTATTTCATCTAAATCGAATGATAAATGGTATACATGTGACATTTGTGGCAGACAATTTTGCTTTTTAAGATATCTTAAAAAACATTATCTAATACATACATCGAAAGGAAGCTATGAATGTGATATATGCAAGAAAACTTTTGCACAAAGAGGATATTTAATTACCCATTTAAAATATACGCATTCTAGTAAAAAATCATTTTCTTGTGACATATGTAATCAGTCATATAAAAGGAAAAGTGAGCTTGTAAAGCATATGTGTTCTTCAAATGAAAGGACATATGTTTGTGAATTTTGTGGGAAAGCCTTTTATAGTAAATATTCCTTAACATTTCACTCTGCTGCTCACTCTAATGTCAAACTTTACAAATGTGAGATTTGTTCTAAATCATTTAGAAGGAATTGTGATTTAAAACAGCATGCTTTACTTCATGCAACTGAAGGTAAAGTTAAACAAAAACTCTTTGATTGCAATATGTGCAGCAAATCTTTCTACTCCAATGCAAATCTTTGTGAACATTTGTTTACTCATTCAGATCCAAAGTCTTATAGTTGTGAATATTGTAGTAAATATTTTAAAACAAGGAGATACTTAAACAAACACTATCGAGTTCATACACAAGAAAAGCCGTATGAATGTGATTTATGCAACAAAGTATTTTCCTTTAAAAATTATTTGACTGTTCATGCACGCACCCATATAAAAGATAAAATGAAAGTGATTAATAAATTAAAACCATTTGTTTGTGAGGTTTGTGAAAAAGAATTTTTCAGTTGTATCAACTTAGAGAAACACATTCATGCTTCGTCACATCTTGTTTCCCATAGTTGTGAAGTGTGCTGTGAAATATTTAATTGCAAGTCACTTTTAGATAATCATCTTCTTTATCATTTAAAGGAAAAGCCATATTTGTGCAGGGTTTGTCACCAACCTTTTTTACTTCAGCGTGATTTAATTAATCACCAAAGATATCATGTAAATGCAAAACCTCATGCATGTAACAATTGTAATAAGGCATTTACTAGCAAATCGGATTTGTCAAAGCATATCCGTACCCATACTAAAGAAAAGCCCTTTGAATGCACAAATTGCTCTAAAAGGTTTTCTCGAAAGTCAGACGTGGTGCGCCATGTTCAGCGAATTCATAACAAAGAAAAATTTACTTGTGAAATATGTAATAAAGTTTTTTATCAGATAGCTGCCCTTAATAAGCATCAGTTGAGCCACTTACAAGAAACACCAAGTATATGAGAAGTATGTAGAAAAGTATTCAGTCGCAAAAAGAATTTAAAATGTCATATGAAATGTCATTCCCATAAACCGATATGCCTTTGAAATATGACATAAATTTTTTGTCACATAAAATTTTTTTTATCTCTCATCTTCATACTCATAAAAATGTTTGTGAAATATGTGACAAAGTGTGTGCTTGCAAGATTGATTTATTAATGCATCGGAGAGCATATCTACAAAACTGCAGGTTGACAGACCATATACTTGTACATACAAAGGAAAAGTCATTTGGAATGTAGCAAAGCATTTGGCAGAGAGGCAAATTTAAAAAAACATCTATTTATTTACTTTAAGAAACCAATTTTACAATACCAAATAAAACATTAGTCTTTTATGGTTTTCAATGCATTTATTTGTTGAAAAAATTTTATTTTATGAATGTGATTTCACCTTTTAATTTCTATATAAAATACTTTCATTTAAAATATAAAATTGTATCTAGAATAAAAATTTTTAAATGTTAAGGATTTCCAGGTGTATTATTGCAGTTTTTAAAAAATTCTACAACTTTTGTATGAATTATATAATTTATAACTTTTATATTAAATCCTTTACATTATAAGTGTTGATATAAATATCACAGAAAAGAATCTGCACACATTTCTGTAAAAATGTATTTTGCAATGTTTTTTTAATTATTTAACTAGATTGAAACAGAATCTTTTAATGCTGTATGGAATTTCATATATAAGTCAGAATATGTAGTGTGTTTAAAATCTCTTTGGTATAAATTTAAAAAGATGATAGTATATTTCCAGACAAGCAACAATTTTGTCACACGAACTTTGGTCATAATTGAGGTAATGATGTGCTCGGAGTAGTAATTACTACATCTAGAAGAAGGAAGAATTCAAGAAAGCTGAATTAAAGAAGCATGTTTTATAGAATAATTTATAAAATGCTCAGAATTATAGCCAAGAACATATAAGTAGATTTCTTACAGCAACTACAATAATCAGTGAAAATTTGTTAAATATGGCAGTTGCAGTTACAAAAATATTGATATGATTATTGTCAGAATCTATGAGCAGTGAGAAGCATGGATTGTTATCAGAATCCATGAGATGATAATCTTCATGATACCACAAGAAAAATATTTTGCATAGCAAATTGGATAATCATGTAGTACATTAAATTTGATCATGCATTGCATAATTTGTATATTTCTGGATTTATTTATTAATTTTATCATTATTTTGTCTTCCAATCTTTTAAAGTTTTAAAATATTTGTTATTATAGTAACATTTCAATTTTTTGTAAATCCGAATTATTAATTTGAAGAGTATTTTTCAACAAATAGCAAATTTATGAAATAAATTAAATGAAACAGATAATTATATTTTTTTATGTTAATTATTACAAAGAATTTTAAGTAAAAATAAATAAATATATTTTCATTCTTTATTTTTCAAAATTTTGGATATCTAAAAACTTATATTCCAGAAAAAATATTATTTTGAAATTTAAAGAATTATGCAATATGATGAAAAATTAATTTTTAATTTTATTGCATTTAATAGTTTTTAATTTTATTAAAACATATTAAATCTTGATTCATCTTATATTATGTATTTGATAGAGGGAGGGATAAAAACTGAATATGTATTTGAAAATTTCTTGATTTTAATTTATTTGCTCCTAAAACTGAGGTTTGTTGTTTTGGTATTTTGATTGAAATAAATTATTCAAATTTCTCTGTAGATTTTTTTTTTCTTTCCACTTGAGTGGAATCTTATTCTTGTAGAAACATATATGTTGATACAAAATAAAACTTGAGTTGAAATAATAACAATTTAGCAATGGAGGGAAAAAAATCAAGATAAATTTTATGTCACTTTCTTGGTACAAATTTTTAGAATTTTTTGAACTTGCTTATATTTGGGCTCCTCTTCCATTAATGAATAAATGCTAATTTTCTTACTGTAGATGACTTTGATCAATTCATAATGTTTTTCTATAATTATTAATTGTACTTGTTTTTAAGATTTCATCATACAAAATTATTAATTTATTGTTATAAAGCACATTAAATTTACAAATTTCTACTGTCACTAAAATTGATTTTAATTACAATAAATAGCTTTTATTTTTATATTATCATACACAGAAAATAAAATGAAGTTATTGTGAAGTTTGATTTTGTCAAAAATAATGCTTTCTTCTCTGTTTGTGGTGGTTAATTAAAATGCTATAAAATATGAGATATAAATTTTATAACTAGAGGAGAGTTTCAGTTCTCTATGGCTCAACTCATCAGAATTTCAGTTATTTAGAAACTTTACTCACATTAGAAATAACCTATCAAATGAACCACAAGAGGGTATGGGCTAAGGTAATTCAAAATATTTTTTTTCACATTTGAGATATATTTAATTATTTATAATGTAAGTATCATTTAAGTTAAAAATAATTGGAATAATTTTTTAAAATTTGGCTGTTAATATAAAATGCAAAAGGTAAATGCTCAATATAAGCAATTTATGTGGTTTTCTATTTATTTTATTTCCTAGAAATCTTTAGAATATCTTCAATTTTAAATTTTAATACATCAGATTTATTTATCATTAGAGGACCAGACAATAGGGGTAGTTTTAGTAGACTTTTGTGAGAGCTGCATTGTAAGTCATCCTGTAGCATATGTATATGAATATATTGTAAGACTTATCATGAAAAGTAAACAACTTTAAATAAGTATTTCTTTTGTCTTTTAGTTCAGTTTGAAATAGATATAAATGCTTGATTTGGAATGTACAGGATCAATCAGTTTGTTCAAAATGATGTTGTAGATGTTCAGGTTCAATTTATTTAACGAGATTTCATCTAATCTGTGCAAAATTTTGAATGAGGATTTTTTATTTGTTATTCTCTGCCAATGCTAGTTATAAATTAGTCTATTAGAATGGCAAGCAAATGTTAAGTAATATTTACAAGAAAATAGAAGTATTGACTAACAAAATAATAGCCATGAAACGACTATAAAAACTACTAATAATCAAAAGTAGTATCTTATTGTCCTAAATTAAAAATCCAAACAGATTTATAGTCTGTGTATTTTCTGTAGGTGGTTCAAGGCCACATTTTCAACCTTGTTATTGGTTGTCTGATACCAGTAACACAGTAGAAAATGTGACTTTGAACCGCCTACTGAAAATACACAGACTATAACAATAGTTAATTATTGAAGTAATTTTTCTTCTCTTATTTTGATAAAAAAAAATGATAAGACATGTCCATACTTTATATTATTGGTTCAGTTCTATTTGAAATAAAACAAAGGTACCCAAGTCAGCTCAATAATCACTTAACATAATTTGAATTTCAAGTCAAATAATATGACTAACAACAATCATAGTTCTCAGTAAAATTATTCAGTAAAGAAAGAGGCAATTTTGTTGCATAGAAAACAAAGCTTTGCAAGAAAGAGATTAAGAATGGTTTTGTTTAGAAGACAAAATATTTACTTTGGAAATGAAGCTGTAGCTATGCATATTCACCATGAAGGTCTTTTACAAAATCAAAAAATTATATGTCAGCTAAATTTATTTTGATTTCACAAATCATTATCCACTTCTTTTATTCATACCATTAAAATGTGAGAAAATTATGCAAAACAATAAATAATATCAGGAGAGAAAAAAAAGGATACAATTAAAAAAAGTTTGCACATTATAAAATATTTATTAAAAATCCTATTTTCATATTACTGGACAATATATTAATAACAAGCAATAACTAAAATTACTTCAGTAATCAACTAAGTATTAATACCCCCCCCCCCAAAAAAAAAGATGCTATAATTTAAAATGTATTTTATATTCCTAAGAATAAAATTTTAAATTTGCCCATTTTGCTATTACATCTATTACCCAAAATTTATAATCCTCAACAAAACTGAAGAGGTTAATGTTAATTTATACTTTTAAGTATAAAAATTAATCTCTTTCTTCAGTTATTTAAAGTTAATACAGGAATTGAAAAAAGTATTATTTGGAGTATAAGCATTATAAGGAGTTCAAATATTGGAAAGTCATCATTCTCGCTTCATTAACAATATTCAAAAAAATATTGTGTGGTATTGCTTATTTCATGAACTGTTTATGAAAGAAAAATCAATATATTTGTTGGTTGATCTATGAGTTTAAAAGGAGCAGAAATAACTATATAGGAATTTAGAAGTTATTTTAAACACTAATAAAGTAGATTATATAAGTATCAAAGTATAAGGAAATGGTCTGAATATGATATAATCAAGAGTGCTTTTTCAAGAAGTGCCATTGCTGATTATTTAAAATTTACATCATATTTTAGGCTTATTTGAAACATCAGTTTTAAATAAAATTTTTGAGAAGCAAAGCTAATTTGTCAGATTTGGATTTTTGAATTATGCAAATTCATTTAATAATAATTAATAATACAATTTTATTTACCTCTTCAAGGACTTTAAGTTGTTTGAAAGCAAATTTCCCAATCCAGGAATTAGTCCTCGGATAAATTATTTAATAAAACACTTTCCAATTTTGAATGATTGCAGCAGATGGCAGTTTCAATTAATTTTTTCCCCTAGAGTTTATACAGTAAAATAATGCTTTAAAGGAGGGAGATTGAGCATCTAAAAGGATTTGTGCAATTTAAATCAATTTTGTGTAATTTCAGGTAAGAAAATGATTTATGATATTACAGTTTCAAATATTCAATTCAAAATTTATATAGTTTTTAGGTTAATCTATGAGGTGCTACTGTATAAATATTTAAGAATAATGATACTTTTTTTATGACTAATGCTGCAAATAATGCAATATTTTTCAAAAATAAAATAGTATATTACAAGTATACTCTGCAAAATTTTAAATCATAAAATAGTTCTAGCAAATAATTGCTTAAGTATAAAAAAAACCTGAGCTAACTCACATATTTTATAATAAAAACATTTATTTTATTAACAAAACTTTACAAATAAGCTGTCAAATTTTATTTATGTTTCTTCGACTTTAGCCTTTTTGTCGGGAATATCACTGATAGTGTCACTTTTCCTTTTCTTAAGACCTTTCAACTTTCTTGTTTGAAGTTTGGCATAATCTTGTCTCTCCATATGCACGCGACCATGAGTTGTACCAAATGTATCTTTATCAACATTCTTCACTTTAGTTGGCTGCAAAGAAAAATTCATGTAATTTAGTAGGCAATAAAATAAAATGACGATATATTCTTCATCATTTAGAGGAGAAAACTGAAATAGGATCTTAAAATGATGAATGTATAACAGACAAGAGTACAAGAGATGCATGTGACCAAAAAAATAATTTTCAAGCTAAATAATATTTTGGAATAGATTTAGTAATTGAACTAAGATAATTGAAATGACAAGGATTACAAATGTGACGGCACAATCTCTTTCAATCAAACTTCAACACCAAACCAGTAGGGGGTATTTAATAAGAATACACAGCACTTTTTGATGGAGTCTGGTCATATTTCTCATCTCTAAGCTAGAACAACATTAAGAGGCAACAATAACCTCCCTTGCCCCACACACTACTGTATTTAAGGAATTACAATGATTTTAATTGGATGAAAATCTACCTTATATCATCTAAAGATATTCTGAGAGAGCCAGTAATTTTGCACTGTAGCCAACATAATGAAATATGCACTTAGGTCAACACATTCTTTCAAACTTCAATAGAAAGATTTTAACCCTGTTAAATGCAACATGCATTAGTTGTGCACATGAGATGGTCTCGCATGGAACTGGATTTAAAAACAAACTATAACATCCCATCTTGAAGACAAGACTCTGTCTCAAGCGTCTGAGAATAGCAATAAATAGAACCAATAAATCTACAAGAATTTTCCATAATTTTATAGAAATTTAATTTTTACAACTGGATTAAACATATTTTATGAAATTCAATATGAAAATATAATGCTATTAATTGGGAATATTGAATTTAAAAAATTGCATTTATGCAGTATGCAAACAAAAAGTAAGTTTCTTTCAATTTGCAAATCTATAATTTAACAAACAACATTTAATACTTTATTGTTTCAACAGAAGAGAAGAACTTAAGATTATTATATTAGAACAAGATAAGAAACAACTTCAACATCTTTAATTTACATAATAAAACAAACTACATAATATAGTCATTTAAAAGCGGTAAATAAGTGTAAATTAACAATAGACCAATTTGTTAAACATTACAGTCTAAAATCCTCATCAACATATATGAAAATAGTTAATCTCTTTACATTATAAAATAAAGCCTTCATTTAAAACTTTAAAAAAAAAAAATCACAAGTTGGTTAGCTGAAGAATTTTCAATATAGTAAATACCTTACTTACTTTTTGAGTCTCCCCATCCAATTAAACCTACTCTGCCTATTATTTCATTCTCATCATCAATGGTCTATTTTCTCACATATATAATTACTTTTGAAGATTTTGATATTCCATCACAAAGACAGCCATTGAATGAAGTATTGAGATTAATGATAAAAATCAAAGAAACTATCAAAATATAAATATTGATCTAATTTTCAAACAAGTGGGATCAAGGTATGAATCAGGGTCATATATTAATTTTATCTTAAAAAATAAGAATTTTGTTTTTATTTCTTTCTTTAAAATTGCTCATAAAGTCATTTTTATTTTAGTATTATTATTTATTTTAGTTTAATTTATATCACATCTCCCTCTGGCATAAAAAGCAGAATCCTATGATAAGGCTCAGAAAGCCAAGGATATACAGATTTTTATTTTCAGAGGTTTAATATAGTAAAAGTAACTGTGAGTCTACTTGGAATTTTCAGTTAACCAACTGAATCCAAAATTGTAACAAAGCTATAATTTTAGAAACAAGATTACTTACCAAATTTCACTTACTTAAGTTGTTACATTTACGAGCATGTAAATATAAAGACCAATGGATGGTAAATTCGTTGATGGATATAGCCCTAAATTTTGATATGGATATACACTTTAGATGTTAAAAATGTGTGCCAAATTTTACGAGTAGTGCTAGTTGATGTAGCTTTGTATTTTTGACTATCCAGCTAACTTGCACTCAGAGAAACAAACAACAACCACGAAAAAAAAAAAAAAAAAAAAAACACTTCATAGAAATGGATTTTATAAAAAATTTGAAAGAAATCTACAAATTTGGTGTTAAGAAATTCTAGCACAAAGCTTTTTGTATTATCTTTTTTTGCAAAAAAACATAATTCCAAAAATATATTATTTGTAGATTACAGTTCCTTTTCTGAATAATTCATATAAAAAAATTAAAAAGGAATTTTATTGGTATTTCTTTATTTTTGGTATGTTTTGACAAACGGAAAAGATGGTTTGGACATTTATAATAAATGACTTACTTGTAATTTTGGAGAATCCTAAATATTTTACTTTATTTTTGGAAGCCCTGAATTATTCAGGTATTCACAATGAATGAAATACACATTCACTTTCACACCAAAAATAAAAATATTTAAATAATTTATTAATGACAAAATCACTATATCCTGTTGAGATATAACTAACAAATGCTCTACAAACAAGTAGAAATTATTGATTTTTTAACAGTGAATCAATAATTTCTACTTTATTAACATTTTTCTATTTTCTATTTTTTTTAACAAACATTAGTGGTTTTATTTGAATCCATAAAGTTATTTGTAAAAAGAAAAGTTTTTTTACTCTGCCTAAACAACCCAAAGAAGGTGAAAAAAGAGGCAAATACATGTAAAAGATATTTCCCTCATTCTATCAGTATTTTCTATGAGATAAAACTTTTTCACCGGCATCCAGAATTATTGAAATCCATTAAACATTGAAAAAATCTAACAATGCAAAAAAAATAAAAATACAATCTATAATTAGGCAGATCTAATGTCGTGAAATTAGACCCTTCCCCATCAGAAGAAAAATATAAAAATCTGAAAAAAGGACAAACACTTTTAAGGCTCTTAAGCATAAAAAAGCAATTTTTACTGGTATAAATTTCTCAAATATTTTGTTAAGTTACATCTGACAAATCTTCTATAATCAAAATTAGAATCAGACTACAGACCTGATTCTAGTTTTCAAGCCAAACAAAGCTATTCTAGCACACACCTTGATATTTAGGGGACACATGTAATATATTGCATAAATAATGAGTATGTTACTTTGCTTAGATAGCAAATAATTAAGATGCCCTACTATAAATATATCCACTCCACTAACACTTAATGAAGTTTCATGTACAATGCACATGCATACAGTGGATCTTCGATGAAAGAAAAATCTGTTTAAGACATGCAGTCCCTGATATTGAAACAAAAATTATCAAAAAAAAAAAAAAAAATCGCTACAACAACAAATCAGATGAAAGTGGGAAATGCAAAAAGCAATCAAATGTTCAGGTTTACAATTCTCAAAAAAATCAAATGATTCAATGGATGAGATACAATTTATTATAATATAATTTTGGTGCTCATTAGAAGTTATTTTTTCTTCTGATTTTGAAAACTTTCTTCAGTAGTTATGATGAGAAATAAATAAATAAAAAGTTATTCTACTCCACTTGATTTTTACTATGTAATTTAGCAAATTTTCTAATAACATTCAGATCCATTAAAAAAAAAAAAACAGAAAACATAGTAAATATATTTTACTATGAGAAAAAACTGATTTACCTTCAGTTGTTTAGGTCTTTTGCAAGCCTTTTTGAACAAATCTTCAGAGGCTAACTGATGACGCCGAAAAACAAAATTCATGCGAGGCCCGATTTCTTGCAGTTCCACAGTAGGAGCTTTGCTCTCTGTGGCTTTTTTTAATATTGTCCTAAAGAAGAGATGAATGATTAACAAGCTAAGGAAATTTTAAAATTCAAATTGTTAATGCACAAATTCATACATATGTTAAATTCACATGGGATCTTAAGCAAAAATATTGCCAATATGTTTATGGCAATACTTGGAAGTAAAAACAGTTATTTCTTTTTTTACATTAAAAGATTACATCTGATGAAGATCCAAGTATTACTGAAACTATATAAAAGCAGGAATACAGAAATGAAAATATGCGTAAACTAGATAAATGTTTGAGAAATTAGTGTTTAGATCAAGATGGGCGATTGGTAACATTTTCGATTGAATTTTTGAATGTTTTTTGCCAGCCATATGAATAAGATGAAATTATGACTCACAAAACAAAGCTATCATTTTTTGTTATTAAAATTATGTAAGAATAATCAATGATTATTCTTAACAATAAAAAGTATTCAGAGTAATATAAATTCTAATAAATACAATATTTAATGCAGTTTATAAGACACTTAAATATATTGCTCAATTACATTTACTTTTTAGTATTTAATTTATATGTTACACTCTTAGAGTTAATAATAATCTGCATACATTTTTAAGTAGAGAAAAGAATAACAAAGGAATATGAATGAATTATCCATACACATATTACCATTTCTGATCAAAAAGGATTGGCCAAGGAATAATTAAATGATAAAACAATGCTATTTTTTAAATAGATGAGAAATAATAAACATACTTGTAACTTCTGAATAGAATTTTACCCTGAACTATGGAAAAGACAATCAAGTGTTCCAAACCTTTGAGATTAATATATTCAATAACAGGTCCTCTGAAGAAATCTAATGGGAATAATTAGCTTTAAAAAATAGAAATAACTAGTAATAAAGCTCATGGCAAAAACAAATTGAAATATAACACAAAAAATTGACATTAATTACTAGATTGTTTTGAATTTTTTTTTGAGAAAATAAAATCTTACCTATAAAAAAGTTTTTTAATCTTTTATGTTCAAGAGTTTCTTCAAACCCTTCAGTAAATAGTAACATTGGTTTACTACCCATAGGCACTTTTGCAGTCTAAATTGTAAAGGAAATTTGGAGAAACAGTATAATTTATCACATCATCATATAATTAAATTTCTGCTCTATAATCTTAATTTAATATTGAAATACACTAAATATCAGACATAAAAATTTAAACATTAAGCAATAAATCAATCTAACATTAATAATATATACTTCATCTGGTTCAAGAAATGAATCCTTTCGTCAATCACCAATGAGTGCAGTACATGTATTACAAAACTGAAATTTAAGAGTCTTCAATATCTTTATAAGAATGCTAATATTAGCTGTGATTCATAATTCCATCATAAATATTTGATCAGTGATTTCTTTAGTCCAGATTATTGTAATCAACTTACTTTAAGAATTCTTATATTCCTAAGAAATTATCTTGTATAATAAACAATTCACACATTCATAAATTATTCAAAATAATGTTAGCCACTAATAATTAATGTAGCACTATAACACTAAGGGGAAAAAATAATAAATAAATACTGTTGCACAAATACACTGTAATACATATAAAATAATGCAATGTTAACTTTTTGGTTTATATGTATCCATTTAATTTATATCAACTCTTTATTATTTACAATTTTGAAATGCTGAAAGTTGATACTGATAGTAAAACTAAAATAAATAAAAATGCAGAGATATTATTTTAGTTCAAATGTTGTTTATCCACAGAAATTATTTTATGTATTTTGGCAATCTCTTATCCAAAGACACTATCAAAGTATCACTAAATAAATTATTATTTTAGAAATTATAAAATTCCCATGTTATTTAAAAATTTATAAATGGAATTAATATGCAATTTTTTAATAAAAGCAATATACTTTAATTTTTATCAAACTACTATTTTATTTAAATGAATTTTTATTTATCATTTTAAGACTTGCATCAAAGAAAAGTTCAACCATACCCCCATTAAAAATGAGTACTGAGTTATTATGCAAGTATTAAAGTATGAAAAGAAATGAAAATAATATAAACAGTTGATTTAAAATATATTGCTGACCTTAAAATGTTTCATTGGTTTGAAATCTTCAATGCCTAGTTCAAACATATCTAAAATATGGTAATCAAACAATCTTCCAACTATTAAATTATTTGGTCGCTTCTTATTATGAGATCCAAACATGAACAAGCTTGCATCAGATTTTTGACAGAAAAATTCCTACAAGAGATAAAATACTTCAATTTCAAAAATACTAAATTGCATAAAGAATGCAACTTCAAAAATATTTTAAATGGATTACAAATACACTACTGACAATGAACTAAAATATTTTCAAACAATGATTTTTTAAATTCCAATATCTGTCAATACTATTTACATTTAAAATGGCTTTTCTAATCCAGGTTTAATTCTAGTTCACAAATACTAGTTCGTGTTTTTAAATCAATACCCATCAAAATTCTTCTATGTACTTAGCATTCATATAACTTTAGGAAGTTATTTTTGATTAAAAATGTAATAAATTAGAATTAATAAATATTAAAAACATAAGAAATTTCTTTTAAAATAAATATATCTTTTAATAGTATATAGATTTTTGAAGCAAAAGTAAACAGAATATTCATCAGCACATTCAAACCATATATTTTCTGTTTCTACGAGAAGTTAATTACATTAAATATTAAAAAAGAAAAAATAAGCCTTTATTATCAGTAAAGTGACTTCAAACTTTATTAGTAGCAGATACATCTAATATGAAAATAAAAAGCAATTTTTCATTCTACTAACCTTCTGAAAAGATTATTTGAAAATTGTTACTAATGATTAATAAAATAAATAAGTAAATATTAATATAATAATTTTAATAAAGAACCTTTGTACTAGATTTCAGTGAAATAGATAAATTATTGAGTATATTGAAAGTATTTCACAATTTTACAACATACTGATTTCCAAATGTAATAAATTGGATATTAATGACAAAGGTACAAACCAATGGTGTAGCATTTTCCATTGGCTTAATGTCATTTTTTCTGAAAGGAAAAAAAAAAAAATAATAATAATAATAACAATTAAACTAATTTATTTTCAAAATGAATAAAGGTACATATAAAATGGAAAATACACAGATATTAAGATAAGTATGGAAATATTTATACCTGTTGAAAAACACACAGTTAGGCTTTTTAAGAGATGCCTGAAAAAATAAAGAAAAGCATTTTCAAAATAACAACAAAGTTATTAAAGAGCATATATTAAAAATATATTATACTTAAAATTAAATGCAATTATACTATAATTTTAAGGAAAGAACACATAACTTTATTCTGCAGTACAATAAATGATTTCAAAATGTAATCAGCTTATTGTAAACTATTAGAAAATGAACTTCATTCAACAAAGCATTGTATATTATTCCTTTTTTTTTAATTCTGAAAATTTATATTCATCATAAAATACAATGCTCAGAAAATGGAAAGACTTCTTTAATTTAAATCCTATTATGATAAACATTTAAAAATATTTTATGTTAATGCAAATCTAATATGCACTACCATTTTATAAAATGCCAATTGAATATAAGCAATAATTTCATTAGTCAGATGACTTAATCACTGATACCTTGTACTACAATAAAGCTGCTGAAAAAGAAACATATAGTTAATACAACTAATAAGTTTTATTATGTGAAACATTTATGATTTAATTTTTTTAATACTTAGTACTTATTAAGTATTGAATATTTTGTGCTTTCTTTACAGTTTTTGAGATATAAAATTGCTTTTATTTCTAAGCAATCCCACCTGATTCATAATCAAGAAATCCACCCCTCTCTTATTATTATACTACAACCACAGTATATATAATCATATAGAGAATTCTGTTATGCTATTTTGATATTCAGAAATTCAGTTTTTTTTTTAATGTGTGCAAATAAAACCAAGTATAAATAATAACTAGTTATGAAATTGTAAACTAAGAGAAACTTCATATTTTACTTGAGATTCTTTTTTTAAATGGTAGACTGTGAAAAAGATCAATGAACTGAGATTTGTAATTTTCCTTATGCATTTACATTTTATCTCAAACATAACCTGGAAATATTTATGATACTTCTATTAAGTATGGTAAAGAGCTTGATAAAAAATTGATGGAGAAATTTCCAATCAGCAAGAATGTTATTAGATTGTGGTTCCATGCTACAATTCATTCTGTTCTGGCTTCACGAGATACTTGGTAATTATTTCTATTTTCTTTGGCTGTCATTTTTTTCTTCTTTCTGTTCTTAGATCACTATTATTTCAATTTTATTTTAAGGATTAGTTTTAATTAGAGAATTCAAGAACACAATCCCAAACAATATCAATTGTTCTTGCAAAACAACAAAGATTAGCAAGAAAGAGAATTAAATGATGGAAGATCAGATAAAAGTCAAAAGAATAAAAATTAGTAATGAGATCGCTAATATTGTACTATATTTACATCTTTAAAATGCTGAATTGCAACAAAGAGCAATGAGCAAAGATCTGCTGATTCATATTATTCTTTCATTTGGAAGTTAGTAATAATATTTTTTTCAGCATTATTTTTATTTTGTACTTTGCAGTTTTTTAATCTTCAAGATTAGTTTTGATTTTAGTATTTGTGAATATCGCAAAGAAACAAAACTATTAATGTAATAATATAGTTACATGTAAAATGTACTACAAATAATAATTTCTTTTATTTTCCAAGCATTCTATCAAAGAGTATGGAATTTTTAATTATAACTGTAATTAGTAAGTCTGCGATAATCATATCTAAGATATTATTAACAGGAATTAATAGCCTATTTAGATAGGTGTATCTACAATTTTTTAAAAAGAAATATCAAAACTACTACATGATAATACAGACTTTTTTTTCATATGCTTTGCTTAGTAGTAACTTTTTATGTTGCTTAATAATAAGCAAATAATAATTTTCTTAAATTACAAATGTATTGTCTTGCTATATATATATTTATTTTTAAGACTTTTGAAGATAAACTTTTATCTGCCAGTTAGATCTTCCAGTTCAAAAACATCTGCAAGTAATTAAGTAGAATAATTATTTCAAAAGTAAAAATAAGATAAGAGAAATATGAAAATAAAAGAAATTTAAGAATGATTGAAAACTTACAAAGTCTTTCATAGCAGTAAGAACAGTCTGATTGCAGTTCACGCCTCTGATAAATATGGTTTTTTTGTCATTTTCAATTAACTTTGGTTCCCGATTTTCTAAAAACCTTTTTCCAGGCCTCGTCTTAGGCTTCCTGTTAAGAAGGAATCACAGATAATTATGCATTAGGTTATACTAAATTCAGAGAATAAAATTACCAATTAGCTAAAATTTTCATTATTAATACTTCCACTTAAAAATTTGACATAGTATTTTTTACAAAAAGAAGCAATTTACAAGTTAAAATATTTATGCACAAATAAAAGAATCTTCATATTAGTTTAAAGAAAAGAATATGTATTTCATAAAATAATGAAATAAGTCATACTTCAAAGATATGAATTAAAACAATACAAAGAATACATATTTAGAAACTATTTTCAACATAAAAATTCACTCATTTGCTATTATACAAACATTTACAGCCAAAGATAATTTAATACAATTCTTAATATATTTTAACATTGTTTAATTTCAAACACTAATAATTGAACATTAAATCTGTGTATTAAAAGCAAATGTTAAATAATATCAAACAGCTTTCTCCATAATCCCCAGATATAAAAGAATTACATCTTATATAAATCACTGATAATACAGCACCTCGTATTTTTCACACAATAAATCTGAATTATCTTTTGACTACACATACTCAGTCATGAAATTAATTATGATTAAAACTTTATAATTATTAAGCAAGCTTCTGCCGAGCACATTCTGGATTGTTTGCGACTTTCCACCGAGGATATATACTCCTCACCTTTTCTGGTCCTGGTCTTTCTCTGGGTCAACAGTCTAATGGACCTTGTCTGACTTCGTCAGACAGCTGGAGAATAAGCCATAACAACAAAACTTTATAATAATATTAATCATCATAGATATCATGTAAAATTTAAATTTCAAGGGGAATCAAATTCAAGAAAGTTTAGAAACGTCCAGTTTTAATTTATAAAGTTATAGGATATAAATAATATAAATATATAGTTTATATAATAAAGCTATAGGATATTTTAACTTTTTATTCTTATTGTTTTTTGTTTTTTTAAATATTTGTTTATGCAAATTACAAAACCAAAATTTCATACCTATTTTTCAAAACATGGTGAAAATCTTAACTAAATGTTGATCTGTACACAAAAAGAAAATGTCTTATTTATTTTTCGTCCATGTAAGGGCATAATAAAAAAAAAGTTCCAGTTAATGTTTACTATTTTTGTTTATTCTTTGAGTGCAAATAAAGTTTGACAGTAGAAAGGAAAGAAATAAAATACAGCTTGAGAAGAAACTACAAACATATATATTATAAGTAATAATACTTTTAACTTACTTAATTTGATGTTCCATCAAATTAAACGATAATATTCCTTATATTAGAGAAATAAGATGAAACACGCGTTTATAAAATTTATGTGCAGATGAAGAAGAGAGTTACAGTTAAAGACATGAACAATAGTAGATATCTGTCACATAAAAACAGTTTTTGTAATTCCATCGATTACAGAAACATAGAATACAAAAGATGCATTACATTTACTTAAAAAGCTAAAATGCTACTTAAAAATGTTTAATAGTCTGAGAATTCATTATTTTGTTTTTTTTACTCTTCTGTATGATAAGCCAGTGAGCTAGATTAGTAATTTTAATTGCTGTGAAAAAGGACTGGCAATACTTTTCTGAGTTTTACTATGGCAAAATGTAAATATTGACAATTAAGCGTACTCTCCTTTTATGTATAAATATACTATTTTTACAAATAAAAGCTTTTTAATGCAGCTTATTTAGGTGCGAAGCAGAGAAAACGTATGTATTAGTATTTTTTTTATCATGTCAAAATCTGCCATTCCTATAATCGGTGTTAAGGTTTTCTCATACTTTTCATTTTCATTTTGTTTTTACGAAGTAAGTCATTGGTTTATATTTTCATTCTGAACTATCATCAGTATTGTTAAATTTTTCTCTAATGTAACTCGTATTATTGGAAAATTACTGACAGTTCAGTACTATTTCTGATACTATTTAACTAATTTTCTATTAAGATGGATAAAGAGTTTTCACTATATTCATTGTTGATTAAAAATACCTAAATATGGTTAAGTCTAATGTACTGATGTTTTTCTTTACTTAAGAAAGCTTATTATTAACTACTTTTAACTGTTCATCAGAATTGTATTGCATTCTTATTGATTATTCCTGCTGAATTGTTTTTCATATTCATTCTTCTTAATCAATTCTTTTCTTATATATCTCTAATGTTTTTTAGTAAGATGGCTGAAGATCGTGAGATATTAAGAGAAATATGGGATGGCCAAATTCCCATTTGTTTCAGACTGGCTTCAGAAGAAATTTATACTTTGCAACATCCAGAGCCATTTTATGTAAGTCTAGGATTTTTTTATGTTTTTTAAAAATCGTTTTTATAATATTGAAACAAGTATATTTAAACAATAAGAGTGTATTACATCATTTTTATGATTATGTTTTTTTCTGATAGTGTACAATAAACACATTAATATCTCTTTATTTTTATGTTGTAAAAAGTAAAACTTAAAATGTTTTACTTGTTTTAATGTATTTTTCCTTGTATGCTTGATGAATATAATAAAATATAAATTAATATATTTTCATTGAAATTAGTTGATTTTAAAATTTTATGCGTTATCAGACTAATAAGATAATTTATAATTTTTCTTTTTTATTGTAATATAATAATTCCATTTTTACTATAAAGCACAGAGATAAAAGTTGTTTTTGATATTCAAAACAATATTATTTTATCTAATTTTTGTGCAATGTTACAAATTTTTTTATTCTATATGGGCAAATGAATATAGATTTTCTGGGAAATGCCCTGTGTTCTTTTAATTAAAATTTGCACTGTCCAATGCAGTTTATTGAATTAAAACTAATTTATGTGTATAAGATTTATATTTGTTGGTAAAACTGTTGAAATATTTTTTCTGATACTTGTATATTAACTGCATTCCAGCAATTAATTGAAAACGTTGTTATGTTTTTACAAATAGTAATTAATCACCAAGCAGATTGGCAAAATTTTATTACTTTATTGTTGTGTTTGGCAAAAGCATGCAATTAACCTAGAAGTTTGACAGTGATGTGCAGTTAATACACAAGGACATTTTTTTCAAACTTTTACATCATGTTTGCATAAAATACATTTTGTGTTATTTTATTTTTTGTTTTAAAATATTCAGTATTTAATCTGTAGTATATTGATTTTTAAATTTCAATAAATATTACTGTTTAAAGATTCATTTTAAATTTTACTGTTGTTCATCTTGTGAATTTATTAAAAGTTTTCTCTTTTATCAACCTTTTATAAAATCCTTCAGGCTTTTAAAAATGAAATTATTTAAATGTTATTACAAAACAAATATATCACTTTGAAAGATATCTTTTCATTTTGGTAAGATAAGACATTGTGTCATTTTAAGGCACATTAAAAGAAAAGTAGGATTATGTTACTTATAATGTTATGCTCTGAAACTTTTTTAGGGACTGACAGTCAATGCCAGCAGAAATCTGGTATAAAGCTGTTAGCAAAAATTTTCTTTGAGTGCAACAGGAATGACAAATCAAATGATGTTTAGCCATGAATTTCTTTTAATAGGTTGAACCTTCAGTAATGCAATTTTTATCTATAGAAAGTGCTATTAGGGCTGACATTTGCAATTGAATGAAGAATGTTTCTGGAAGTGAACATATGTCTCACAGTTTTCCAGTGTGATAGTGTTCTTAATCATAGACATAGGAATGTAGTTAATTTGTCATTACCAAATAAAAATACATTTATTCAATATTGGAGTATCAGATGCTGCAGTGGAGGTTTTTATGAAACAAAATCATTAATTAGCTGCATAGCATATTATAAACAGCCTGTTTTCATATTATGGAATACTTCACGCTATTTTTCATACAAGTTTGCAAAACAGCAGTGTTTATGGGAAATAGTCCCTAAACATCTCAATAAAATTTTTCAAATTATATGAATGAATGTTTTTTTCCATAGTCTGCTTCATTATTATATAAAGAAATAACTGTCTTTCCTTCATTATAATGTAATCTGATACCATTTTTTCATCAGACAACAATGCAAATGAGTTTGGAAGGATGACATTTAATATGTATCCACCATTCCAAATTATACTTTTTTTTTTTCCCCTGAAGAAAATTTTACTTCATTATTAGATTACATGGAAATGAAATATAAATGCAAACATATCCTGATACTTCATATGGAAGGTGGGAAAATTTCAAACATTTTAGATGTCATGTTGTGTTTAGAAGCTACTCTGTTATAGGACTAAGTGTATCCTCATGCTAATAATAGTTCCTAAAGATTTGCTCTGAAGTATTTGCAGTGAGAAATTATTGTATACTTTTTCTTCCCCTTTGCCTTAATTTCTCGTTGATATTTTTTTAAGCAATTGAAAGAAACATTGAATGGATATTAATTCATTGATAATGATGAAGTTTAAATAACAGATGAATTTTAATTCTTCCTTTGTCAAAGATTTATTTTGCTATTTTTACTCATCATCTTGTAAACTAAAAGAAATTATTGAAGTTAGAAGCAAAATTGTAAAATAAACCTCATTCGTGAAATAATTGTATCTAAACTTTATTCGTGAATAAAGATTCTTTCGCATCTTAAGAAATCATTGTTATTCCTACATATCATATTAGTGTTTTCTGCAATGATTTTTATGTTTTGAAGTATCTATTTTTCTTATTTTTTACATTTCAGTTGATGGTGCCTCGTTTAACTTATTTTCCTCTGCTTTCGGACAAAATCCAAAAACATTTCAGTAATCATGTCAAAGATGACATTGTTGGTGCAGAAATGTGGATTGATTATGACAGCCAACCTCTTAAATGGTTAGTAATAACTTTTAGGAATCATTTTTAAAAATTTATATGTAATAGAATAATTATATAAATTGAAAAGAAAAGTATTAACTGGTGTGTGAAAGTTAATTCTCAAAGTTAATTAATATGGAGAGCTTATGGACGAATTAAATTCAACATACATCATGATGAGGAAAATAAAAGAACTGAACTTAAACATTCTTTTATCTATGAACATTGTATTGGAATTAATTAAATTCTACTTTTAAAGCAAAGATTTAAAACAATGTATGATTGTTTCAATATATAATATAAATTTCATTTTAAAATAATTTTTCATTTATTTATTATGATGTGATCCTATTTTTAATAAATCCAGATAACTTGGACAAAAGACAAAGTTTCTATATATTTAATGTCTATATACTTGGTTTTTATGCTCTAAAATTTAAAAATTAATATTATTTTGAGGAAAGATATATATTTTTTTAAATGTAGAATATGGTATTCTGTACAATAATTGTGTAGAATATGGTGTTCTATACAATGTAAACCTAAAAGAATTTTTTGAAACTGTTCACAAGCTGAAAGAAATGCAGCTCCCAAAATTGCAGATGATCTATCCATTTTACTCCTGAACGTCAGCCCAGATTATTTCAAAAACTTCAAATGTGCCATTGAATTTAAGAACTAACTGCCTAATAATCTTGAAACACTGAAAATAAAATTGCTCTAAAAATTCGAAGCCTGAAAAGGAAAAAATAAATCCAGCATCACAGTGCACTATATATTCTTCAATCAAAATGGATAAGCAACCTTTGAAAATAAACTCTGAGAACTGGAATTAAAACTAAAATAAAAATTCAAATCAAAAGTATTACTGAAACCTGAAATGCAACTGTTGTTCATAAAGCTTCCAAATGTTGAAAGAAAACAGTAAATAGGGAACATGCATTATTTGGTTTATTTGATTTAAATCTTCTAATAAAATGCCAACTGATGTTTTAATTAAAAATGTAAATACTAATAGGCATAAGATATGTTGTAGTTTCATTGGATTAATTAGTGTCATTAATTAATACTTTCTAACAAATCTATATATTTATGTTTGCTTTTATATTTACTGCTAAATTTGTATTACGTTTAACTATATGAGACATGTATAGAGCATAATTTTCTTATGTATTTTTGCAAAATAAGCATTGAGGAAGGGATTGTTAGATATCAATGTTCATTTTCTCCTTCTTAACCCACTTTATATTAAAATAGAATATGTCATTATGTAAGCTGTCAAAGCTGTGGATGCACTAGATGCTAGATATTACATCATATGTATTCATGATAATTGGGCTGTTGAGCCAATGTTGTTCTTAAACTTCCTTCATGTTTTTCTTAGTTAATCTTTTACTGTAACGACCGTGTTTGTGTGTTATTGTATAAATAAAAGCTTTTGATGTTTTGTAGTATTTGCTGAGTAAATCTCCAACACTTCCTTTCTTTTTGACTTGGAATGATTTGCTGCTTATTGCTTTGATTCCCCCTCTTTTTATATAGAGAAGCTAAAATTCATTTCCATTTCACTTTATTTTAAATTGGCATTATGTTTACATTGAATTTACATTACATTTCATTTGAATTACATTTGAATCTTTATGAATTTTACAAAAATTTAGCCTAACTCTGCTCATATTTCAAAAATATTGAATATACAGATATAGGTATTATTTGAGTTAAGATATGTTCTCAAAATTTAGTTTGAGAGACTTATATATAATCATTGTATTATTATAATATAATTGTATAATAATATTATTATATAATTATTATAATCTATTAAATACTTTAATGTTAGTGATTTTTTAAATACATATTCAAGAATTTCATGAAGAATTTGCTTCTTATTATTGTATGTAAAATAATACATCCCAATATGAAATTTTTTTTCAAATGTATTACTTATTTATTTTTCATAATAATGATGCAATAATTTAGAATTTTTTTAATCATTTTATTCTATTGTTATTATGTTTTATATTTTTCCTATAAATTGTCTTTTTCCTTATACAATCATAACTTTTCTTTCCTCCATTTCTTGAAAGGCTAATATGTAGCTTCTGAAATGAATATTAATTTAGTAAAATTAATTTTTACAGGCATTATCCTGTTGGATTACTTTTTGACTATTATGGTTCTGATGCCAAGCTTCCTTGGAATGTAACTGTTCATTTTAAAGTAAGAACATATAGTTTGATGATTGAACTTGCAGCTAATATTATTTCAATTGATTACTTTTGTATTTCTGATTTTTTTAAAGATGTGTGCTTATGAGTGAGAGGAAAAAAAGAAAATTTCTATTATTTCCATTTTTTTATGGACAATTTTCTGAAACATTTGTTGTTTGCTTTTTCTTCTTATGCAATTATGAATTATATCTGAGTTTTATATGAATTATAATCTTTAGTAAGTTATGCTTTTTCCCATTGTTTCCCTTGAACTTTTTTAAGGTAAAGCATTAATCAAATGAAAACCCACAAGTGCTTATTAGTTGAAAGACATTTTCCCTTTGAAGTTCATATAAAAGTTATGATCTCATGTGTATGTAATGAATTATATTTTAAATTAATAAAATAATAGCATTTTTATTCTTAATAAAGTCAAAAATTACTGTTTTTATCTCTTCTGTTACCTTAAATTAAACTTGTTTTTGTAACTGAAGTTAGAAGTTTTGAATAAAATCTTTTCAGGTTCTACAAAATAATAAATTGCTTACAGATGCTCATAAAAAAGTAGAATAATGAAGTTTTAAACTCTCTCTATCTAATCTGTCATTATGAAGTCAAATTCAAAATTCTGCTCTAATTTGAAATATGCCCAATAAAATAATTGTTTTAAGTTGAACAAAGTTTTACTGCATTCTTTTACATGCATATTTTATATTATAAATTTTAGTTGTTACTGTTGAAGATATATAAATCAATTTTTATATTTAAAAAAAAAGCAGTTTTCAAACTTTAAGACTTTTGCGAGAGAATCTTTTGTTTTTACCCATTAAGGCCTGACTTTAAAAAATAAATTTTATTTGTTACAGTTGGTATCTAATCAACTGGAAAATATTTAAAGTAATATGATTCAAAATTTGATTGAATGCTACTTTAGTGTGCCCCTTATTTTGCCAAGGATGCCAACAGTACAGAGTTGCCGATCAAGATGGTTGACTATATAAACAATAATTTGAAACAGTTATAATTACCAACTGTTTTTATTAAAATTGTAAGATTATTGATTATGATTGTTTTATATAAAAAACATTTCATTTTGAACTTTTATGGAGCACAATTCCTGAATCTCTGAAATAACGAACTTTTTCAAGCATTATTTTAGAAAAAATTCAAACACGATATACCTTCGGCATCTGAAGAAAGCACCGGACAAAATTTTTTAACTTAAAAAGAAAAAAAAAAGAAGTCCTCGGGAACATAGTAGTTGCACAAGCTCATTAAACTTAAGTATTATGAGAATAACAAGAACAGCATAAAGATATAGTAGCATATCTCTGATTGTTCAGTTGCTAGAGACATGCTTTTCTTAAGAAGATATTTAAAAGAGTAAATGCATGTACTCATTTCTATTAATTCTTCATTTGAGCAGAGAATTATTTTTTATTTAAAAAAAAAAAAGCAGAACTTTTCAGCTATGCAAATGCCATTCTGTCAGCATCATATATATTTTGAAGTGCTAATATCGAATTCACAAATAGAATATCTCTCATAATATCTGATCATAATATTTCTGACTATAACAATCATTAGACATCAGATTATTGGGCATTCGCAAACTTACTGAATGATCACAGGAAATCCACAAAAAGAACAACAAATCACAAAGAATTCTATTAGAATGTGAAGATGAAAAACTGTGAAACAAAGGCAAACGATCAAAAAGCTTGGGCAAATGTTTTTAGTTTTTGCTCTGATAAAATTCGTAAACAGACAATTTTAATTACAATAAAATAATTCGGTGGAAATTGCAAAGAATTAATATTATCTCTTCATAGCTCGCTTTAAAAATAATGTTGAAGGTTTTATTAGCAGTAATAATACTTTCAGTTATAAAACATAATTTAATTAAATTCTTTAATACATGCCTGTTTGTTGATTATTTTTAATTTTCATTTTTTACAAAATCGTAGTAGATATGCAACTCAATAAGAAAAAAAAAAAAAAAAATCAATCAATATTTGGGTTACGAGGAAAATTATTCCGCTAGCTTTTTCGGGTTACCATATTGGGGACAAATTTTAGGCCACACTAAATTAGGATTCAGCCAAGAATTGTTCAAAGCAGTGCATTACATGAAGTTATCTATATCTATACTTATAATAAAGCTCAATGTGTGTGTGTGTTGGCACTCTACAGCCCAGACCATTCAACCTACAGCTACCAAATTTGGCACGTGTATACCTTGGAGGCCGGGAATGTGCACCTGGGGGTTATTTTTTCGAATTTTTAATTAGAATTTTATTTATTTAAAAATTAAGCAAAATTTTGGCGTGTTTCTACTATAACTTCCGAAAATATTATCGCACAAAAAGGATTTTTACATCAAGTTAAAGATCAAAATTTTATCTTTTAAATGATACCAATATTTTAACCTGAAAATTAAGTTTCTATTTTTAATTAATTTTTAAATAAATATTTTAACTATATTTTTCAACAATTTTTTTCATACAAAATAAAATTTAAGCTGCAAGAGCATGTTTCACATTCATGGGGGGAAATTAGCTTTTTTCAAAGTGTTGCCATCACATTGATTAAAGCTCCAATTAAAAATAAATTAAATCCTTTTGGAAATGAAATTTGCAAAAATATAATTTTTAGCACGTGTTTCTAGGAAATGAAACAAATATGAAATATTATTTTTTCTAAAAAATAAATTTAAGAAAAATTATTTTATGATCTTTTACACTATCTATATTATTAATCCAATAAATCAGTTATATTTTAAGCAAGTTTTGTTTAATATGAACAGGATATCCATTCAAATCATGGCCATACAGCTATTTTGTAAACCTTTAGTAATAGACACAGATCTGCTAAAATGGTCTAAATGGAAAATGATTTTATTTTATGTAATTTGATTCAATAAATGCTCTAATAAATAACGAATTTTTGATTTTACATAAGCTTCTGCTGTTGAAATCACGTGTAACAAAATGTTCTTGAAACACTAATATTTTAAATAAAAAGAGTTAATTTCCAATCAAGTAAATCAATCACTTAAACTGACTGATTTATGAAAATTTCAATATCACTATTCAATAAAAAAAGATAATTTTAGATTTTTCCATCGATTGTTTCAAAGAAAATATGCCAATCAGCGCGCAGGTTTCTCAAGATTAATTGGCCTAAGATTATGAAAATGTTGAGTTTTTAAAAATTTTTAACATTCAAAGTTTCATAAATCAGTTTTAGTTGCTCATGGAAAATAGAAACATTCATTCATTTATTTAAAATTTGGTGTGTCCCGAATATTTCTCAGAATATGATACCTTACTGCATTAAATTTAGACTTCATAATTTTTGAAATATATTTATAGGCCGGAACAAAATATTATTATTGATTTCATTTCAATCCTTTTGAAAGCAAAACTAAAAACTGAATTTTATGCTGAATCTGAGAAATTTTTGTTTAATTATTCTTTGAGATATTACATAAATTATGAAAAATATTTTGTAGTTCACATAAGACTTGTATATCGAGCGATTCTGTTTGCAATACTCATATTCAATAATAATAATAATAATAAATAAATAACAATAAAGATGATAAATAAAATAAAACGCTTGATTTTATTAAAAAATATCTTTATATTAATTGCAATTTCATCATTTCCACTTTAAATTAAAGTTGAAATTTTACCGGAAATGACAACAAATTAGCAAAATATATATAGTAAATTGAACAAAACGATCTAAACAACAGTATAAGTTTGGTATGACTATCAAAATTTGAAGATTAATAATGTTTTGTTTGAGAAGATATAAGAGACAAGTTATTTGAAATATTTAATTGAAAATTGTAGCGAACGTTAATACTGGCGTACCGGCTGGTCGCCAAATGCGGCTAGGTTTAAATAATTTTAAAAACTTACTTTTTTTTCCCCTGACGTCAAGAACAACATTAATCTTGAAAAACATAAAAATTGATTAATTTAATTTTAAAGTTGAAATAATCATTTATATAAAATTGAGATGCATATTTTGAGCCATCTTTATAATGGGACAATGAAATAATGAGATGGAGCATAATTTATTGAATTATATTATTCCTTTAATATATTATTCTACAGTTATAAAAGATTTTAGAATAACAATAATGGATTAGAGAGTTAAAAAGTTTATAAAATTTTAAAAGCAAGTAGAAATTTCATGATGAAAGAATCCAAAAGAAAAAGAAGAAAAAGGTCTCTTAATATTAAAAAAAAAAATGTCTCCAAAACAATTCCTAAAGTATTTTCTAAATATGTTTCCAAATTCATAAATGTAGAATTCATTATTTTTAATGATAATTTATTGCATTAAAAATAAACATATTGTGGTGATATATTTAATAATTGAGCTAAAAAATCAATTATTTTCTTTTTTTAATAAAATTTTCTATGCTTGTCTAAATATAAATAATATGCATTTACAGTGTTAAAACATAATCATTACTTAATCTTATTTTAAATAAATACAATAACTGTATCCTAATATTTTTCATTTAATTCTGTAGTTTTTAAAGTGAATATGGAATTTATGTAATGGTTGATTGTGTAGTTATATACTGATGCTAAATCTTAATTGGAAACTTCAGGATTTCCCAGAAACTGAATTGATTCACTGCCCAAATAAAATGGCCGTGCAGTCACATTTTATGTCCACAGTAAAAGAAGCCAGTGCTCTGAAACATCGTACACAGTTGGTACAAAGTATGTTACCCAAGGAACACAAGGAACTTTGGCAAGGCTTTGAGAAATGTATGTTTTTAAATTTCATTTGAAATGTTTAAATGGTCTTTATCATGCTTCTTTATCCATTTCTATAGAAATGATAAATAATCAACTCTCTATGTACTTTCCCCATTCTTGATATGGAAAGTCTGTAATTTGTGTTGAATACTTTGTTTTAGTGAATATATTTTCTGAAAAATTTTAGTTATTTATCATGATTTATCACAGGGTGACCAGCCGACTGGGTACTGTGTATATATATATATATATATATATATATATATATATATATATATATCAGTTAATTCTTATTGAACTTAACAATTTGCTAGTATGTTTTCATTAATAAAATGAAACATTGTTCGCAATCAGTGAAAATCAATCATTTATCAATAGTCAAAAATAGAAGCTAACCATGTTTATGCACATGTGCCGGATGTTGGAAGGTTTACTTTTAAACTTCTGTGAAGTCGAAATTTCATCTATGTAGTATCATCAATGCTGTATTTGAAAAGGTTTTTCAATTCTGAGGAACAACTATCCTATATGTACTTTGTAATTCATTCTTACTTAAATTGTGCAGACTGTTCTGTGTTTATTAACCAGTTCATTATTTTCTTTATTTTTATATTCTGTATGCTTATCTTTAAAGAAAATTCTTCTTCATCCCTTTCTCTTGCAATATTTATCGTATTGCAATGATAATTTGATGGTATTATAATTCATTAATTTATTATTTTTAGATTGAGTTGTGATTTAGCATTAGCCAAAACGATTTAGGCCAGGAAAGTTAGTTAAATTAATATTTGAAATATGATGAAAAAAATTAATGGCCATTTCTATTTTATTGCTTACATATAATACCCTCCCACACCTAAAGTTTTCATTTGCATTTTCTTCTTCAAGACATTAAATTGAAATTATTAGCAAAAAGGATTTTGTTGTTGTTTTTTATCAGGAAAACCTAAGTAAGGTTCAGCTATCATTAATGTTATTATTTTTTGTTTTACTGGACTTCTTTTATTTAAAAAAAATCATCCCCCCCCCATCCTCCACCTTTAACCTGTTAACTGAGTGTGGTGATATATTTCATTGCAAAACAAATTAAATATAAGTTAATTACCCATTAAGAGGTTAAACACTAAAACAATTGCACCATGTGTTATAGAAGTGAAAATATGAATTAGAATATTCATATTCAAAGTTATTTTAAATTGGATATAAAATGTTGACATTTCATACCCAATGCTTAAAAAATGACGATTCATTTAGTTTTTAAGTATGTAATTTCCATAGCAATTCATTGTAATTAAATAAATATTTTACCAGAATCAATTTTTTTTATCCCCTTTGCAGATCTTTTTTGTGGAATTATGAAGTGTTATATGCTAGTAATATTTTCTTAAAACTTTTTTTGTCTTATTTTTAAATATTATGAATACAAATCTTTTACTTAATTCTTATAATGGATAAATGTTACGGATGACATGGAATTGATGTTTTTACTGATATGTCCATTTAGCTTTTTTTTTTTTTTAATTTTTGTTCTGCATTTGTTTAAAATTTCCCATACATTCAACAAAACACTCCATAATTGAAAAATAATATTAATATTATACAAAATGCTCCATAAACATAAAATAATTACTTTGATATATTATAGATACTCATTTATCCTTTTATTTTTCTCAAAAAAAAAGTAGAAAGGGAAGGAAAGAGGAATAGAAAGGGAAACTTTTGATGTATGAATCCAGTTGCCACAAAAAGTTACAAAATTCCTTCTTTCCATCTTTTTTTTTTAAATTAATATCTCTAAAATATTTTTATTTGTATACAATAAAGAAAAAAAATTGATGATAAAGATATATTTTCTACTTTTTCTGTGTGTTGAAAAGCATTCTGCTAGTGTTCAAAAATTTTCTGACTATAGTTGGTGAAATAAAAGTTAATGCAGTTTTGTTATCATTTATTTTGATATAGTGTTTTCATTTTGTGTTTGTAAAGATTTTTTTTTTACTGTTAATAGAATTATTGTTCAGTTTTGATTTGCATATATATAAATAGTATGGATATAGGAGACTCCACTGAAGGGAAATAATTCACTTTATTTTGAAGCACTCTGTCAATGTGTATATGCTTTTGTGCTACATCTTTTGACTATTTGTCAGATTCACTCACAAAGCCAGACTAAAAGTTAGTGTAGAAGGGCATGCGTCCTGTAGTATTTGGCTGATAGGTTTGCAGAAGAAAGAAGATTATTTACATAATTGAAGTCTGAAATTCAATAAGTGAAAATGATTTTTTATGAGCATTTAATTTTATTGATTTTAGTTAAAAGAGTAGAAAAATTTTTCATGTGCATTTAAGAACATATTTTACCATAAACAAAGAAAATAAAATAAAGCAACATCATTCTTAATTTATTAGATTCATCCAAAAAAAAAAAAATCAGAGAAATTTGCTACTAAAGCTGGAAATATCAGAGAAAATCAAATAGCAGAAATGGTGGCTACTTTGTATCAGCTTCATCAGACATGATACACTTGTATGGAAATATGATTTCAGGGTTTTCTCAATTGAATTATAAATTTTTTTGTAATAATTATATTAATTTTTTTATGTATAATAATTTTTCAATATGCTTTTTGTTTAAATTCATTTATTTTATTATTCAATTATTCTTATCTATTTTTACTTTTCAGTGTTTGTTTGGCACAATGCATTATTTTATAAGCTTTTTTTTTTTTTTTGCTTAAAACCTCTGTTTTGGCAGGAAATACTTAAGAGAGAAGCTCTGATAACTTTATAGTGATCTCAGCCACAGAGAGTCATGGATTTGAGGTCATTCAGTAAAATCACGATTCATACACACCTGTTCATGTTAATTGTGTTGTGAATTAAACATCGTCCCATTTGTCAGTGTAGAAGTTAAAAGAAATGTACTAGTTCAAGTGTCATCATCATCTCACTGCAGTTGAAAATTATGTGATTCATCCCAAAATGTTCTTTGTTTAGTTTCAAAATAGAATGTTAATACGTCCAACTAAATGAAGCAGAGCTGGAAATAGAATTATCATTATTTCACTTTCATATTTTTCTTTTTCATCCATATCCCCTATCAAAATGCATACTGTTATTGAGTAGCAAAGAAATACTTACAAGGGAAACTACAATTGTACTTTCCTGTGTAAGATATCAAAAGAGAACAAAAGAAATTTACTATCTAAGAATGCAATTAGTAACATATGCATTTATGCCAAATATTGTTATATATTTTTATATATATATATAGAGAGAGAGAGAGAGAGAAAGAGAGCAGAAAGGACAATTTCTATCTGAAAGTGTTGCTAAATGATAAAATTAAAGAAAGAAATAGATTATAGTAGAATTGAAAAGCTTTTAAATATCACAACAGCATTATTTACTTTAAATTTGTTAACTTCCCTACTATTTCAAAATTACTATCTCTATGTCTTACAATTCCTTTGTAACTTCAAAACAGAATATTAATCTAAAAGTTAAACCACTTTGCCCATTTGCAACTCAGTTAAGTCATGAAATAATTTATATTCTTATTTTTTTAAGAATTGTATTTTTTCTGAAATGACATATCTCATTTTTAGATAAATTTGAGCAATTCTGGGCCATTAATAAAAGACTTATGGAAAATCCCGGTGAACAATACTTCAAATACATTCCTTTTAGATTATATCAGGTAATATTTATGATGGTATGTTATAAATTTTTGTTTGACTTTGTACTGAAATTTATATAAAATATTCTAAACACTCGCATCTTTTAAATTAGAAATGGTTTTCATCTTCTGCAGTCAAATCTGATCAAATTATGAAGTTCTGAATATTACAAGTTTAGAACAGTCAGCATTTTCATAATCTTTGAACTGTTAACCTATTTGCTGATAGATGTATCTTCTTTGAGCTGGTCATTAAGTTATCTAAAATCGCTCATTATTATAAGATAGTAATATTTAAATTACTTAACTCTCTTAGTTGCTATAGAGTGCATCTTTCTTTTTATTTAAAACTCATCCCCTTTATTAATCAGCTGATTTTTTGATAATATTGATTATAATTAATTTTCTTTAAATTATGTAAATATAACTTCCTTTCCATAATTTCTCCACATTATTAGATATTGAAGCCATGTTATTTTAATTAACTCTTACAAATGCTCTGTTAATTGTGTAGATGAATCTTTGAAATAAAGTTCAGTTTCATAATATCTTGTTGCTTTTAGAAGCATAAATATCCAGTTCATGTATCTTCTAACTTTTGTGATACTGTTACTCCTTTTTTTTTATGTGTTTCATAAACTACATAGGTATTAAACAGAAATTTTGTTCTTTAGCTTTGTAAAATGAAAAAAAATAAATCATATTATTAGATAGTTAATGAAACAATTAAAATGGTTTTACCTTTAGGGCAATAATGTATTTTGATGTTTGAAACCAGAAAAAAAATATCTTAAAAATTGCAAAAATTTGCATATATATTGAATTGATATCATAAAAAGATAATTTTGAAATTGTGTAAAACTTACTATATTGTAATAATATTCTCAGAAATTATTGCAGGAAAACACCAGACTTCTGTTTAATTTTTAATTTATTAAAATTTTAACTATAATTTTAAAAAATCCTACAAGATGCACATTTTTGACCACCAATTTATACATGTGCCAACTTTAGTAGTTGTAAATCATATGGTCTGGCCTGTAAAGTGCCAACACCATACACATTCATCTTTATTATATTATATATATCACCATACACATATTATATATATATGTTAACATCATAATGAATCTTAATCAACCTTCTATTTTGTCCCACAATTTGATGCATGCAAGACTATGACTCTATAACATGTTATGGAATAATATTAGTGCAGTGCTATGTGTAAGTTGAAACTTTTTTTGGCACCATTTTATAACTGAACTCATTTATAACATTTTATAACTCCATAATTTAGAGTCAAAAGTTGTATCTCATTTCTTTGATGATACATCTTATTTGTCTGAAACTTGCATGTATTAGATTTAAAGTTTAGAATTAAATATGAACATCATTTACTTTAGGCTTCAAAGCAATGATTGATGCAATTGGTAGTTCATAGTAAATGGAATCCTAGACTTTGTAAAAATAGCATTGGGGATTAATATATTTGAGTCTATTTGTAATTATATTAAATTTCTTATAAAAGTATAATACTTTATTGCTTAATTCAGTTTTTTTTCTCTCTCTGTTTTTCCAAGTGTTTCAGACAAAAAAAAAAAAAAAAAAAAAAGCCTTTTGAAGACTATTTCTCCTCCCCACCTTAAATACCTAATTTTTAAAAGTTAATTTGCAAATGAATTTTAACTTTTATTTTTCAAAAAATTACAGGGAGATTTTATAAAAAAATCATATTTTAAGTATAGTTTATGGTTAAAAAAAAACTGCAGCAGTGATAAATGTAGACTTAAATATCTTATATTTAACACAGTATTTCAGAATAAAATATAGTATTCTTATTTGTAATTTCAAATGAAAGGCATGTTCAATCATAGTTAAGAAATATAAATTTGTGTATTATATATTTCATTAGCATTTATACTGCTATGTATTTATTGAAATTGATTTAATAGCATTTTTAATATACAGTGGTGGCCAAAATTGTGGTCACTTGAAGATTTTTATGTTTTCTAACTTTGCATGCTTATATAAAATGCAACGTTTCACAATATGCAAATCTTATATATCGTTTTAAAGAGAATTTAAAGCTGATGTCAATATAAAAAGCAGAATTCAAATATTTACAAAACAAAAAAGTTGAGCAGCAATAATTGTTGAGATACATTAGATGCTGATAACTGCAGTGAGTAATGAGTACTTTCTAGGATAGCCTTTATTTTTTATTGATGTTTTATTGAGCTGCCAAGAGGTTTAAACTCTTCCTTCGTTATTGCCTTATATTAGGAAACAATTATATCTGTAGTTAATTTTCTTTTAATTGATGAATGATTCATATGTACAAGAGTTTTCAAACGGTTGCAATAAATTCTCAATAATTTTGAGGTCAGGATGGTTTCTTGGCCATAATAACAATTTAATTAATACTAAATCACGCTTTTGATATTTTTGTTGTGTGGCAAGGAGTTGAATCCTGCTGAAAAATAAATGATGTGTTGTTGGGAAAGTGATCATTGATGGAAGGTTAAGTTTGGCTCTAGAATAGTGTAAATGTATTTTCTTGCATTTAATGTCCCATCAATAACATGAAGGAGACCAATACTGTCTGCTGACATGCAAGACCAAATCATTACACTAACTGAATTCTTCATAGTTGCCTGAATGCAGTCAGGATGTAGCTCTTTGCCTATTCTATGTCTTGCATATTTTCGCTATCACTTTCGAATAACAATATCTTTGTTTCATCACTTGGTATAACTTGGAACACTGATCATCTGTCCAATTAATGTGTTCCTTTGCCCACTGTAATCTTTTTATACACTGCTGTAAATTGAGATAAAGATTTTTTGTTAAATTCTACCTCTTAGTCAGGCATCTAATAATCTTCTCCTGATTATTCTTGAACTGACATAAATGCCTGCATCATTCAATTGACTTCTGATGGTCGCTGATGACATTCTTCTATCTCGATGATATAATCATTTTATTCTTCTGTAATCAGCATATGCGGTGCACCTTTTTCAGCCATTCCCTGCTTTGTTTTTTTATTGAATTTGTGTCCTGATATCGTAAACAAAACTTTCAGACTTCATATGTGAACGACCCACTTGGCTTACAATTTCAGTATAGGACCACATTCATGTAACACAATAATCTTAGTTATTTTTCTAGGTGTCCAAACTATTCTTTTATTTGATGTCATTGCTTCTTGACTGAATATTAGAAATATTTACAAAAATTCCAACTAAATATTAAAAAGTTCAACAAAATTTCTAACCTGCAATTTGATTACATAAAAAACAGTCTTCTTTCTACAATAATGACTTGTTCCAACTTTAAACATGATGTTAACTTCTGCTAGCAGTTATTAACATTTGGTTGGTTCCTAGAACAAGAACAGTGATTTGTCAGAAAAGTTAGAAACTACAATCTACTTCATCTTTGTGTTTGCTATTCAGTTTAAAAAAGAATAACTTTTTTGTATTGCAAATATTTGAATTTTGCTTTTTGTATTGAAGTCAAAATTAAATTCTCTTTAAATTGATATGTGAGAGTTTGCATTTTGTGAAATGTAACATTTTCTATAAGCATTCAAGTTTAAAAACTTAACGATTTTCAAAAGCATCCACAATTTTGGCCACCACTGTTTATCCTATTAGCAACAATAGACATAATACCTTCAATCTTGTTTTCATAATAATTTAAAAGACAAAATTTCGATATCTTGCTTCAAGGCAACATTTAAGTTTCAAAGGGAAATTTTATATCTAATTATAATTAAATGCAAGCTTTTAGATTAATTTAACTTAAAATTAGTGGGGAAAAATATGAAGAATATTTTATAATTAAATGAATGAGTGAGATCTGGCTGTGATTGTATTTTATAACATTTAAAATGTATTTATCATTAAATAACTATAAAATACAGCTTAGATGCTGAATTTTTAATATTTAGCTTACCAAATACTATTTTAATGCATATTTCTGAAATGATTTATTAATTTTTGAAATTATCTGATAGCCTGGTGTTTCCTTAATACAAGCATTAATCAAGCCTATTCAAGAATCTGGAGAACAAAATTTGCTCAGGGATTTGTTGAAAGCTATTGTACCTGATTGTGTCGATAAAATTGGTAAGCTCCATGTGTCCCCCCCCCCCCATATCTGTTTGAAAGAATAAGTGTCTGTAGTGTGTATGAAATTTAACATTCAAATGTATATAAGCTTAATTATTTGATTTTAAATTGTTTTAACTGAGTTTCAAATTTCTAGAATCAGAATTCTAATTATTTATATCTTTATATTTGTAATAAATACTCTTATGATTCCAATTAATATTCTAATGAATGCAGATAGAAATGAGATGATATAAAATGAAAAACCCTTTCTAATTGTAAAATCATAATAGAATGTTGATTTATGAAATAGAACACACAATAAGAATAGTGAAATGTTAAATACTAATGATATTTGTTGGTTGGGAATTTATCTAATCTAAAATTAGTGCATCCCAAGTGAATGATTTGATTATGAAAACACAAGAAAAAAATTTATAAATTAAACTTTATTTTATAATTTTGATGCTTTCTTGTGGGAATGTTTAATAATAGTGAGATATTACATTTATTAGAAACAATGTATGAAAAGTTTTAGGTGGACCAATCCTGCTGGTTTAGAAATTAATTAATTCAAACTCAAAGACTCTTTAATTTTAGAAGCATTCAGATATTTTGTCTTTATATTGCATTCAACATCTAATTATTTTCACATTAATATGTTGTATTGTATGTAAATGTCAGATCAGCTGTTATTCAGGAAAAGCCCAATATCAACTGTAATAGCACATTTCCATTACTTCTTTTTTATGCATGTGTGTGTCTTGTAATAATTCAAAAAGTATTTTAATAATTGTTATTAAGATGGAAAATTTAGCTGAATTTTTAAGAAAATGACACAATATGTTATAATGGGCAATGTTCTCTTACTATTATTTTGAACATATTTCACACACAATCATATATGTAATAATTTCTAATCATCTATGGTCTAACTTCTGAGTTTCTCTATTATTTTCCCAGTGATCAAGACATGTTATAAGCAAATTTTTTTTTCTAAAATTATATATTCTCTCACAATCTCTACCTTCCTAGTTAGTATGCAGCATTACAATTGTCATGGTTTTAACAAAGAAAATTGGACCACAGATAAAAATGTGACTATATTTTCAAATTATTAAAGAAATCCACATATGTTTTCATAAAAAAAATATTTTGTACACACATGCATGCAATCTATTATAATAATTTAATTTGTATGTTATGGTGTGATTTACAGGAACCAAATATAAATTGATATTGCAAGGAATTGAACCACCTCTCAATATGCATCTCCAGTGGATGAGCGAACATCTTAGTTATGCTGACAATTTCTTGCACCTAGTACTCCTACCAAAGGATTGAATTCCTTTAGATGATAATCACTTCAATCAAAATATTTAAGATGCACTTCACCATCAGTAAAGAAATGGTTAGCCACAACTTTTACTATTTTGTATCTAAAGAAACATAAATTGTAAATACTATAAAAATAATGCTAATTTTTAATTAAAAAGTTAATTACTTTTTGAGCACAAATCTTCTCCCTTATAGTATTTTTTGTAAATAAATAGATTTAGAATTATAATTTTTATCTAAAAGGCAGCCTGTTCAAATCATTATTTATTTTCTCTTGCCAGCTGTTTATTTATTCATTCATAGATGTATTTGCCCATATCAATTCATTTAAAATAATTTTCTTTGAAAATATATATTTATCTTTTAGCATCTTGCAGTGATTGATATAGATGTGCATTTTTTTCACCATTGTAATGAAAGGCACATATTTTATTTTGGATATTTCAGCAATTAATGAGTAATTAAATCCTGCAATTTTAAAGTTACTCTACCTTTAGAGATTTTTTTTTCTTAAAAATTTGAAGTCAATGAAATGTTTCGATTTTATTTTTAGTGAATTATTCTGGTTTATGATATATCTGTGATATCTATTGTGCAAAGCTTTTCTTTTATTAAATGTAAGAAATCTTCAAACTTCTCCAACTTTAATTATTTGTGAATATTTTTTGTAAGAGCTTAAAAAATTGTAATAAATATCTAAAAATTATATTGTTCTTCATAGTTTTTATTAACTGGTTTTTGAAATCCATCTGATCAAGTTTTGGTTGTAAATACAATCAATCAGTGTCTCATTCCATTTCTTTTTCATTGAAACAAAAATTTAGATAAATATCCAGAAGAATTTAAAACTTGGGCATTTCTTATATTTCTTTTATAGAGATGTGTGTTCATAAACAGATACAAATAGGTCCGAAATTAGATTCCAAAAAAGAATGAATGCTAATTTGGAAGCCTCAAATGTGTCTAACAATTTAAAGAATGAAGTAAATCGAATTTTTACAGTAAAGTGATTGTTTCTGTAAAATATGTTTAGTTTATTAATTTCCTTTTTTAGAGTTGCGTAATGAAAGGATTATTTTTTCATCTATTAATCTCAATATTATTAAGGTGAAAGCATAGGTTGATATGGCCTCTAATAATTAATTAAAAGATATGTTTCAGATATAAAAATAATTTAAATGCAAAATTTAGAGTTTATATTTTGTGTCCTTTTTAATTCCACATATATTTATATGCATGCAAGAAATTTATAACAATACAGTTTTTTTAAAAGGGATATGAACATACAACTTTTATCATTGTTGTTTCTGTAAGAGAATTATTATTCTGCACACTAAAATTAGAATTATTATTCAGTACACTAAAAAAAAAGTATTTTAATTATTTTTACTTTTTGGTTTTGTTTATAATTTTGAAATATTTTTTCTCTTTTAAATGCACTGCTTACTTTGAAGTAAAATTTTAATCAATCAACAGATAAGTTTTAAAAATATTGAACTGTATAAGCCAATAAGAACACAAGTTTAGAAATTTTCAAGCACATTAATAAATGAATGAAAAACCAGCAATAAAATTCCATTCTTATCTGATATTTGTAAATATATGTCTTAACTGTAACTCATAAATGAAAAGTAAATTGGAACCTAATGCACTATACAATGAATATATATATTTCTTTAAAAATAAGTATTCATCATAAATTTCAAACTTCTTTATTCATTTTCTTCCCACATCAAATAATTATATATATTTCCCCTATATATCTATTTACAAGATTTATTATACACTCTGATAAAAAATAAATAATTACAAACACAGTGAAATTATTAACTGGATTTCACACTTGGAAGTTGAAATGATACAGTTTGGCAAATTTATTTAGTTAAGAGTCTAACAAATAACTGTTCATTATCTTAACCACTTCAATATCACATTAAATCCCAACACATTTAAAGGTTCAAAACAATTCATATAAAGGACCACAGTATAAACATCACTCAAAATTAATATTCTTCAACATGAACATTAACACTTTGTTGTCAAACAACAAACAAGGTACAAACCTCATTTATTTTAAGCCTCAAAGCATAAAAAAATTATAAATTTCCAACATTTCATTCAAATCTTGAACAGCTGTAGAAAGTCATCGAAATGGTTGATGAGAATTAATCAGACATGAATATTTTACACTCAAATAAATAGACATTCTAAAAATTTGCCTAATAAAAACATTTCTAAATGCAGGCACAAATGGCAACTAGTGTTCTTTTTTTTTTTACAAAATAGAACCATTTAATAAATCCTTTGACATTTTACATGCTTTAAAAAATAAAAATCGTCTGTACAAACTTGGTTACAGTTTAGGAAGGTTAAAAAAGAATTTAAATAGCATATTTACTTTTTTTTTCCCCCATATACTACAGTAACAAAAAATTAATTTTTTAATGCATATGAAATCTAGATAACTAGATTCAAAATTCAATAAAAATAACTATTTATTAAAGCAACAATTAAAATTACCAACTTATAAAATATTTTTTTATTTTTTTTGTAAAGATGCTAATTGGTTGGCTATATTTCACTTTTTACTGAGTAGATAATGAAACTTGAAAATTAAAAAGATATAGTATTATGATGATATTGCATCAAATTACTAATAATTTATCTAGGGAAAGTATTAGAATTTTTCAAAATTTGTACATATAATGTCAAAAATATTTCTCTAACAATAGTTAAATAAAAAGGAAACATTTTTTTTTTTTTTTTTTTTTTTGTTAAAGAAGGTGAAAACTTTTTTTCATTGCATAGATTTTTGCAAAAAGACAGAAAGGAAGTGCAAGTTACATAATAAGAATTAACAAACTATAAATAATTTTGTATTAAAAATTAGTAAATTTACTGTCAAGTGATTTGTTTGCTGACATCGCTATCTTATTCCTTAAATTTTATAACACCATACAACACATAACAAACTGAAAACATTATTTAATTCTTTTACAGTGACATATTTTATTCAAAATAACAAATCCAGTATATCAAATAAAAGCAATAATTTATAGTTTAACGAATCCTAGTATGTAGGAAATTTTATGAAGATGTGGCATAACTATGATTGTAGGCAAAAACAACAGGAATACAAACAATATAACAATGTATAAATAGTTCTTTAGTTTGATCTTACTCGCATAGAGAAAGACATAGATTATATATACTTTTGCTGGAATGTGTATTTAACAGATTGTAGAATTTTGCTGAACTTTAAATCTTTATGGGTCATAATCATGTTAATATCTAATTCCTAAGAACTTAAGTACTTCAAGTTACAAACACAAAATAGTTAGTTGAAAGACAAAATCTGAGAGACAAATTATATCTATAGGAGGAAAACACAGCAGCTGCTTTCATTGGAATAAAAAGTGTCTGAATAAAAAATTGCAAAAATATCTGAATTTTTATAAAAATCTTTTATGGCTGATTTTGCTTGCAATAAAGCTTGCAGAATAAGATATACCAATCAACAGAATTTTCAATTTAAAAAAATGCTTGTTCCATTAATAATGAATTTTAATGAAACTGGATATAATTTCAATAAAATGATCATGTGTAACTTGAAGATATTCAAAGGAATGATCAGAAATTTGATAAATTTGAAGAAGTTATATGGGATTATCACTTCCTTGCTTTACATCGCCAAAATTCCATATCCAACTGTGTTCCGTCTTCTGTTATTGAAAGACCTCATGGTAAGGAATTATGATATCTTTCATTGTTAAGAAACTGTTTGCAAATTTGGTCCCAAACTCTATTCTCCTCCTACCCTTGCCCCCCCCCCCCAAAAAAAGTGGCAGTGAAAAATAAGTATCTAAAAGTGCAGATTTAGAGTTACTTTATTCAGAAACAGGGCAAAAAACTTTATTTTTACAAAACAGCTTTTAAAAAAACAACATATTAGGTTTTTCAAATAATGCAAATTCTAGGAGGGGGCACTCCTTGTTTTTAAACAAAATACTTAGCTAAAATCTCATATTATATGTAATCTCTTCAATACAAACAGTATACAAATAAAACTCTGCACACAACAATTCTGAAGAGATCTGTTTTAAAGGCGCCTTTCATTTATTTAATAAAATATACAGCATGCATAGTTTTAAATAACAATGTAATAAGCCAATGGGATGTAAAATTGCATTAAAAAAATGTGCACTTAATAAAATATTTCATAATAAAGTACAAGTTTTCCTGCAAATTTCTAATTCAAAATAAAATGTCAAGCAATGAACAAAATTATTTATTTCATATAGATTAAATAATTTAAAATTAGAAAATACATCCTAACTAAACATGCAAACAAACACAAAATTGGAACAACTCAACAACAACCTCGAAAGAATGCAATTTGCTCAAAATAAAATAAATATTTTAACACAGGTCGAATGCTTGAATAATTGTTTAATTTAAAAAAAAGAGAAAGAAAAAAAAACTATCATTCTGAAAAAAAAAAGTCAAAATTAACCCATACCATTTATTTTTAAGCCATGGGTATTTTAAGTTTTACTAAGTTTTTTTTTATGTACCCAGGCATTTAAAACATTTTCTTATTACTAAGAATAATTTACAGAAAGAAAACTTAGTAAAAAAAGAAAAAGTACCAGAAAACAATCTATGCAATACATACTCCAAAAGAATTTTCCTTAATTAAAATAAATTAACACACGTTTATACCATTTTTCAGCATACATTATTCTATAGACTGTAATAATTTCAACAATGTAGAGTGTTTTGTTCATCTTATGTTGTATAATGTTCTTAGCACCAAAGTGACCAAAACTGAATTTAAAACCACACAGCAGTTCTGTTTCCTCCATTGTAAAAGAAATTCTAAATATGACCCAAATCAAAAATAAAGTTCAGAGAATGAAATAATTTTTATTACAGTCGTGAATTTAAAATTTACAAGAACTTTTTAATGCATAACTATATGCATCATTTGAAATGACTTTGTTGATAATGTTAGCATAAAACTAAAATAGTGTAACATTTTAATTTGAACTGTACACCTGGTATGGTTTTCTTTATGTATTTACTTGGGATGCTTTAGAAAAATCCATACTATTTAATGATGAAAAAATCGTAACTGAAAAGTACAAAATGCATACCCCCCCCCCTTCTATAAGCCAAAAAGATTAAAGAACATGAAATACATTTCATTCACGAAATGTAGAAAAGGATTTAGAAATATTTACATCAATATCATTGAAAGTAAACTAAATATTTCATAATTAAGTCTCTTTTTTTCTCTAAAAGAATGGAAAACAATAAACAAATTCGAAAATTCAAATTCTTCTTATGGACTAACTAAAAAAATGTGTTTAAAGTAAATTTCTTCAAAATAAACATGAAAGATATACCTAGGATTTCTCTCATAAAAATTCTTCTTCCTGTTACAACAAAAAGAAACACTCATTAAAATCTAGTTGAATTAATGGCGCCATTATAATAGGTTATTATAGTGGTACTGGAAAGATTAAATATTTCCCCCTTCCTTTGTATGAATACTAAGGGAAAGGAAAAGATAAAGATGAAAAGAGATTTTGAATTTGAAGAGATGGAAATTTTTTTTAATACAGAGTTAATGTTTTCTTATAAAATCATCTCTTTTAAAGAGACTTTTTCACTCTTTTGTTATGCAAACGAGTCTCATTGTGGTCTGTTAAAAAGAAAAAATTAATATGTAATAAATGTATTAAATGGCAACTAATTTTTGATCTTATTTCTCTTCATCCATAAGAGATAAATTCACACATGAATTCATTTCATTGTCCAAAAGAAAAATAAATTGAAAATGCCCTAAAAGGATTACACAAAAATAAAATAAATTCAAAATAATTATTATTGTTTCACACTAAAATTTGGTGTTAAAAGCACAAAAAAGCATCCCAAGTATTCATTAAATAATATTCAATCCTTGGATCAAATGAAACAGGTTGCCTTTCTTCAGATCCAAGGATAAGACTATCAGTTTGGTGGCAGAGTCTTTGAGGAGGGCAGGGCCTATCAGCTCACTGCCTTGTAGGCAGGATTTTTTCCCTTGATGGGTAGAGGATGTGCCTCCGTATTAAACACCCATTTATCTAAGGGAATGAGGTCATCATCAGAAAATAACAAATAGAGGTATTTGAGCGTCTCGGCCAAAAAGAAACTCTGCTGGACATCGTCTTTGGCACTGTCCAACATGTAAACATTCTTCAAACCAGAGAAGCCACCATCCACTCGGCAATGCCTATCAATTGCCTGGAAAAGAAGAATATCCTTTAGAATTTTAACTTGTATTTACAAATTCAATTAAACTAGACATTTAATTCTTTTCAGTACCACTTAATTCTCAACATAAAAGTACTTTCATTTAATAAGTTACACATACTTTTTCTTTTCATGAGCCCTAATAAATTGTTAAGTTATCACAAAACTTTTTTGAAGAGTATTTAAACTGATATCAGATTTTAACATACTTTTAGTATGTTTGACATTTTTCTTTTATTATAGCACTGAGTTCACAAGATTTTAATAATAGTTATGATTTGGACTAAAATCATTTTAAGCTGTGTCTACACATCAACTAACTTATATTGCAATATAAATATAGATTTCTTATAATAAAGATTCTGTCCATTAAACACAATTTGAGTCCTTAAAAGTCTAATCTTTAAGAAATATGAAATAGCACAATAATGATTAACAGAATAGATGCATAAAAATATTGACATAAATTTTGCTAAGGGAGGCAAACAAACTCTCATATATAGTAAACAATTTTATGTGGCTTCTTAACCAAACAGCAAACATGATTTTTTTTTTTGGGGGGGGGGGGATATTTTAGGCTTAAATCTTTCAGAACTAAGGAATGATAATATTGCTACCAGATCTATGATTTAAAGAATATCGGCAGGTCTATGTTTCATCACCTATAATAATATCAATTTGAAAGATGTTTACTATAAATATTTTCCTTTATATGAATAAGAAATGAGTTTGAAACATTGCATGAATAATGTGATATTATATTATTTATTAATATCAATGTGTTTATCCAATGCTTTTAAGTTGCCAGGCATTTAATGAAATCTAAAAATCTCATTTTCTATTAAATACTTTGTGAATTCATTTTTTTTACAATAATTTATAATTAAGGCCATAACTATTAAAGACAGAAAAATATCTTTGTTACATTTTTAAGAAACAAAAATAGCATTATAGGGAGGGATGGGGGGAAAGGAAGATACCAGAACAACAAAGAATGTTTGCAAAGCCACTTGCAAAAAAGTTTCATTTATCACTATGGGAATTGGAAATTATACAAAAAAGCCAAGAAGTTATTAAATCTATCCTTAATAATAAAATTCCTTTTTATTAATTTTTTTTCAGTTTAATACTCTATGGGCAAATAATTAATTTTCAAACTAACTTATTTACAGACTTACTGACAAATAATATTTTTACACATGGTTTTCTAACAATAGAATGAACAACTATTTGGTTCAGGACAGTCAAACTTCACTTTTAAAGAGGAAATGTATACTAACTAAATCAGCATAATATAGTATTGCACCAGTACTGCATAGACATTATGTTGGTCAGTGCAGCTTGCTGTATTACCTAGCATAGCATTAGTTCAAGAGCATTTGAAAGTAATACATTTCAAAATGTCTTCTACACTTTCTTCAAGATTATCGTGATTCTTGGACCTTGAAACAATATTTTGTGGAAGCATGTGATACTGTTTAATTCCATAAGACATTGTTTGATTTCATTCACATAGTACAAATTTCAACATAACCTAGTAATAAGAGGCTTCAATAGGACAATAGATACAAGACTAGTGAAGTGAACATTGATTTTACTCAGGTAAACTAGAAAACATATAAAATCAATCTTATCACTATCAATCCAATATGATATGTTTTAATAGTAAATCATAAACTACTCCAGGTAAAGGTCATTTCTTTCAATTTATTTACTTATTGCCTCAATGTACAGAGTACATTAGAACTTTCCATTTACACTATTCTTTTACCCAGTACTCAAAATCAATGCTCTATAGCATTTAGTATATAAACACTACTTTACTGAATTTCCTAGGTAATTCAAATTTTCCAGAATTGAAACAGATAACATCAATTAGTTTAGATTCTCAAGGTTCCAAATATGCACATAGTAAGTGCAGTTAAGAGAATTTTGATAATTATATAGAATGAAATAAATGGATATGAAAATAAGAAGCACTTAGAATGAAAAGGAAAAAAAAAAAAAATACCTGAGCAGCTTCCCATCCCCACTGTCTATATTTTGGGTCCTTGGTGACCCTCCATAGAATAAAGTAACTCTCAATCACTTCAGGCCTTTGGATGTAGTATTTCTCATTCTGTTTCAGAGCCTTGGCTTCACTAGCATCTGAAAAGCGGAACGATTCTGGACCCAATTTAGTAGCTAGAAGAGAAAAGTAAAATTAAATCATTTAAATACAAATCGAAGCATGAGTTTTAAACTAACATAGCAGTTAAAAAATAAAAATTTCCAACAAATTATTTCAATAAACAAATTTTATAAAACAGTTTTTAAAAATGATCTCTAAAGTAAGATTTTTATGGAATTTTGGAAAATAATTCTGAAAATATTAAAGCACTTCATTGTCATCAGGAACATACAAGTATACAAAATTTTGAAACTCTTAACACATTAGACCACGAATGAAAAATCTATTACAAAACTCCATCTTTACAATTATAAAACAAATCAAGTTAAATAAAAGCAATCTGAAATAACTAGTAAATACAAAATGTTTACCAGTTCTATCATAAGATTCATGGCAAGTGTGAGTAAGATCTTTTCCTAGCTGCAAATAATAATCTTGTCTATTTGGTGGCATGAATTCAGAGCCAATTGCAAAGAATCCACCTGAAATTGATATCATACATCATACTTAGAAATTAAATCAATAGACCTATTATAAATAATAAATTTAAGGTAACAAAATAAATAAAAAATTATTAGCATTTATTCATTTCACTTGGAAGCTTGAAACTATTTGGTCACAGCAATTTGGCACTCAATTTATTATTCAACATATTCATTCAATAATGACGAACAGCAGTTGTAAATAATATCAAGAAAAAAGTTTTGCTTCATGTTTTCAAACATTCTAATTTTTTCATCATTTTTTTAAAGTCTTTTTCTCTTTTCAAAATAAAATTATCAAACAAATGTCTGAAATATATTAGACAGAAATTTTTTTAAATAAAAATAGATTGTTCACCCCTAATCACAATCTTTAGTTTTATTCACTTAAACTGCAGATTTTTAAAAAATAACATTATTTTTATGAAATATAATATAATAAGATATTACTTAGAAAAAAAAAAGGCATAATATAATGAAAAAAGGATAGAATTGGTTTTTTTGATTGATAGTTTCTTTAAACAGGACTAATATTAAAATACAAAAGCAATATTTAATAATGCATACATAAGAATGCCAAAACAGAAATAAATATACAATTCTAGCCTTTAATTTTGATTTCCTCCCCCTTCTGATATAATTCCTTTCATGGCAAAAGCAATCCAGAATATTATACATCAGTAGAAAAATGGTAACTAATTCTTACCAGCAAAACAAGCTAAATGATCCATTTTATGTTCTATCCGATCATATTTTAAATCAGCTAAGTATTTGAGTCCTCCTTTAGAAGTGAAGACAAGCTTATCATTTATAGCCTGGAAAATAATAAAAATAATAATTGGTGAGAATACAATAAAAAAAATACACAGAACATTTAGCTTTTTAAATAATTTATTTAAAAATAGCAATGCATTTGATTTATATAGTTAGACATTTATATTTAATAAGTTAGATAGTTATATTTTAATGAACATTTTATTGACTTAACAACTCACAGTAGCTGAAATAAAAGAAGAATCTTTAAACATTCTGATTTATTTATTATTTAAGCAAAGGAAGAATTAAAAGCATATGCAAGTATATTAAACAATCCAATTTGAAAACAGAGTAAATACAGAAAAATTAAGAGGGTAACAACTTTTTTTAAAAAAATTAATCAAAAATTAACTTTAATGCACACATTTTCTTCAGTTTTCCACTTGCATTTACACATCTCTTTTGGGTACCAAAATTTTTGATCCCAAAAATCTTTATGATCCCAAGTATACATATAAGAAGAGACAAATAAACAAATAAATGCATTAATAAGATTTAAAAAATATTTTAAATCGTGCTGGGATTCTAATAAGTTTTTGCTGAAGAATATGAAAGAAGAATTCACTACAAATGTTTTTTGCAACATTTAGGTTTGAAAACCTCATTTGAGCACAGCAAAAAATGTTTTGGAAACTAATTTAAACTTACTTCAGCTAATTCTTGGAACATTTGCAAGGCTTGAACATCTTCGCCATTGGACTGAATCCAAGATTTGAGAAGATATTCATAAAAGCTGTCACCTAAGGCTCCCATTGACATATGGTCTACAGGAAATAAAATGTAAATAAAATTGTAAGAGCAGGCTTCTCAACATAACAAATTAAAGAATCATTTCACAATTTAAAAATAAAATACACAAAGGGAAGATATATTAAAAGACTGAATGATGGATTTAGTTCTTAAGAATTCTGTCAATAGTCTGGGAAGTAGCAATTGAGAATACCAACCAGAATTATTAAAGAAAATTTTTTGCTAATCAAATCAATTGACCACTTTTAAATAAAAAACAAAACAAAACTGAGAAGAATTTTTGGACAATTACTATAATTTACATTTTATTTGCAGTTAATTTAAAAAAAATATAATTGCTAATAATAATACATTTAATGACCACTAGATAAATGTATAATTTCTAAGATTTTTATTAAATGATAAAATATTTTTTCCTACACCTTCCATTTCATTTTATTCAATTTCTAACATCATATAAATATATTAATTTTACTAAGATATTAATAAAAATCTTCAATGCTCTTAATTTTTATTCCACTTAAAACAAAATGCTGATAATACTGATAATTCTTTTGAATTTCTAAATTTACCCACAAAAGTTCATATTTAGGAAAGTTTCATAAAAATTAAATGTGTTGGTAATTTGCTGATTCTATTACCAATGATAAACAAGAGATCATTGCATGCTAATTTAATTAGAAAGACAACTCAATGTAATAAAAGTGATGTTTTTAAACCTCAAAACAGAAGACTGGATATTACATTCAATATGTTTAGTGAATATTAATAACTGTAAGCTTTGTCAGTCTTTAGATGCAATGCAGATGCCAGTCTGAATAAATTGCAATTAACATCAAGAATGTTTCATTAACTACAACCACAAAAGTAGATGTAATACTACTCTTGTTTTAACAAGTTTTTCAATAAATCTTTTTAATACCAAATGTTATCAGAATTTCGTATAAAAAAATGCATAAGTATCATATACAAAAGTAAACAAAGTATTATACAAATTTTAAGAGATATAAAAATATTGGATGAGACTAAATCACTTGAATGAGAATGTTTAATTTTTCACATTCCTATCATTCATTTTAATACTGTTAACAATAAATGTACTTCAAACATTTCCAAAAAGATTTTTATAGTTTAAAGCAAACACAGCTAAAATAATTTTAATAAGTCTGATATATGAAACAATAATGAAAGCAATCAAGTCCACACACTTTATAGCAAAAAACAAGATTGTATAAAGCATTTCCCATTGAATCCCGCCAATTACTAAAAATAAGCATAATTTGATGACAAGGTTTCTAAATAGTATGTTCATAAGCCTTATAAACAAAAATCAATTCAAAAGACTTTGTGCTAATCATTATTTTAATTAATGCCAACAATATGGCAATTTTAATATAAATAAGATAGCATTTAAGTTCTCAAAAATAAAGTTATAAGTATTCTTACGTTGCCCCCAACGACCAGTTTTAGGATTCAAATAATTAGGGAAAAGACCCTGAGGTTTATCCATCTTGGCAAGGAAATCTCTGATGTAATTCACCTTCTCCTTGTAGACAGGATTTCCTGTTATATCACTTAGGTAGGTGAATTCTAAATGCAGAGTACCAAACTCAGCAAGAATGGAACTGGAACTAGAAGCCCATGCATAGTTTTTGCTGGCACCACTGAAATATAAATAGACATTTTTAAAAATAAGAGGAAAAAAAACTTAAAAAAATATTTGGAATTTTGTTTCTTAGAATATTCAATGTGGCATTCTAGCATCTCTGCCCTTTTACTATGCCATACAGTTTTTAAATTTTTATTTTGACGTCTAAAATTTTGATAAATAGTTTCCCTTTTTCATGTATTGATAGAATTCTTTTTAAAAAGTTTTTTATACTAATTCAGATTTATTCTTAATTTATTATGCAATATATTGCAATAAAGGAATAAAACAAAGTTTTATAAGGAAACCATATGCAGCATTACTGTGCAAACCACTACATCAAATCAGTCAACTTTCTTTAAGTTTAGATTCACTGTATTTTAAATAGCCATATAAGATGTCATTGTGAAGAAAATTACCTTATAAGAATATTCTAGATATCTAAGGATAAATAATCTAATTTATATTTAATAATCTACTAGAAATACAAATATCCTATTTCACATATTTCCATTATATGAATAAAATTTAAGAACTTTAAAAATACAAAAAAATATTCTGTTGTCACTGGGGAACAATCACTGAGCAAAATTTCAAAATTCTAGCACATATATAAAACAAGTGAAAATTCAATAAAATTTCATCTTTATGAACATGAAACATGTGAAATTAAATAAAAGTGTTTGTTTAACGAATGTATATATAGAGTGATTCACAAATATTTTGTGAAATGTAAATGCATAAGCACTAGTCAGAAATAAGATGTCCTTGAAAATAACTAAATGGATTTTTTTTTAACTGATTTACAATTTTACAATTTTTCTACTGATATAAAGAAAAATATTTAATGGATATAATAATTAAAAATTGTTTTACAAGATTAAATGTAAACACCATAGACAAGTACATAAGAAATTATTCTCACCTCTTTAGGTTCACAATTGCATTAGGAATGCCAGTAGGAGTGTTGAAAGCAGGCAACAATTTCTGTGCAACATGATCTGCTTTCTCTTTATACATCTAATGCAAAATAATAAACACAGTTAACAGCAGTAAAACAATGATAAAAAACAAAGAAAACATTATAATTCATAATTAATACCACCTACCACATCTCCTGTCATGGCATAGCAAGACAGCAAACCTCCAATGAAGCGAATATTTGTCTCAAACACAGATATTTCTGCATTCTGAAACAAAGATTGAAAGAACTACATAATAATTTTGCTAGACATGTTTGAAACTGATTCATTGGTTTCATCAGTTCATGAAAAATTTTGTCAGAAAATATTCAGAAGCAAGCATGTACAGAAATATAATCAAAAGTTGTGTCGTTTGTATATGAAAAAATATAACTCGTAAGAATTTTGTTAAAAAAGAAATTTCAATGACTAGCCCTCCTTAAAAATAAGATGTTTAGTTATTTAGAAACTGATATATATTTGAGATAACGACATCAAAATTTTTACATTTGGTAATAAAAAATTTAAGTTTTCAACAAAAATACTAATTTATGCATTGAAGCTCAGAAATAGAGCAATATCTAAGAAAGGTGTCTAACTTTGAAAGAAATAATAATATTAATAATAAAATTATACAATTGCCAATTAATAAGCAAACTTTTCAAGAGAATATGATAACCACTTTGCATTTTTAAAAGAATGTCAGCGATGAGTTTTCTTTTTTTTCATGTTAGTACAATAATTCCATACAATGCATAATGTAATGTCATAAATTTGTAAATGGATATGATATATTTAATTGTTGCGGCAGTATGAAATATTACACAGATCTAGTAATTTTATGAATTACACTCAGATCCTATGAAGAGTATACAAGTTATTATATATTGATCAGGTTAACATCGCTTTCAAAGCTGTAAAATGGCTATCTGAGCATGGATTTTGCAATACTGTGACGTGGTTAGATAGTGGGGGCAAAACTTAATTTTGTTTGAAGACCTCTTTCTAAATTTCCACAGCCAAATAGTGCAAGGATATTCAAAAGCCTCAGGAATTTCAAGTCCACACTTAAGTACAACAGATCTTGATACACTTTTTCTGCTGTTTATGAACATAAGACAAAAAAAAAAAAAATCAAAAGGAAACTTTAATATTATTTACAGAATGTACAAAATCAGTACATATTTTTCTTGTATTCATATATTCTCAATAATTACACTTCACCGATACATCTTTTGTACTTCAAACATAATTTGTATATCTCATTTGAATGAAAATACCAGAAAATATGAATATAAATTGTAGAACTCAGTCGAAAGCAAGGGGACATTGTTTATAGTTTAGATTTCAAAACCCTCTCATTCTGAAACTGACACCAAGACACTACTACAATGCATATCATTTTGATGGATTAAAAATATATGCAACTATGGCTACTATTCTAAGTTCCACCCATGACCTCTCAATTAATGATATAAAACTGACAATGAGCACAGCAGGTCCCATTCAAAAACAGGAGAAGCAAGTTTGCTTTGCATGTTACTTACCCCTAGATCCAGATTTAAATTGGCAGCTATCCAGTCTCTTCCTTTCTGATAGTCATCATTCAATCCCATTATATATAATGTGTTCAGTCCATCAACAATGGTGGCTCCCATGGCAGTCTTTCCAAAGATACCAGCAGAGTGACCTCTCTTGGACAGTGGTCTCAGCTCATTCTGTCCCCATGCATACTGAACATAATTATCCCAGGCATGTTTCATCATCTGAAAGAGAAATAGGCATCATTAATTAAAAAAATGCCTAAAAACTTTTTAATTATCATTAATTAAAAATACATAGGCATCATTGATTAAATAATATTCTTTCAAAAGAGCATTCAATCAACTTATTTGAAAAGAAAAAGGCAAATTTCAACAATTTAATTCTAATTATCACAAGCAACCAACTGGTCATCAGAGATACTGATTATATTTAAGTCCAGTTAAATCATTTAGATATAACTTCATACCCATGATTCCCTCAAACTATTAGACCTTAAGGTCTTTTTATTTTAACCGTCTTACATATATTCTATTTATTTTATGTATGAACTTTTCTAATGGTTCTCAACACTATGATATCAGAGTGCTTATAAAAATATAAATGCACAGTTCATCAATCTTCGAAATGTCCAGGTACTGAAACTTACTTTTTTTTTTTCTTTTTTTTTATTCGTTTTGTAAACTATATGCATGTTAAACAGAATCTTTCTTCTTTAGCTTTCAGAGATGGCTAAATATTTGCCAAAACAATGAAAATTGTTTGAATTTCAGAGCAGCAACATAATCTATAGCTTATATTGTGTGTGTGTGTGTGCGTGCGTGTGTGTGTTTGTATATATACTATTATAAATGTGAAAGTTTGAATGGATGGATGGATGTTTGTTAGTCAATCGCGTCAGAACGGCTGAACGGAATTAGATGAAATTTATCACAGAGGTAGATTATAGTCTGGAATAGGACATAGGCTACAATTTTTTTCCAGTTAATTGAGTGGTTAATTTTTTTATTAATTAAAAACTAACTTTCTCGCCAAAAATCTGAGCCAAAAATGAATAAGGCTTCAGTTTTTTTTTTCCCCACTCTAATCAGGTTAGGCTTAACGTGTTTTCGACCTAATATTTCAAAAGATTCTATTTATTTTCTTAGTGTTTTAGGCATTTAAAATTAAACATTGTTCATTATTACAATGTTAATTAAAACATTGCATTTGCAAACAATGTTAATTAAAACATTGCATTTAAAATTAACATTGTTGTTGTCTTTTGGATTCATTCTGAAGTGCTTTTAAATTTAAATAAAACAGAATAAAGGAAATTAAAAATTTATAATCTATATTGCGTTACACCCCAACTGGTGTAGAAAATTCATACAATTGTGTTGTCCCAATTGGCGTTGAAAATTCGCGCATGCGCAGGAGTAACAAAAGATAAAGCCATTGATGCTAAAAATTCCAATCTATTTCCATATATTCTCAAGAGAATTTTGTACGACTATCAAATTTGTATCATTAAAAGGATAAGTTTTTAAATTTTGAAATGATGTGCAATTCATTTTTACGTAGTATTATTTTCGGAAATTATAGCGGGGAAATGCTACAATTCCGTTTAATGTTTAATTAATTAAAATTTAAAAAAAACGCATCGAAATGCACATTTTTATTCCCCAAAATATATGACTAACTTGGTAATGGCCTGGCCAGTAGGAGGGCACCACAAACACTTTATCTTAATTATTAATAAAGATATAAAAGCTAATTCAAAACCTTTAGTTTCCAATTCTTGTTTGAGTTAATCAAGTATGCTAACAAAATTCCAGTTGATGTTTCTTAGTCCATGAATTATGACTTAAACCAAGAAATAATTTAATTGAAGCTAATGTAATAGCTTCCACAACAATAAAGAATAATCTGGTTGAATTTTATCTCAACTTATAATAAAGGAAAAAGTGTGTATGAGGATATGTCTGTCAGTAGCAATCAATATATCAGACTGCTGGGTTAGAATCATCAAATGTGGCACAGATATACTTCAAAGATCACGCATGTGCACTTCAGAATGATTTTAAAAATAATTACAATTTTAATTAAAAATATGACTGTGATTTATAGAATAATTTTCAAAAATATATAAAAATAAAAGAGATTTTTTATACCAATTTTTTAAAAAAAAAATGGATTTTTGATAACTAAACAATCTAAATTTTTTTGATAAAAATGTAACAATTTTTCAAAAACTTTTTTTTTCCGCACGGTTTTAATAATGCTCTCCACTGTTGCAATGAAATTCAAACCAACCACTTTTAATGTTCTATCTATTATATAATCGTTGATTTTCATCTATTTCTTTATAATTAAGTTCTTTTAATATAGGAAGGGAAAGAAAAAAAAACGTTCGTTAAACAGGAACATTCATTATACTAATTAATTTTTAATAACATGCAATAATCAAATTAAGATAATCTTAATTACATCTTAACAGCTTGCAAAAAAAAAATAATCTAATCTTTGCAAGAGCAGTTGTAAACAAATTGCTTTACAGCATTAGTTACTAGAAAAAACAAATCAATTTTAAATAACATATTTTCTTTGGGGGGGGGGGAGTCTAAATTCAAAAATCTCGAACATTGTAATCATATGTTTAAATTAAGCTATTCAGTTAATTCTATTTCCAGAAATTCGTTCACGAACAAGTTTCGATGAATAATATGAATTTAAAAAAATACTTCTAAAAGACCCACAATTTCATTAATCTTCAATCAATTACGAAGAAAAAAACATCAACAGGTGGCCAAGAAACCTCAGGTTGCCAACTTTTAATAGGACTTTAAGAACTTGATGGATGGATTTTTAATGGCTCGTAGTGCACTCCAAAATAATTATAGGATTCTTATTTTGAGAAAGAATCATACTTAATTGATCTGTTTGAGAGATAGCGGCAAGAATATAAAGAAAAATATTTCACCACTATAGATTTCAGAATAAAATGTCAAAAATGCTTAGGATAATTCATTTGATGACGTAAACGGTACTTATTAAAGCATAGTTATCTTGATAATGCAGGGAATTTTGTAAAGTACATTTCAAAATACTCTGAAACCAGATAATTTCATATAGCATCTCCTATTTCATGCTGAGACAGGTACTACATATACTTCTATTTAGAAATGGAATAAAAAGAAAATTCAAACAGTGCAGCAATATTATTTTGATGTTCATCAACTTCGGAAATTTGAGCTTAAAAAAAGAAATCGCCCTGTATTAAGATATTAAATCGTAAGCGAAAATAAAATGGCTCATAAACATAAACGAGATCACAAAATATGACAGCACACTTTTTTTTTATCAGATTTTTCAATACTTGTCAGCTAAAAAAGTAATGAAAACAAACTTGATCAAAAAACTTCATTAAAATACTAATTAAATAATGAATACAACAAAGAAAACAGCCTTCGCACACTGAGTTATTTTGTTCTATTCCGACATATATGAAAGATTAAATGTACAGGTTGAAAAAAGCCAATTCAAGTCCTAATAGATATCACAAGTTCAGATATTTGTCAGACACTATTAAAACGAATAGTAGTTTAGGAATGCAACAAAATGAGATGAAACTAGTAAATATAAATACTGGCATCGGAAAAGAATAAATATAGAATGCGTCTAAGAACTCAGGAAAAGCGGTTTTCTTGTTTACTGTGTATCACCCCTATGTGGAGCAAAATAGACCAAAAATGAGAGGCATGGTTTTCTGAAATAAACGATTCTTTACAAAGAAGTAAATGCCTATGTTCTCTAATTAGCACATATTATCTTGATAAATAATAGTAACAGCTAGTATATTTGTACAAATACGAAGTATAATTTTGAAGAGGATTATCGTTTCTTTAAAATTCATCTGTCTCGTTCTGTTTTTTTCTAATGTATATTAGCTATCGTGAAAAAAACTAAATCAAAAATGGTAAAAATTTATGATCCCTAATGTACATAAAGTAAAATTTAAAATATTTAGGAGCCCTCGAGGGGCAATTGTAAAATAGTCATGTTAAAGACAAATTCGTGACCATATTAGAGATTAGCAATGGATTCTTAAAAATTCTCCATTATTAAGCCTTTCTTCAACAGAAGGGGAGAGGGGATTCTGTGGTAACCTGGAATGCATTAGTAGAATTTTATACCCGAATGAGACAACGAGATTTATCAAAATCTCATAGTCGAATTTTTATGCGATTACAATATAATCTTGAAAACCAGAAAATTTAAAAAAAATGTAAAAAATCCCACCCCCCCCCCCCCTATTCTCATTTTTCAGCCGTCATCTATTAGATTTCATCTAAGCCAGATATTAAAACTTGCGTTCTTATAAATGAAATGAAATATTAACTGAATAGCAGTGACATTCAATGTCTCATTTATGCAATCTCAATTATAATTTCAGCTCATTTTTTTCTTCAAAAACTACGAGCTGAGACAGTTATCGATGGAAGCACGATGTAGGTCAAAACCATAACAAAGCACACGGAACATCACTCGTCCATCACGTGATTCCTTCGAAATATGCGAGGAAACTACCCATCCTACCCCCTTTGATCGATAGGTGAGGAGGGCGGTGGGGGTAGTGAGTGAATATCCGGCAGCCGAATCCGGCAACGCGCCAAAGGCCGGACGCCTCTCACGTGAATCCACTTTCTCCATCATCTTTTCCAAAATCGACTCTTGTCAAGTGGCCGTCTTCTAACAATGGCACCTCTTCAGAAGTCAGAATTGTTCCTCTTCCCTTTATTATTGTCTTTTAAATAAATTTTTGAACAGTAGAAAAAGTTCATCGATGAAAGGGCAAAGACAGCGCGAGTGTTAACGGAATTTTTATTCCCGCTTTTATTCTGTTTTTAGTCTCCGGAGAGTTTTTCGAGATCCAAGTTCAGCACTACCGCATGAATATATGATGTGATATTGATGCATCCGATTTTTATTCATTTCTTCTGGGACTTGTATTCGCACCCCACCTCCCGCCCAATTCTCTTTTATTTTACGTGAAATATTTATAAATCTCGTGGCCCAATTCGTGAAAAATTTCTTTTATAAATATATGTTTTCGAGCTTAAAGTTGTTTGAATGAACTAACTCCTCACTGAATAATCCAGTCTTAAAACTTTATCATTCTTAAAATAGATATAACGTAGTCATTTATAAAGTAGATTTCCTAATTATTCAGTCTTAATATTTTAATTTATTTCGATTTCATTTCATTTCATTTCGACCGTTATTCGATTACAGTAATTTATAACACGAATTGACAGCAAGGGGTTTCGTTTCGTTTTACCTAGATATATTTTCATCCAGTTTCGAACCAACATGATAACTATTTTTGGACGAATTTCGTATTTTTGAACCATGATCAGACGACGAGAATGAATGACATCTGAGCCAACCACTTCAATCTCTAAACTTTTACGCCACATCAACAAAAGAAAATTTGTTTTTAACGGCTTTAATGAGCATAAGATCTGCTGACACGGCGGGTCTTCAGAGAAATCGGGTTTCAAACCTGAAATCTTCTGGTCTCAGTGTCAAGGCCTTACCACCAGAAGAGGGCGTTAAATGAATACATCCAGTTAAATAGTCAAGAGATCTCATTGAACGCAAAGGAACTAATATATCTCACATGAATTAATTTTTAGCATTAACAATTAACATTTTGGATAATAGAAAATTGTAAATTTACGATTGTTTCACTTTATATGCATTGCATAGCTAAAAATATAAATGACAGCATATATCAGCTACTTAACGCTCAACAAACTGTGTATTCAATCTTCAATTTTTAAATTAGTCAGCTTTTCTTCGTGTTCATTAATTTTGAGATGTATTTAATCCAGTTGGAATAAGCAAGCTTTTTTTTTAATCCAGAAATTTTTATTCTCAAAAATAGGAAAGGGAAGGAGAGGTAAATAAAATAAATACATTTCAACGTTATTTCTTGCATACCCCCAACCCTCCGAAAAAAGGATTTACGAGATAGTTTAATATATTGCCGTTATTTCTCAATAGTATAATGCTGTAATATCTTTTTTTAACTAAACACTTTTGTAATTAAACACACATTAACTGTGAAAATTCTTGAAATAACATTGAAGTCGTTTCAATTTTTATGTAAAGTAGTAATTTTCCATGTCATAACATATGGAATATTAAAATAAAAAAAATGTTCAGAAAAGAGAAATATCAAAAGGTAATCCATACCGTTACCAAGGGGAAATTTTTCACCTGTTATAATGGCAGCTATTTAACCATGAATGTTAACTGCATTTCCTTTTCCAAAAGGAAAAACAGTAGCTTGGTAATATTTTATTGATGTCTCAACAAACGGCTTCGCATAGTATAATAAATATATCTGGGGGATAAAACATATCTCAGATCACGCAGTGCTTCAATCATCAACATTTTATTTATTTATTTATTTTTATAACTTGCCAGTAAACCATATTTGATAATTTCAGTAAACCAGATTATAAATCAAGGCATTAGTTGTAGCTTTGTTGCAATTTTAGAAAGAGGCAAACTAATTTCATTTTAAATATTTAAATGTCAATATTGTGCGAGCATGCAAAGCAACTGGCATGACTGAATTAGACAAAGGTCATACTAGTAGACAAATCATCATGAATAAATTATTCGTTTATCCGCATAATGAATAAATTATTAATTATGCAGATAGAGGTAGACACACTGGAAGCGTGATGATATGTGTCTTTTGCGTTTGCACTAAGTTGTTCAATATTTATGCTATATTTTGAAATGTTCATTATAATATTTGGATCCAAATGAATATTTTTCCTTATGTCTTTTGCTCGTACTAAATTCTCCTCAATATTCTTGCGCTGTTTTAATTATTTTTTAAAGGTATTTATTTATAAAAATAGGCAAAATAACCGACAATCTGATTAACAGATTCATTATGCTATCTCTACCAAAGTCACAGAAATCTAGCAAGTATGATATTTATACATTTTGTTTCTAATTTGGACTTTTGCGATAATGGTATACCGTTAATTTATTAAAATATTAAGAAGATTCACACTTCTAAGTTGAAATACTATAGCATGATTATTGAAACTTCATTTGTCTATTTTTAAATTATTTATAAAAAAAATTCATTGTGGCTACAATAATGTGCATACAGAAAAACGCATTTAATATTGCTGCAACGCCAACGTATAAAAATGTAGTAAAAAACCAGCCGCCTTTGGCAAACAGCTTGTTCGCCCAAATTATTGACTATTCAGGTTGTTAAACGATTAATATGGAATACACTTTAAAAAATAAACATTTACCCTTGTTATTTGATTCGATTGGATTAATTACAGATTAATTATTGGATTTATTACAAATTAATGCACTCAAATGTAAAATGAATGAAATTGTAAGTGGAAAAGAAAATTCTACTTCGGAGTTAAGGATTAGCAAAATACTTTGATGGATGAGTTTAAATTTCATCATAGTAATCAAAACATTATTACAGATTGTGTATCAAATTTAATTTAAAAAAATTATACGGAAAAGAAATTGATGTCAATAAAAATGATGTAGGACATCTTTTTGAATTTTAAAATAATGCAAAAACCATTTCTGTAAGATAATAGCTTTGAAAGATATGGACATATAATTCCATATCTTAAGGATAAGGAAAATCATTGCGATTACTTATCTGACGATAGTTAAGCTTATTTTCGTGCTGGAATAAAACTTTCGGTTTGAAGCCTGTTTCTATTATCTTGCTCTTTTATATCTTTTTTTCCTCTCTACGAATGAAGTGTTTGGTGACACGGTGAGCTCTCCCATGAGCATTTCTAATCTATTTTTGCAGCTCTATAAGTGAGTGAAAGAAAGCATAGAATGAAATGCAAAAAGTCACTGAATAATGGAGTCTGAATTTCGAACGAAGATTTATTAACATTTGACTGTTTTGTTTGTTTATGTGTGTATGTAAGAGAGAGAGAGAGAGATTAGGAGTATTTTTGTAAAATAAACTGAAAAAAATCATAAAAATTTCAAAAAATTGAGAGGATATTAAATTAATATAATTAAATAGCAAGTTTTTTATAATTTGAAAACAATGTAAACTTATTTTTAATTAAAATTTATTAAAATTTTTGTAATTAATTAAGTGAGCCGAAGAAATACACGAGGTTATAGAAAAAAAGAACGTAAAAACGTTTACAATTAGACTAATTTTTAATGCAGACCTCATACTTATGAATTCATGCTGATTTCGGAAATTCCAATGCTTTGTCGTATAGTTCGCCTAGAAGGATTTTGCTTGGAGTATGTTGCATGACTTAATTTACAGATAATATAGATCCCTTGAATATTATCATGTAGAAGAAAAATTATCCAATACAATGGAGAAAAAAAAGATAAAAACTAATATAATGTGAATACAAACATTTTAGCATTGTAATCCATCTGCTGATATAAATTTAGAGAAAACGAAAATAATCATTTCAAGAAACCATACGAAAGCCGAGCAAAAAATAAAAAGTACAAATATAATAAAAAATATGATCGATATTCGCCCTGAAGTCTCATAGATTAAATTTCAAACTTCATGATGAAGATAGAATTTATTATTTAGCATCATCACTCATGCTGAAATTGAATATTTATCATTATTTTTAATGCTTGTCATCATTCTTAATTTTTAATAAAAACAGCACGACGCAAAGATATTAAAAAATTAGAAATTCAAAATACATTATAAAATCTTAATTGTGCAATAAAAATTTGCAATGAATAAAAAATTAATTTAAAAAAACGGATATCAAATCAAAACGACATAATTTACAAAAGTTTAATTCGTTTTTTTTTTCTTTTCATTTCAGTTATTGCGTATAATTTCAATAGCTACAGTATTAAATTATTTATAATATACTTATTTATATTTTACAATATTGCACAAGTAATTCATATCTAACAAAAGTATACGTCTATTAATAAATATAGCATATAAATAAAAATAAAGTTTTAATTAGTTTTTTTTTATTTTACTGTCCAAAAAAATATAATTTTTAAAATCGAGGAGTGCAGTGTCAAAAGCAAAAAATCATAAAGGAAAAAAAGTTAATTATAGTATACAATTAACTGGAGTTTAAATCACGTTCATATTATTTTAATTCAATGCATGCTTTATAATTTTTCTTTTCTTGATATTCATTTAATTTTAAATTATTCCATTTCCAAATAGAAATTAACAATGTAACAAAGTGGAGGATAGCCCTCTAGTGGCTATAGTGAGAAACAGATAGTCAATCTCTAGCCATCGGAAATGTAAGCTTGTAGTCGCCAATTTGCGACTGATTGATTTAAGAATGACATACGCCGGATAGCTCAAACAAAATTATATTCAAGATCTAATGAGCTACAGTCACAAATAATTAGACACAACACGATTAACACACAAAACAATTCAGACAAATCCAAACGATGCTACATTTCCGACGGCTAGAGGTTGTCTGTTTCTCTCTTTGGCCACTAGAGGGCTATCCTTATATTTATTATTATTGTTATATTATCATATAACTATTATATATCATTTTTTTCTCCACATATTCATAGCCAGATGGTAAATGTCATATGGAATCAATATTAAAACGAGGTGATTTATTGGCGATTTAATTCTGAAATATTAAAGAATATTATATTGTCGTTGGGACTGTTCCATTCATTCATTTTATTAAAAATAAATATAATAAGTAGGAAGAAAGAAAATAAATACAGCATCGATTCCACCATTGCAGGCACAAAAAAAATAAGTTTCCAGGAAACAAAAGAATAAATCAGTATCGTCGTTAAGATAATCAAGAATACTGAGGCATACAATTTTCATATTGCACTTACACAAACGGAAATTGTCTCCAGTTATTTAAAAAAAAAAAAAAAAAAAAAACTTTTGAAAATTAACTGTTTGAAACTGATTTCATTGTGAACATGCAAAAACAGACCTTGGTAATAATCAATAGCTACTCCTCTGAAAGTAATTTAGTCTCCTAGGCGCTTCGCTAACACCTCACAACAAACATTGTTATTTTTCCATTTTGTATCATAACATAAAGGAACTTTAAAATAAAAAAAATTACCAAAAAAAGTGAAACTTTAAAGATAATCCATAACGTTACCAAGGGGAATTCTTTCACTTATTGTAACAGCTGTTTCATTATAAATGTTAACTATATTTTTCTTTTCCAAAAAGCTCATATGTCCCCTCCCCCCATTAAACAGCAGTTTGGTAATATTTTATTGGTGTCGCAACGGTTTCGTACTACAGATGGGCCTGATTGCTATATCTATATATAACAGAAATGGAAACTTCTTCTGCATCAGGCAGATGTCCTTCTGGCTATGTTTTCTACAAACTTAGAGTTGCTATTTGGAGGGCAAGTAACGTTTGTGTAGCATCTGCTATTTGCAGTTCAGCAGGCAGCTTTTAAAATCCTATAGGCCTAACTGGCTTCTACAATAATCAAATTGAATCAACGGCAAAATTCATTATTCCAATCGAAATAATAAAGAATTCAAATTGCAAAGTCAATTTTGCAAGTGCATTCCTTTTACGCTGTAGCTTGCAAATAATTGACAATTTATTGATATCACAGAGTATCTAGAAAAATCTTGGACAGATTACAAATTTTGTAAAAACAAAAATGATAAGGTATCGAAACAAAATGTCTTTATTTACTGAGATTAGAATTAAGTCAGTATATTTCAGTATGGGACCTTTGATCCCGCCTAGTATGTCCAAGTGATAATCAATTTCAAGCTATGCACTTACAATTACTTAAGGAGGTACAGACTGAATATCAGTTGGAATATGCTGCAAACCTAAAAAATTGTTGCAAAGCATTTAATATAAACCATCTTTCTATAATCCCCCCATTAAAAAAATCTATGGAACCTAATTTTGAAAATCATAAACGATTACTAAGAGAAATTGTCATTAAACCATCATCAAATCATACATAGCGCCATCTATCGATTCTGAAAAATAACAATGCTGTGAAATAAAATTTTATGAACTGGGCTAGAAATATGACTTAATCGAAGAAAAATCAATATTTCTAATTACACGTTTCCAATATGTACAAGAATCCCCTGATATCGAGTATGTTTTAAAAAATTATATTTTATATATATATTATTAACTGAAAACAGATCTTTTAACATTTAATTGTTCATAGAAGTTTATTTGTTCATTGTTCATTTGTTCTAATTGTTCATAGAAGATGATAATACTTTTGTGACAGAAAAATCTGTGAGCGTGTATCGAAATAATTCCATCTTCCCAGTGATGAGCCGCAAGAATAATGTTCCCACTCCAGAGTTAAGTTAATATATTCCACTTGCAATCTGATCTTTCCATTTTTATATTTCACTTTTTGATCATCAGTCACTGTGATTCAGATATCGATCATCTGTTTGATTGATTGTTTCGACGTTTTAAATTGAGACAAAATGATGGTAGTTCAGCAAAACTGTCTCAAGGTTGTTTCTCTCTATTTTGAATCAACATAAAGATACTCTAACCTTTTCATTAACTAAACAAGATTCTTTACAACAACAACAACAATAAAAAATAATAATAATAATAATTTCAGAGTAAACTATGACATTAATTTCGACTTTCATTACTTTAACTTGAGGCGGTATGGGAATGAGCAAGGATAGAACCTGGGACCTTTGGGTTAGCAGTCCAGTAACTTAACAATTTTACCAAAAAGATCGTTCGGGTAGAAGAGTTGTTAACTGGCTTATATGTTATTCACCACAGTACTCTCCCTCCAGTGAGTCGGAGGTGAGACGAATGATATGGATGTTGAGTGGTGATGTAATATTAGCTGTTGTCTTAATGGGTCGGTACCCAGTTGAATAGCGCCAAGCGTGTGTGGATGCTAATGTGCCAAGTGTGTCTGGCGACTTTGGTTTGCTGTGTCAAGTGAGTCTGACGACTTTTGGGTTTGTTGCGTCAAGTGAGTCTGACGACTTTTTAGGTGTGGGTAGATGGCGCCACAACAGCTGTACGAAGGTTGAAGGTTCATTATCCGAGGTCACCAATGAGGCGGTATGGGAATGAGCAAGGACAGAACCTGCGACCTTTGGGTTAGCAGTCCAGTTACTTAACAATTTTACCAAAACGATCGTTTGGGTAGAAGAGTTGTTAACTGGCTTATATGCTATTCACCACAAAGTTTAGAGTTTTAGAGTCTATGGAAGATCATAACCTCTCCTGTTTTCTAAATTCTTTCCTCCTTAAAATGTAATGAATGAAGCTCAGTAAATCCGAAGGAAAAGATAGCAAAGGAAAATGCTATTGTCTAGATGAAAGAGGGCTTTCCCCATTATGAAGTCGCTTCGTGCTTCATCTTGTTCACGAAGAAATTCAAAGACGGATCGTATGCTCTGCACTTCACAGAGATATTAGATTTTTGCAGTAGCAATATATTTTAGAACAAGTTCATAACCTCCGAAATATCTTCGGCCGAGGTCATTTTATTTTGTTATTTTCAAACGAAAAATATTATCCAGGAAGCATCAACCTAGATTAACTCATTAGATTTTATAATTGAAGAAAAGTGCAAGCATTTAACATTTTTTAAAAAAAAGAAGGGAAAAAAATGCATCGAAACTGCAAATTATTTGTAAGAACACGCAGAGAGGTCTTCCCAAAAGTTTCGCCATATTCTCTTAAAAAGATGTTATCCCAGAGAATGCCTTGCATGGTTTTGGCGTACTACAGTTAGGAAAAATTAAACTTTGGCGTGAATTCAGCTGTTTTATTGAATTTATCATGTGATCCTTGAGAGTGTTTCTTGGTGATTAATCCATCCCTGGCATGGTGTTAAGAGTATCAGAAAATCGAATTTCTGTTTTAGACGGGTTCTTTCCAACCGATTGAAAAGAAAATTTCATACAAAGCAACACTTGTAGTCACAGAATCCCATATCAAATTTAATATATTTAACTCACCGCGTTTTCAAACTATCACGTTTATATGTTTCTGAAAGTAGAGACCGACAGATGGTCAACGCCTCATTGGATTTGGCTCAAAATTTGATGGATGTCTACAATATTGATGTTAATTCTGGATACGGAATTTCATCTATCCAGCTCTCTTCGTTTTGTAGTTAGTGTTGTTGTATATTCGTACAGAAGGATAGACAGACTTCTGAACGGAGTTTGCTCAAAATTCGATAAGGAAATCTACAAATTTGAGGTAAATGCAGTATACCAAAATTTCAGCAATGTAGGTGAAAACATTTTTCAGTTACTTTGGTACAGACAGATGGACATTTTCGAAAAATGTGTTTTCTGAACTCAGCGTGGTCTAAAACGTGGAGATTCATTAAAATCTTGAATTCGAATTTTTTGACGGTTACAATATTTTCTCTATATTTCATATATGAGAAAGTAAATGAAAATTTTTGTTACTATTAATTATTGAAATTACTTCAATGAAGTCTTACATAAAATCTCTATCTATTTATATATATATTTTTTTAAAAACTTTTTTATATAAATAAACCAAATGTTTTTCACTTGTACTTGAAACCTATTATTGAAAGGAAGGGATAATTGGAATTGAAGTCTCTCAATGCGCATATTGCTAAAAGCAGAGGAAATATTAATAATTTTGTCTTACTTGATTACATTAGGTATATTAAAAACCAGATTCATATTGATATAAACACAGAGAGCTGTGTGGAAAGTATTCAATAATGGGATGCATTAGATAGACTAATATTATTTTTTGGTATTATCAGTAGACTGAAAACTGACTGAATATTGAAACTGATCCAATTTTGAAAAACGAGTTCAGCAGTATTAGCGTACCTGTATCCACAAAACTAGCCGGCCCGAAATAAGGAAGGAGTAATGTTAGTTTAGTTTAGTTATATTAACGTCCCATTTGAAGCAACACTAGGGCTATTTTGGGACGGACCTCGTAATTTTGAACCGCGGTCAGATGACGAGGACGACACCTGAGCTGGCACCCCCCTCTCCACACCACACCAGCGGGAGGATGTTTGGTCAGGACAGAATTAACGTGCAACAGACCCCCTTACACGACGGTTCTTTGGTGGAATCGGGTCTCGAACCTGAAACCCTCCGGTTTCGAAGCCGAGACCTTACCACCAGGCCACCGCGGCCCAAGGGGTAATGTTAGAGGTGTGTAGTGTGTACAGGTCCGCATCCAGTATTCTCTTGGAAGTCAGATTGCCTTTGGTTTTACACACAATTTGTCTAAACATAAATACCGCATCTACACAAGAATATCTGAATAACTTATAGATCTGAAATATATCAGTTTGGCATACATAAGGGGTCATCGTTTGAATTACGTGTTCACATATTGATGACACGTCACAAACTAAACAACTTAGGTACTAGCACGTGTGAACTATATGTATAGTTGGATTCAGTATCCAAGCAGATTTAATGCTTTTCGAATTTTCAAACACGTCACCGAATTTGAAACCACAAATTCCTTATCGAATCGCAAGAATCTCGAATACAAGAATCCATAGGCGATGGTGGTGGTGAATTTTTTAAAACAAGTACCATTTTTATAAGACTCTACAGAAGTAATTTCAAGTGAAGTCGCTTAGAAGTCATATAGCAGCTTAGAAGACATTACAGCGCATATTCTTTATATGCACATAGTACTTATGACAGATAAGGACTATGCGCATTCTTCCAGCAAGATGAATAACGGATTCCAAAATAAAAATTGTCATATATCAGATAAATTATCGAATATGACTTCCCATCTCACAGTTGTCTAAATAAAAGAGATGGATAGCAGCTCTTCAGATTTTCATAACAAAATAAGAAATATGCACGTCCACAGAAGATAAAAAATAGCATCACTCCACGGAATTAAATATAGAGGAAAGAGAGGCGATTGACATCAGAAGCATTGCTCAAATGTTACTGTAGGATCCACAACTTAAATGTCGCAATAAATCACCTTTTTACCTTGAAACCTTTCTTCGAATTGTAGGGAGGGAGATTTGAAGATAGCAAGAAAGATGATGGAGGGGGGGAGCAGCAATTGGGCAGACTGGAATAGGAGAAATGGTTTCTGACACCGAATAAGTGAGCATTTTGATGCTTCTATTTAATTCTCGGACCGGCTAATAAAAATATGGCATACAGCATGATTAATGTGCATCTGAGCGAGGTGTGTGTGATTAGGGTCGGCTAATGGGGAGCAATTACCGTCCGAAAGCACAATCGATAATCGTTCACCGAAAGGTCAGCTGTCAAGCGGCGGTTCTTCGGAAATTGACCCTTCTGAACGGAACACCACTTCTCACTCGTGTATACAAGATGGGATTCCACGTTTTTGCCCGCAATAATTTTACGCGTGGTTGCCTGCAATGTCAGATGGTGAAGAAGCAAAAAACAGTATTGGGTATTTCAAAAATAGATCAATTTGTGCGCGAAGTTATTTTTGGATTTAACAGCTGGATTCTTTTAAATAAACTATTTCTGATTCTTTACGCTTCAAAGACATCTGCTTCTCCACGGCGCATTACTCTCTCATTCTTAAGACAGTTCCAACATTCTTTTTTTTTTTTTTACCCGCAGAAAAAAAGAAAAAGATTTTGAACCTTCATAATTTAATTATCTTTTTTTAAATTCTTTTATTGCTGAATTCTAGTTTAGTAAAAATATCATGTTAGTCCGAATATCGCGGAAAAATTCCTTAATAATTTTTTTAATGTGATATTAAACTGCGATTTATTAAGTAACCGAGATGCGTGCATTGCTCATTCGAGAGGGCTTAACCGGGATGAAGAAGCGAACTAATTTTCTTGAGCTGATCTCCTTAATGGTCATCTGTTAAGCAAAGTAGCTGATTTTCATACCTTAATATATTGGTCGTCAAAGGGGGGAGAGGGTTCACCGGTGACCAGCATCTGCTTCAGTAGTGGTAGTGGGACAGATGCGTACAAATATGACACTTTTAGATAACGTTTAAATTGTAGTAACCTCTTCTAGTTTAGTTTAGTTATATTAACGTCCCGTTTGAAGCAACACTAGGGCTATTTTGGGACTGACCTCGTAATTTTGAACCGCGGTCAGATGACGAGGACGACACCTGAGCTGGCACCCCGCTCTCCACACCGCACCACACCAGCGGGAAGACGTTTGGTCAGGACGGATTTAACGTGCAACAGACCCCCTTACACGACGGTTCTTGGGGGAAATCGGGTCTCGAACCTGAAACCCTCCGGTTCCGAAGCCGAGACCTTACCACCAGGCCACCGCGGCCCCTCCTCTTCTAGAACTGACCCTTATCAATAACACAATCGCACTGTAAACGAGACTATTGATTGACAGTTATGACTGGTACGCAAAAGTCGTGTAGCATTCTGAAGGCCATAGGTGACCGGCAACGCACATTGATTCTTGAACAATTGTTCAACGCTGCCGGTCATACTTTCTATATATTTCACTATATAAAATGGTCGACGTGACCCCTACCCTACCTCGATGTGAGATTCAGTTTGAGAATATAATATACAAGAAATCAAATAATTGCCATTCGCAGTACAATAATTCCATTAGTAACATGATGGGTAATGATGACACCCAGACACCAAGAAAGCAACAATGTGCCAAAAATATGCAATAAATGATAAAAATGCAAAAAAAAAATTATAAAATAATAATTATATTTAAATATCTCGAAGAATAAACCAGAAAACCAACAGTTATGTTTCAAACAATTTTAAATAAAATTTTAAGGCGATCAATGTGTTAAAAGGGGGGGGGGCGAACTCGTATTTTTCAATATTCTGAGTTCTTAAACACTAGTGATCTTACATACCAAAGGGTTGATATCAATGCGATGAATGATAGTAAGTTCAACTGCAAAAGCTATAAATATAGAATTTTGTAATAGCGATAAAATTTCCATTGTAAAAAATTATCGCTACTTAGATAGAACCCATCAGCGAACTGTAATCTGGCAGAATTCAAAGACCCAGCTTGTTGCGTTTCTTTTTTTTTTTAGTACATTTACCAGTTAGAGTTATATATTAAACTTGACCACATATCAAATTTTATCTGTTTAACGTATTGAGATTTTTAGTTATTGTGTTGAGAGACAAACATAACTTCAAAAATGACGATCATTAGGTCAAAATTTGAAACTTTCTTTTTGTATAACTAAAAAGCAAAAGGTTTTAGCGGTTAAAACATCTTTTATGATCTTATATGTACATATTGATAAAAATTTTAACTTGGAAAGCAAAGTTTACAAAACTGCACTCACGGCAGCATGTATATTCAAAACAGCATCTCATTAGCTACAGTCTCAAAACAGCTAGCACCGCATAACAGTTACACTCGCATCGAGTAAACATTTTTTACAAGTTCAAAAACTATAGCTTAATGTATTAATAAAGTACTTACATATCTATATATGAAAATGAATGTCTGTCTGTCTGTACTCGATAGATTCAAAAACCATACATCCAATCTCCGTGAAAATTTGGGAAATTATTAGGTATATCCTTAGGAACGTTCTTGATTTTTTTTAAAATCAGAGCTGGGGTTCTTTAATTATTAATTAAAAACGAACTTTCCCGCCAAAAATATCTTTTCATTTCCCCACCGCCAAATAAGTAAGGCTTCAGTTTTTTTTTTTTTTTTTTTTTTTTTTTTCCCACGCTAAAAAAGATAGGCTTAACAAATTTTCGGCAGATTATTTCAAAGGATTCTGTTTATTTTCTTAAGGTTTGATGCATTTAAAGTTAAATATTGTTAATTAATCGATCTTTCAGATTCATTCTGAAGTACATTTTAATTAGAATAAAACAGAATAAAGGAAATTAAAAATTTATAATCTCCATAGCGTTACCCCAACTAGAGTATTTCAAACGATTCTGTTTATTTTTTTAGTGTTTGATGCATTTAAAACTAAACATTGTTAATTAATCGATCTGTTCATGATGAATCTGAGAAAATTTTGTTGAAAACTGCTTGAGATATTATATAAATTAAGAAAAATATTCTTTAGTGCCCGTAAGGTTTAAATATTCAGCGACTCTGTTTTCAGTACTCATATTTAAAAAAAAAAAATGCTTCGCTTCAGTAAAAATTATTTATTGCAGTTTAATCATTTCCACTTTAATTTCAAGCATAAATTCAATTCTAACGGGAGCTAATAGAAAATTAGAGAGATACATATTACGTTATGGCTGAAGGTCTTTATAATATTATGAGTGAATTATATGACTATTAAAATTTGAAGTTTTAAAATATTTTAATCAAGAAGCAATTAAAATGGGAGTTCTATAAAATATTTAATTATTAAAATGTTAACGTGCATTAAGATTGGCGAACCGGCTGGTCGCCAAAGGCGGCTAGTTTTAAATATCAATGAAACTAATACACAGAATCATATTATCTACCAATACACAAAATCATTTGATTGACAAGTGTAAAAGTATTAGTAATTATATGATGAGAGATATATAGGTTAAGTGAATCAGAACCAATCATACGAAGGGGGGGGGGATTTCGCGTTAAAAATTTATACATACATGCAAGAGGAGAGACATTCTTCTAACTTTTATGACCCAAAAAATATGAAGTGCATGTACTTTTTTTTACAGGGGAAAAAATGGGTTCTTCATACTTTTGAATATATACTGAATTACGGATTCCAAAATAAATAAATAAATTTAATCAAAAATCAAAATTAAGGGAAACAAGAAATGACATTGTTTCATATTATTTCCCTTAGACACGGATATTTGTTTTGGATGTGAAAATGGATTATAATATTCAAGACGTATTTATTTTCTTTTTGATTTCTGCTTAGTTTTTTTTTTTTTTTTTTTTTTTTTTTTTTTAGTTACCTGGGTTTTATGTTTGGTGCCATATTTTTTTTTAATCCATCTCATTTTCTATAAACTAAGAAGTATACCTTATTATTATGTAATGTTATTACAGAAGGAATATTATGCGTTTAACTGGTCCTTTCCATCAGTTAGAATTGTGTCTCTGAATTAATCTCGTAACGGAAATCAAAATTATTCGGATACTACGAAACTACAAACATTTCTGTTAAAGATATACAAAATATGATAGTGGTTGTTGATAGTAGTGATGTTCAAAATCAATCAGATAATGAATTCAGATTATTCATGTGACATTTGAGTAAAAATTCTATATTCAGAACTTCCATATCGCATCAAAAGAAGAGAACCCTTGAACTTCTGCTGAATACTAGTTCCACAGACTAGATAATCTCCAGTGGGTGCCAGATTTATACTCGCGATTTTCAGATCACGAAGCCAAGACTGCCGAAAGGCCACCGCAGCCCTTTATGCATTCCGCGGGTCATTTATTTATACAAAAAAACATAAGCGATAACTTAAGTACTCGGAACTGTATTCTTGACAACCTATTTAAGAAATGCATGTTAAATCTTTATTGGGGTGGCAAATGGGGGTTTGCAAGGCGCCAACGGCAGGAATTCGCTTAATCAATGCCAAATGCGAACCGCACATCCACACCTGCAGAAAGAGAAACAGAAAGAGAAGTGGGCGGAGAGGATTATGGAAATGCTACTCTCATTTCCATCGCCAGTCATTATCGCCAAACTCTCTATCTTCAAGAAATATGGCCAAATCGTGGCCCACTACAAAACTCCTAGCCCAGAATTGATAACACATTCGAAGTGAAAACTAATATGACAGAATCTTGAAAACAAAATATGAGTGATATTAATTAAAAGAAGAAACCTCGTTAATGTTTATTAGAAACATAATTCCATTGCGAAATTTATACAGAAATGAAACACTAAAAGATTGTAGATATAAATAACTAATTACGCTATAAAATTTTAGCTGCTGCCTTACGATTATGGAAATGCTACTCTCATTTCCATTGACAGTCATTATTGCCAAACTCTCTCTCTTAAAGAAATGAAGCGCTGGCCAAATCGTGATTCATTGTGAAGCACCCAGTTAATTACTTGGTAACACATTCGAAGTGAAAACTAATACGACGGAATCTTGAAAACAAAATATGAGTGATATTAATTAAAAGAACAGAACCTCGTTCATGTTTATTAGAAACATTATTCCACTGCGAAATTATGTAGAAATAAAGCACCAGAAGTATAATGGATATAAACCGATTACGCTGCAAAATTTTAGCTGTTGCATAATGATTATGAATTTCAACCATTATTGCAAAATTCTTTCATAGAAATGTAGATTCGTCTATGAAGTGGTGGTCCACTGAAAAGTATTCAGCTTCTTCGAAGTAAAAATTTATGGAAATTAACAGAAATTAATGAAAAAAAAATGAAATGGTACTTGCACATTTCATTCCATTCTCAAAATCTACTGCCATTGAGTAAAAGATATAGTTTTTTACATCTATACTTATATAAAGCTCAATGTGTGTGTGTTGGCGCTCTACAGGCCAGGTCATTTGACCTACAGCTACCAAATTCGGTACATGTATACCTTGGAGGTCGGGAATGTGCACCTGGGGTGCATTTTTTAAAAATTTGTAATTAGAATTTTAATTATTAATTAAAAATTAACTTTTCCGCCAAAATTTTTTTTTTATTTTCCCCAACGCTCTTATTTTAAACGATTCTGTTTATTTTCTTAATGTTTGATGCATTTAAAATGAAACCTTGTTAATTAATCGATCTTTCAGATTCATTCAGAAGTACTTTGGAATTAAAATAACACAGAATAAAGGAAATTAAAAATTTCTAATCTGCATAGCGTTACCCCAACTGGCGTAGAAAAATTCACGCATTTGCGTTACCGTAACTGGCGTTGAAAATTCAGGCATGCGCATTGTGTTCTGATTGTTGACAATATTATCAACGGATGATTCTTGATTTAAATTATTTTTAGGTTAGTTGCATGCTTTTGTAATTAAATTGTATTTATGTTAGTTTAAGTTCATCGTTTTTTAAGTAATTTTTTTTACCTATTTTCTATTGATTATTTAAACGATTCTGTTTATTTTCTTAGTGTTTGATGCATTTAAAATTAAACATCGCTAATTAATCGATTTGTTCATGATGAATCTGAGAAAATTTTGTTAACAAATTCTTGAGATATTACATAAATTAAGAAAGATATTCTTTAGTGCCCATAAAGTTTAAACTCTCAGTGATTCTGTTATCAGTAATCATATTATAAAAAAATGCTTTGTTTCAGTAAAAAATATTATTATATTAATTGCAGATTAATTCTTTCCACTTTAATTTAAAGCATAAATTCTACGAGAGCTAACAGAAAATTAGAGAGATACATATTACTGAAGGCCTTTATAATATTATGTGTGAATCATATGACTATCAAAATTTGATGAAGAATCTATTAAAGTAGGAATTTATTTAATTATTAAAATTTAAACGAGCATTAAGATTGGCGAGCCGACTAGTCGCCAAAGGCGGCTAGTTAAATAAATAAAATAAAGATAGTAGCATGAAGACAACTGCTCATTTCAGTGTAACAACTTATTCAACAGGTTCAACGACGCGGACTCCATTGAAATCTTGGCACCGTGAAAGCGTGAATGAGCGGAAACTATTAAAACGGCACTTCTTACTTAGTAACGACACCAATTAAAACAACAGTCCGGTGCACCTTCATCCTTTTTGTCAGAGGTTATAGGTGAGGCGAAGGTTACTCTGGCGCTCTGTTTTTTTCCGGCCATTTGCATACAATGACAGGACAGGATGCTTCATTGTTTTAGAGGACATGAACCATCCGTCTTCTTTTCAGTGGACAATGCCATTCTATTGCACATCTACATTACCTACCACTTGTTTTCTAAGCACGCTCTCAAAAACTATGTGAATGAGAGACACTTTGGTATTACATATATAAATTTTCAGCCCCTCCTTCAACTCATTATAACGGATTGATCCTATTCTAAAGAAAGAATAAAAAATTAATAGTCTAGGGATGAATGGTTTCGGGTGGATTCACTTCAAGCGATTCTTGAATGCTATCAAATTTCTTCAGAACTTTTTTTTTTTTTTGCGTTGACTTTTCGCGATTGTACATCACAATAACAGAATTTTATTACTATTTCTAATTTCATTTATTTGGTCTAGGAATTAATTCGTGCGGTTTTACAAGAGATGGCGTAACTAGCTTATTGTCCCATAGTTTCGTTTGTTCAAACATGCATTTAAAACTACTGTTATTGCCCATCTAGTTTAGTATATGCCACTTGGTTTAAGCGTAAACAACAACGATTTTTATTCAACTGAAAATGTCAAATTTTGTGCCTAATAAAGTGTTTTTGCAGAGGGTTCTTCTTCATTACTTTAACATGAAGAAAAGTGCTACCGAAAGTCATTGTATTTTGGTGGAAGTTTATGGTGACCATGCTCTAGCTGAGCGAATGTGTCAGAAGTGGTTTGTACGGTTTAAAAGTGGTGATTACGGCTTGGAAGACCAAGAACGATCTGGACAGCCAAAAAAATTTGAAGCTTCTGAAACCTGGTGGAACTATTAATGGAGAACGTTATCGACTTCAGTTGATGCGTGCGTTTGAAACAAGCTCTGGCCAGAAAACGATCAGAATGGGATAACAGACATAATAAACTTATTTTTCAACATGATAACGCTCGACCACATGTCGCAAAACCGGTCAAAACATATTTGGAAAATGTCGGACGGATGGAAAGTATTACCCCACCCGCCGTATTCACCAGACATTGCTCCTTCAAACTACTACTTGTTTGATTGCATGAAAAACGATTTGCTTGAACAGCGGTTCACTTCTTCAGAAAATATTGAAAAATAGATCTCCGATTGGATCGCTTCGAAAAGTGAGGAATTCTTTCGACACGGAATTCGTAAATTGCCTGAAAGATGGGAAAAAGTAGTGGCTAGGCGATGGACAATATTTTTAATAACGTATATTTATATATTTTGCTTTTTGCAATAAAGCTTTAATTTTTTATTAAAAACCGCACGAATTAATTCCTAGACCAAATAATTCGATTACAATTTTAACAAATAATAAACGAAAACTTGCGTCCAAATAATAAAGAAAATTTATAGCAGCCAAATTTGGCATTAATATATAGCTCAGAGGGTAAAAATTTAAGCGAAATTTTAACGTTTTCATACATTTTTATAACACAAAATAATTTATGAAAATAATTTGAAAATAAATTTTAAAAATATTTTTACAATGTTTTGAAATCTTAAAAATAACTGAAATTTCGCACGCTAAATTATTGTGCTTTTTTTTTTTTAAAAAATTTTGGCAATTTTTAAAAAATATTTTTCGATAGCTTTTACTATTACAATGAAATTTAAAACGTTTTCACTGTTTTATCAAATGTTGAATAGTTTTTCCTCCCCTATTCATAAAAACTAAAGAGGAAAGATTATGTTTATTATCTACACAGTTCACATCAGAGGTAAGAAACTGAAGTCGGGTCATAGCGAAAGACAACGTGCAATTAGAAAAGCAGAATAACGTAAACTGTTACGTTTAATGACACTATGATGTCATTCTATTCGACTCCGTTTAGAAGATTCAAGTGCACAATAAACATAGAAGCTATAAAGCTAGAAATGCAATATGGCTTTATATCTATTGCAATTTAATACTTAAAAAGATACTTTGTTGAAAGCCTGATGAACAAATTATGTACAAGAAATTTAAATCTAATTAAATAAAATTAAGATCCCTGGCAAACTAGTTGATCATCAAAGGTGTCTGGTTAAATTAAAACCATGGTTGCAATTTTTGGACAAGATTTGGTAATTTTGTAAGATATTCCATGATGAGAAAATTTGTTTTCCATATCTCTGAATACATAATTGCTCATTTAGATCCAAAATCAAGTCAAATTTAAAATCGTCATTTGGCAATAGCGCACGTTTGGATTGCTTACACTCGTCCCGGCGAAAAATCTCAGATAATTCTATGTTTTTGGAATTGGATGATACAAAAAAAAGCGAGTTTATGTGCAGCAGTTTAAATCAAAAATTGAAATGGTCGGAAACGAAAAATTATTACAAAGGAAAGTTTTGAAGAATATGAAGATCTCGTTGGGAAGAAGGAAATAAAGATGTAAAACATTTTTGCCTAAGGAGCGAAATTTATGAACTACAGGAGCATTGCCAATTTTTTGTCGCAAATTAATTAATTCGCCACTTTGAAGTATAGCTGACCACGCTAACATAATTGCTTAAGCAAAATTTAAAATAATATGGTATATTTTTAAGATAAGATGTTGCTCATCAAACTTGATGAACCTGACTTCATTAATCTTATTACTATTCACCGTCTTCGCCGATTACTCTAATATTATGAAGACCAATTTTGATAAAACACATCTTACCAAAACAGGAAAAACGAAGTAAAGTCAATTTTGATTTTTAAACATCTTAGAATTTACATATTTTTTTCTTTTTGAGATTTACAAAACATTTATCTGCTAAAAAGGTTTTTAGAAATAGATTATTTGGCTTTTGGTAATAAAAAATTAATGATAGAAGTTCATGCAATTTGAAGTAACTTAACTTTACTGTTAGTAATGAATCCATTTATAACTTATTACTGCAGAAATGCATCACTACATGGAAAGCTAGTAGAGTGAGGCGGAATCACGTAGTGATCCCAAACGAATCATCACAAAGTGTTGTTTTTTATTCGGGGAGGGAATGTGAGTGAGAGGAACATGCAAGGGTTGTAACCCCCTCGAATTAAAAAGAAAACTACTTTACCCTCGTCGAACTAAAAGAAACAGTAAGCGAAGCAGCAAACGGGCAATAAAATAATTTTTTTTTTTTTTTTTTTTTTTTAGATTTTTGGACCACAGCACACAGATGCAGGTCAAGGTTTGGTTTGGTTATATTAACATCCCGTTTGAAGCAACACTTGGGCTATTTTGAGACAGACCTCGTAATTTTGAACCATGGTCAGATGATGAGGACAACACCTGAGCTGGCACCCCCCCCCCTCTCCACACCACACCAGCGGGAGGACGTTTGGTCATGACGGATTCAACGTGCAAAAGACCCTCTTACACGACGGTTCTTCGGTGGAATCGGGTCACGAACCTGAAATCCTCCGGTTCCGAAGCTCAGATGCGAGGTCAAATAATGAATTCACAAAACAGCTGGGAAAGATTATCATCTCAATAAGATAATCACCAATTAGAGCAAATCAGGAACACTAGTTGCTAACAGCAAATACAAGTTCGTGTAAAGAACCAACACATCAATCAGTAAAATCCATTACCCCTGTAAGTGAATTTCTAAGCTATATTTTGAAATTGATTACGAACGATGAATATTTTTTAATTCTAGTCGCCTTTGACGACTAGAATTAACTAGACCCAGTTTGTTCGTCCAGATTATTGATTCTTTAGGATGTTAAATGATTAATGTGAAATGCATTTTTTAAAAAAGAATTTCACTTTGTTATTTGATACAAATTAAAAACACGAACTCTACTGAATTAGTTTGTTGAAAATTAAAAAGTGTACATATCAGAAAATTAAAAAAAGAAACCGAAAATCTTACTATGGAATTGAAATTGATAAAAGCATGCGATTGAATCTTTTGATGGATGAATTTGAATTCAACCATAACGTTTAAAAATACAACTAAAAATAGCGTATCAAAGTGAATAAAAATATATTTAAAATTAATAGGAAACATTAAGGATATTTGCTATTAATTATTGTAGGATACTTTTTTAAAAACCAATAAAAAAGTAACTTTCGAGTCTTAAAATAATAAAAAGACTATTTTTGTAAGATAATTGTGTTGAAAGATATGGATATTAATTTCCATAGACAAGTCAATGACTACCTATCTACCGACAGTTAAGGCTCAATAAAACTTACTGTTTAAAGCCTGTTTATATATATTCTTTCCTCTGGCAGACCTTTTAGGCGACAGGGCAAACTCTTTACGTATCATTGCTAATATCATTGCTTTTGCATCTATATTCTAAGAGTTGAATTCCGTGCAGCTGTAAAATCATTTAATGAAGCAGTCTGAAATTCGTGCGATAGTTTGGTTATATTTGACTGCTGCCATTCGATCACAGGTAATAACAGTGATTTATGTACCAAGAACGTTAGTATTTCCTATATATATAGAATTTCTAAAGCCGTAAAGCTAATATTATCACGATAGTTTTAAAGAAAGGGAGAGATTATTTTAAGGGTAATATTTTGATATCAATTTAATTACCGATCCGCCGGAAATACTAACTGAATATTCTTAAAAGTAAATCTCTTACGTATAATTTTGATGCTCATGGCGTCTTCCCGAAGAAAATATTTTTAAGCATGAAATATAACACACATCAAAGCCCTGTTATTTTAAATAACCCTATACGCTTTCTGCCCATTATGTACATGAACAATCCTAACAGAGTCGAGTACCATGACGCCACTGTCTATTAATCAATTTTCTAACTTAAACGATATCGAAATCTTTTTTTCTTATTTTCCATATAAACTACACAGATATAAACAGAACTCTTTTAGATTTCAACAATAGAAGAAATTCACATGTTCCAATACTTCACGAAGCAATGCTGTATAAAAAAATCTGGGAAAGTATGAACAACAATTAAACTCGTACCATTAAAAGATAAATTTTTAGTTTTAAAATAGTTAAAAATCACTTTCGTGCAATAATATTTTAGGGAATTAATTCAGAAAAGCGTTGAAGTTAGGCTTAGCTTTTAATTAATTACAAAAATTGTTCCGAAGTGCACATTCTCAGTCTCCTAAAATTATTTGTGCCAGATTTGGTAGTTTTAATGCAAACGGTCTCCTCCACAATACACAGCATACACACACATTATTAGAAGATAATACTATTAAATAAATAATTTTTACAGCCAGCTTTAATTTTAAAATTGCCATTCTCTTCTGTTGTATTCATTTGTACACTCCGAATTCCTGTATTCGAATTTTTAGATAAGTTTTAAAAGGCCCCATAAGGCAAGCTTCGAATTAATCGTTTCACTTTATAGATTTCTAATTCAGCCCTTACACCAAATGAATTATTCGAAATTGGACCATTCATGTTCTCAGCGAGCGGTGCACTTTCCCCATCCAATAGTAAAAGTCACCCAACCGAACAAAATTACAAAACTTTCCAAAAATGATCCAAGGCTCAAAATTAGGCTGCCAATACTTCAAAATGCCAGGGTGCCAAGTTTCCTGCATAATCGATTGCTTCGGCCCCGACAACGGGGTGAAAAGAGTTATTCCACCCGAACCCTTCGAAGCGACCAGCTTTCCCAAAAGTGTCCGCAGCAGCTGAAAAGAGCGTCCAAGAAACTTTGCCATTAATTTTCAACTGACTGGCCACCGATTGGGAAGAAGGATGGGGATTTTGCGGTGCCACCTAATTGAAGTCCCGACCCACTTATGCGCAAGGCACCTCTTTGGTTCGGGAAAGACAATTAAAATTCAATTCCTTTTGGTGGCAAAGTCATCAGTTACAGACAAAGAAGAAAATGGAATGGCATTTTGTAAAAGAGGACGAAGACTTTGGAGTAGGAAGGTATCGAAAGGCTGCCATCAAATTATATATTAATTAAAGCATTAAATTATATTTTGATGTATGCAAGAGATTTCTCTTTAATGATGTATAAAACGCATTATTTTTGATCAGCTGCATATAATTAAATGAATAGCAATAATTATTCTACGAAGTTCATCATGTAAATGTTCCAAATAAATTTCAGAAAGTTAAAGAATTACCGGGGTAATCTTTCAAGTGCTTAAACAGTTGAAGTATAATTATAGCTCTACAAGATTTTTTTTTTTTTTTTTTTAAAGGAGGAAGGACGATAGAGCACTAACTTGTATTTCTATTTTACGGAATAAATTGTACTTGAGCTCATCAAAATTTTCAATTGATGATGATGATTCTAATCTGATTTGATGTAGCATATACAGAAGAATCCATGAGTCAGTGATTCACGACCACGAGAAAATAGGGCATTTTCTGTAAGCCAAAAGAATCATGGAACCGATTTGAGAGATGAATCGCAACGTACATGAATTCAAAGTTTTTACCCTCCCTTACCTTGAAGGAGACATGCCTAACAAATGCGGTTACATAATAAATGTTTTTAATTTTAACAGGAAAAAAAAAATAAAGCCAAAATTTTTTAAAAACAAAAATAGACTATTTGAAAAAGGGGTGAATTAAAGAACAAAAAGTGGGGGTGAGGGTGAAGAAAAAGAACAAAGTTTACATAAATTCGACAAAAGTGATTAGAGATGAGATCCGAAATGAACTAGACTTGCATATAGTCCAAAATAAAAGCCAATCAGAAAACGAGTAGGGAAAAAAAAAAAAAAGGCGTGTTTTATGAGTACAACAAAATGTTAAAAATTATGGTTCCCCCCTCCCTCAAATCTTCGATGCTTGTTTTTCGTTTCTTGGTATTACATGTGATAGGAAGTCGAACTCACTATAAAGAGCTGACTTCCTAACGTTTTCCAATGTAATATTTTACCAGTTGAAAAACCTCCAGCAGTATAGAAATAACCAACTTTTGAATAAAAGAAGATTAAGAGCCCATCTAAAGAAAGGAACCCAAGAAATTCTACTTCAGATTCACGTACCCCCTACCCCATTCCTTTTCTTAAATTTGAACTCAAGATTTACGAATGAAATATAATTATTTGAACTAATATCAAATAACTACATTTAATTCAGTATTTTCTTTTTCACTATTATTTATGCTTTATTAATATATTTTATTTTCTTATGCACATATACACTTGGATTAGCAAAATAACTGTTCGTGCATAGATTAGGGAGCTAAGAGTTTTCCCTCCTAGGTTGAAAAGTAATCAGTTAGAATGATTATCCCATTATCTAAGTAAATTTATGATGCGTCATGTCATTTTTTTTCTTCTTCTTCTTTTTAGCATTAAATGATAAAAAAAGAGGATGCAGTATCCCATAACAAAACATTGTTCCGATTTAGTCAGTTAAGTAATATTAATGTTCCCTTCAGATGTAATATTAGAACTATTCTGGGACTGACCTCGTAATTTTGAACTCCAATCGAATGACGAGAATGGCAACTGAGCTGGCAAATATTCCCAAATTTTTACATTACACCAATGAAAGGATAGACGACGACAAATTTAATATGGAACAGGCCCATACATTTTTAAACTTCGAGGCGCCAGGCATTGATACCGAGATCTTAAATCACGATCACATTTTAAAAATTGAAATAAAAACTCACAAAATTTTCGATACCAGAACTTTTTAATCTAAAAAATTGTATACCATAATACTATACTAGTTAAAGCCACTTAAAGAGCTTTAACGTACGACACACGATTATAACAAGATCTTATAATACAATTTTTTAATATATATCTGCACCGATTCATCATTCCCTAAAACACCGAAAGCAATTTTCAAAGTTTTGCATGAATCTATTAGTTGTTCCAACAATATTGATTTCGAAATTAAATAAATTCAAACTGTGCCAAAACAATAAAAAGAAATCTATTGCAAATTAGTAAGAAACCATAATTTTCAATAAAAATAACATGCGCGAATCTATCAATTGATGCGCTCCTTCTCATGTTAAAAAAGTCTATTTTATCATATGATTGCAACTGTCGAGTGCATCTAACTGATTTACAAATTACTACACAATAAGGGGGGGGGACACTCAAATTATTTTTAGAGGTAGTTTTATACTTTAAAACTGCTTCGTGTTATAAAGGTTTATTTTATCATATGATTGCAACTGTCAAGCGCATTTAACTGATTACATATTACTACACAATAAAGGTGGGGGAGGACACTCAAATTATTTTTAGAGGCAGTTTTATATTTTAAAACTGTTTCATGTTATAAAGGTTTATTTTATCATATGATTGCAACTGTCAAGCGCATCTAACTGATTACATATTACTACACAATAAAGGGGGGGGGAACACTCAAATTATTTTTAGAGGCAGTTTTATATTTTAAAACTCATGTTATAAAGGTTTATTTTATCATATGATTGCAACTGTCAAGCGCATCTAACTGATTACATATTACTACACAGTAAAGGTCGGGGGGGGGGGCACTTAAATTATTTTTAGAGGCAGTTTTATACTTTAAAACAACATCTCAAAAGAATTCAGTATTTAAATATATAAAGATTTCAAATACGGACAGATGTTCGTTCGTTCTACGCCCTGCAACAACGCTGTCTCAGCACATAAACAGCAGTTGGATCAAAAAGGTCAAGAGTTTCGGTGGACGGAAAGTTTTTTTTTTTTTTTTATAAGAGATCGTGATCTATTGGCGAGTGGAGCAAATGCCCGCCTTTGTCTGACCTTCGGCAAGAGAACGGGTTAATTATATCGTATGAGAAAGTAAAATGGAAGAGAAAAGAAAGAAGACCACAGGAATTCTTGGAGAGGGATTGTTTTAAAGGAAGAAAAATATGCTGCCTGGGCTTCATTTCAAGATGGTGAGATACTCAGTTCTGAAGTTCGGTAATCAATTGCCCGCAGGAAAGAGCCATGAAAGACCGGCATTATAAAAGGATAATTAAATAAAGCTGCTAGCGGTGATTAAGGATTCAACAGAGTTACAGACTTTCAATCCTTACCAAAAACAGGAATTTTCTCTTCTCAGTTCAGTTCGTCTGATTACAGTAGGAAATTTATAAAGAGACAACATTTTCTGCTGTAAGACAGTTAAATGGTTGTGGGGTTTTTTTTTTTTTTCCTTTCTTTCTTTCTTTTTTTTTTCTTTTTTTCAAAAAAAAAAAGGTAAAAAGAAAGGGGAAAAAAAAGCATCCAAATTGCTATTGAATTTCAGTTAATTCATCACCTAAAATATCATTTCCAACTTAATGACAAAAGCCAGAAGAGAAAAAGAAATAAACCCTTAATGAAAAGAAGAAATGTTTTTATAGTGATGAGATTTTAAGCTTCATGACTAAACTGAGTGAACTAAAATGGGATGCCATTCTCCTCTAAACAGAAACTTTCTAACTTAGAAGACAATGAAATGATTTACATAAAATTTTGCAGATAAGAAATGTATTGTTTAGCTCCTGAACTAAGAAATAAGCTGTACGTCTTATCAAGTCTTTCTTAAATACTGGGATTCGACTGATAAATAATATTTTTTATATATATAATATGAAGCATTATAAAGGAATAGAGCGCTTATTCTGTAATTCAGGAACTGCAGAATGTATTAAAAAATTATTATACCAAATTTTAACTTAGAAAAGGTTTGATTAAAAAGAAAAACTGACAGTGATTTTAAATTATGAAGAAGGTGGATTCTTAAGAATTTACTGAAATTTAAAATGAAAGAAAATAGTATATAAAGCTGCAAATATAAAAATGGATTTAGATTATGCATATATAAAAATGGTTTATACAAATGATAAAATAAAAAAAATATATGCAAGTATAAAAATGGATAGAACTATGCAAATATAAAAATGGATGTTACTGCGTCACAAAAAATGAACGTAGAAACAAAATTCAAACGGTTTTATAAAGAAAACTAACCAGAAATTAAAAATATTGAATAAAAAAATATTCGATATTTTTTAAATCAAAAATCGACTTTTTACTATAGTTACTTAATTCTAATAGATCAGAATATACACCTAAAGATTTTAACAATAAATGACATTTTGGTAGTAAAATTTTATAATTAATAACGAAATTTGTTTAATGTAATAGAAATTTTTCAATTTCTCTAAGACTTGCCCAAATACATATTAGATTATTAACTGCGATACAGTATTTTTTTTTTTTTTCTGAGTTTTCTATGCGTTGTCAGGACGAGTTGGCATTGATTACAGCTCTCGCCAACTTTCAACCATATGACTATTCTGGGACTGGTATATTATCGGTGTTAGTTATACAGTGTCGCCATAAATTCTTGCCTCATTTATTAAAAAAAAATCCTATTAAATATATTAGTGTAAAATTTTTACTATAAAATTTCTGTATTCTTAATTCTTTTTTTCCTCCCTCCAATAGATACCGCAAATAATTCTGAAACTGTAAATTTTATTTTCCATTCTTATCAAAACGGCGACCACGAAGGAAAATGCCTAATGCCTTTGGTTCTGTAAATTCAAATCAATCATTACTGTTCAATGTCAATTTTGGGGTTACACCAAGAGCAGTGGTTGAAACACCAGTTAAAGATATCAATATACTTCAAGTTAAAATCACAGATGTAATGTTTGACGTGACAACTGAAATATTGGAACAGTACTTGGCGAGAAGTAAAATACCGGCTTGACATTCTTCGAGATTCTAAGGGCTCTCACACTGAAATTTACACGCGTGAATGGTTTTATTAATTATTTCATGAATGAATTATATCTTGAATTATTTCATGATATAAAAAAATTCATGAATGTTTTTACAACATCGGAGCAATTACATGCCAAATTAAAAAGTGTTTTTCACTAAAAAATGTTTTAATCAAGAAAATAGTTTGTGACTATCCTGTTTAATGCCAGAACCAGAGGCGGATTTAGATTTGACGAGAGTGTAAGTTGTTTCGAAATTTAGAACTCTTTTTAAGTTCATTTAAGCAATGTCTTCAATATAAATAACACCTGCTCAGTTGGATAACTGTTTAAAATTTTTTGAGGGGAGGGGGTGTAAAAAGTGGGGGGTCATTACCTACAGCTTGCATAGTTTATACAAACTGGCCGCAATTTTGAATTTGACTTCTATTTATGATCTATAAGAGAAATTAGTTAGCACTATTAATTTGCATACTGTAAATGAACAGCATAGTATTTTTTGAACAGTTCATTATAAGGACAAAGAAGACTGCAGAATTTCAGATTCAAACTGAAAATATAAGAGGTTACAAGCACTCTAGAAAAATAATAATAAGGAATTATTTCTATATTTTGACTCAAGTACAACACAATCAATATCTTTCTAACTAAATTATGGAAAAAAAATTGAAATAAAAGAAAGAAAATAGCTACGTTGTACCTAATCAAGCGCATTTTTCGTGCACAGTGTTTTTTTGTAACTTAAATGATTTTTTTTAAGAAGTTGACTAGTATAACACAATTAAATGTTAATGCCCCCCCCCTCTATTTAAACTCATATCCTGTTGCGAAATTATAGTAAAGGCGTTTTAAATCTAATGCAACTAGTCACGAAGCGAAGGACCGCTTCGTCGAATTTTACATCACCTACACCCATATGAAAATTGATTTTCATAACATATATAATGGAATCCGGATGCGAGCAATCCCTTATAAAAATGACATTGGCCACCCGAGAAAAACGGCTTTTAGAGTGGGCGAAACAACCGAGTGGAAATTAAGTTTAAACAGGTTATTAAAATTATCAAACCATGATTTGAATTTTATCAGCAGTTAAATGCCATATACTAGAATTGTTATACAGATTACAATATTTCGTAAAATAGCTGCGTAATTAGATACTTAAAAGTAATGGTAGATGGGTCTATACTTTATATGCGAGAAGAATTCATGATGAACAGTTTAGTATTTCTAAGAATCAATTTTATATTAGCACAAGACAGACTGAAGATATAAAAGTATTAAAGAATGATTTAGTCATAAGTATATATTATGTTGGTGAAATTTTATATCACAAACATATTTACTCCTGTTTCATTAAATGTGTAATGGTAAAAACCATCATAAAAATCATTAAAAGGTATCTCTGACAGTTGAGAATTTTCGAGTTGCTTAGGGCAGATGAACTGATTTGGCTCTCGATATGGTAATTAAAAATATTAATAATCTAATTGTTAAATAAAGAAAATAATAAAATAATGCAAATTATATTAATTATAAAATACTAGACACGTTTAGCGATCAGCTAGTTAATTATATCACCTAGGCGAAACGTTTGGCGTGTGATTTTGTAAACAAACTATTTTTTAAGCATCAAGTTATCACGTACATCAAAGTCGTATAATAAATGCCCTACTTAATTTGTACATAAACCTTTCTAATGGAAATCAGTTCTAAGACATCATATTAAAATTTTTTTAAATAAGTGGATTATCTTATCTTCTAAACATAGTATTGCAATTTTATTTTATTTTTTACTCGTCTTATAAACTGCAAAAGTATAAAACTTTTTTAAAGCTTTTAAAGATAGAAGAAACTTATGCGATTTAATATCTGATGAAATAATGTAAACGGTTTGAGTTTCAGACACATAATATAACCAACTGTTAAAAATTTGGTAAAAAGGAAAAAAAAAAAAAAATTATCATTGGCAAAATTCAGTAAAAATCAACACAACTGAAATTGGTATCATTAAAAAACAAACTTTTTTTTTTAATTTTTGAAACCGTGTAAAATTTATCATGTTTTGTGTTAATATTTTCGGACACAATTACAGGAAAACATTAAATTTCAATTTTTGATCAAAATTTCAAAAAGAAAAACGTTCTGAGCTGTAAACTTTCACCGCTCAAGATACAAAAGTACTAAACGTGGTAGTTGTAGCTCAAACGGATTGATTTATAGAGAACCAACACACACGCACTTTTATTTTTACAAGATATTATATAAAGTATTACAATAGTTTAATCCGTATTATATTGAAAAAATCTTTATTAAATAAATTAATGCATAATCAATAAATCCTTTGCAATAAAATGGAGTATTAATTATCATTTTAACTCGTTATATTTTAATCAACTTGATAGATCTTATTATAAAATTTTTTAATGTCATATTAGCTTGAAGTTTATTTCCTAATAATCTATCATAATTATTAAATATTTTTATTTGTAAATAAAAAAAATCGTTACTAATAATTATGATTCATTTCTTCAGGAATTTTATTTCTTTACATTATTTTTCTATAACATATGTATAAAATAAATAAAAATATATGTCCTTTCACAGTAAGTAAAATTAAAAAAAATATTTAAACTAAATCATCAAAATGTTATTAAGTTTAAAATCTGCTGAATTGTTTGAGGATCTAAATTAACCAGTAATTAAAAGAGGAAACTCATACTGAGCATTGTAAGGGGCCATAAAATACCTAAATCCACCTTTATTTTTAACAGAATAAAACCAAGATAAAAAGCACATTTTATTTTATTTCAATTTATTAGATTATAATTATAAAACAATATAATAATAAACGTGATTAAAAACAAGGCTCATTTCTTAAAATATATGACATCTAATTAAAACGGAGAAGGAAATTCGGATGGAGTTCTTTTCCCCCCAAATCTTAAATAGTTAATGATTCAAATGCTAACAAAAGCAACTACCGTTTAAACACGTAAATTATTTACTAGAATTTAACAGACAAATATATCACAGATCAGTTATTTTTATAGCAAATATCTGAGCATAACAATACACAGAATCAGAACACAGATTCTGCGTAATATTCCACGAACAACGACAAAATTAAATTTGGAATGCCTACAATCCCTGGAAATAAATGATCAAATTGAGGGGGAGGGGGTGAGATAGTGAACCTAGAGGATGTGGATCTTTTTCTTCAAATGAACATTAAGGTCAGTGGTGGGCATTAAGTCGATCGCGATCGACCGGTGGACCACCAAGACATTTTGGGGTGAACCGTCTTTGCTAAGACCTAAGACGCACTTAATAAACGAAACCAATTGTTACATTCATGTGTTACCCATTTAATATTGTTGATGTGGAGGAAATAACTGGAAATATAAATTATATATTATCTTTATCTTTTGAGGAAAATGAGGTTTTTCTCCTTCAAAATGACAATTTTAAAAGCACTTGCTCAGAAACCTAAAAATAACTTTTGGATTCAAATGGATGAAATAAAGTATCTTAACTTTTAAAAAAAAAGCTGCATAACATTTAAAATCGTTCTTTGTACTCTACCTACTTGTGTGTGAATCTGCATTTTCAACGGTGAATATAATTAAGAGAACATATCGTTCCCTTCTCACAGATGACCATTTATAATCTAGTGTAAGATTAGCAGCAAGCTGTTATACTCTGAGATATTCTAGATTTGCGGACAGTATTCAGACTAAGCCTTCTATTAACTATAACAACGAGAAGCAATTTTCGATGAAAATGATTTCTATAAATGTATTTGAATTGTTTGATATTAAATGCACCATTTGATATTATTATGTCTGTAGTTATGTAACTCAGCACATATTTCGTATTCATTATTAAGTTGTTATAAAGATTGTAGAACTTTTTTTTTAACTCACCACCCTACGCCACTGAGTGGACCGCAACACCTTGGAAAAAATTAGAAGTAGCCCGTACCCGGAAAAGTCTACCCCACCCCCGATTTAGATGTAGAACAATTTCGTGATTTAAAAAAAAAAAGATGGCAATGTTTATGAACAACATCCAGCCAATCACTCTAACTCGAAATAATTCATCATGAATTTGGTAGAATATATCATAAACGAGTTATTTTCAGTAGATGCCTGGAAATGGATCAATTCATTGAAAAACGCTGGGAAAATAACATAAAACCAGAGTGGAAGTTCTGCCTAATATTCAAATACCGGCGAGAACAGAAACAAATGAGGAAGTTCACCCAGACTTGGAAATAAACAACCTATTCGGAAAAGGGGGAAAATATCAACCGTCAAAGAAGGAAGGTGGAAGGGGGGGGGAAGTATCTCTTCCTTACCATTCGTAAGCTAATGTGGGGCCAGCTGCTCAGGAGCACAACGAATCATTGATCATTCTCTCGCGATTTATTTCCACAGAAACGGAGAGTTGCTTTCTAGTGCATAAATAAGTCTAGCACTTTCCTGCAGCAGCATAAAAGAGCGATGGTTCCAAGTATTGGAAGAATGTGGAAAATTGAAGAGAAGTCTTTTCTCTCGAAAGTGAGTGCGGCTCTGGCAAGATGCCCAAGAGTTTCGGAAGATAACAAAGATTTTGTGGAGGAAGACAACAGATAAATGAATTCCAACGACCTACTAAGCCATCATAAAATAAACTTTCTTTTTTAAAAAGATCGCAAAAATGTACGTTATGTCACGAATAACAATGAACTACCTCAAACATTTGTGAAATCGAAGAAGCAAAAAATCTAAAACATTCGAATGCACATTTCTACTAGTGTTGTACTGTTGCAATTTAAAACCACTTTGACAAACAATAAGTAACTGAAAGTATGAAATTAAGAATTGGCCAAATAAATTTTTTCTTCTTAATTCTTAAATTCGCAGAAAGAAATTAATTTAATTAGATGTGTTTTCAAACAAAAACTGTTTCGTAAGTCAGAGGTTCCATAAAAATTACTAGCCAAACAATTAAGCTCGATATTCTTCATTATTACTTTTCCCTCAATGAGACTATACTTTCTTAACAAGATAAAAGTTTCGCAAAGTCTTTTTTTTTTCTTTTTTTTTTGCATGGTAAAAAAGGACTGCATATAGTTAAAACATACATAAAGACATATAATTAAAACTTGGTAAACAAGGTTTCCAAAGCAACAACGAATACGATGCCATTCATTTTTAAAAGGAGTAACGTAATTTCCAAAAAAGACATTACACTTTCGATATCGCAATAATTTCCTAAAGGAAGATCAATTTCTTTTCCACTGAAACAGAAAATGAATTAGTGTTCTAAGAAGAAGTGAATATTCAATCATCCACTCTTATCATATTGATAAGAGCATTCAGTACAACTGCATATGGATAATATGTAATTTGTTTATAATGCCTATAAACATACTTGTGATAACTATATTATGAAACATATCCTGAACACATTATGTTGTAATGATTTTAATGCATGATGATTCATATTCCCTGAACCGATAATATAAAAGCATTGAATGCTTTTTAGTTCAATTTTTAAACCACTTACCAAAGCAAATATATTTCTATGCTTTAAAAAATATATGTTCTTTATTAACACTCCAAATGCTTATCCCTTGATCTCCGTGGGTTGGATGTCAATCTTTTTTCCCTAGCATTCAGCTAATTTCGTAGGCTAATGTATTTATCTTTTACTATCACAGATTTGAGTTATATGATGCCGATATCAAATAGCATATAATAAGAGTTCTTTTCTTTCTCGAAGGATTTGAATATGATTAGCTGCATCTAAACGATGATTTTAAATTAATCGGCAACCAGATAATTAAGTGGTTTAAAATGATTAAAAGTATTAATTAAAAATTTAATCATTGTTAATGGCGCAGGAAATAGCCTTTAAAGAGTAACTTTCATCAAACATGAAGTTGAATTTTCAACACTTCTCTCAAGGGATTTCTAAGAGCATGCCAAGCATAAGGATATTCTGTACACCATAAAATATGGCCAATATTTCTGAATAGGAACTGGATTTTCAAAAAAAAAAAAAAAAATCCAGCCTGGATAACAGGTGAAAATTTAGATCATGTATCGGGTAGAATGTACACCGTACATCACAGTAATGCAGACTTCTATTGCTGCAGTCTGATACTGTTATATAAAAATTAAATGAATTATTCGACTAATTAATTACGAAATCTTCTACGTTAGAATTTACAATCGTTAGAAAACTACTTCTTGGATGTATCAACTTTGAATACAATTTATTATTTTCTTTATCTTTCTTCTTTATCTGTTAACTGTGTGTTCTAGTACTGTGCAGGCATTTAGTTCTCATTTAATACTTGATTTTGGAAATAAGCCTAAGAAAAATGTAACTCATTATCGGATAAATTTTATTTTCCATTAAATTTATATTTTACAGTCTTATGAAATGATAAAGGTTAAATTCTAAATAAATGCATTCCATATTAAAAGTCTGGCAACAAGCAAACCGGCTTCTTTCATATATATATAAAAAAATTCTTTAATCTTTCTTACGATATTCTAGCAATACTTATTAAGTGTGATTTGCTAGGGTATAAGAGTTTTGGAGAAGAAACTCAATAAAACAAGTCTTAATATATATATAAATATAGTTTAAAACTTTATGACAGTCTTAAAAACATTTATTTATCTTTAGTTTCTGTTTTTATAAAAACAGCTGCAAGAATTGTCAAAAGACAGATGCCTCCTCCCTTCAAAGAAAGTGGAATAACTAAAGACGCCCGCCAACTCACGTCTCTCGCCAACAATGTGGTTAAACCTTATTCTTAAGTGATATGTCTGTTAAGAGTGACTAATGCCAGACTTTCTGCTTGTGCATCATTTTGAAAGCTCAGTCAAATACTTGAATTGTTGCTTTATTTTCAGCGACTACTTGAAATACAGAGAAGGCAAACATATCAGAATCTCCTAGCAAGAATTCAAGTGCTCAAATGTATTTCGTAGTAGACTTTTCAATTGAGTTTAACAACAATTAAAGGAGAACGATTCGAACAAATGCATTGTTATAAATTTAAAGTACCCGGAATAAAATGTAACTATTTAAAACTTATGTTAACTTGTTTAACCGTTTAAAACTTTGTATGTTTCAATTATACTACATTAAATGTTATATACTAAAAAAATACAATCAGGTATTTTCATATTCATATCTCTTTCCAAAATATGATTTTTTTTTTCCCCCTCATATAGCGAAAAATAACTCCAGGGAAATTGCCTTCGTATTTTGGACTCCTTATTTTTGAATAACTGGTTCGAAAATTTGGAACATATCAAGAAATATAGCATCCTGAAGCACTTTGTATTTTTGACGCAACCCTGAAGCACTTTGTATTTTGTCCACACAAATATGAACCAGAGTGGCCGACACTCAAATGTCAATGGATTTCTTAAAAATCTGACACAAATCTACAGTACGGTAAAAAAAAAATTATATATATTTGTTCATTTAATGCTTTATATTTTTTTGTTACCATGTTCAAAGGCAGAAATATGACGTTAGTTCTATAAACGTTTTATTAGATCGAGGAACATCTGAAATTTAAAAATTCAACAAAAGACATAGATCACATTTTTTAACAATTCTAATATCTTTCATCTGTACACTTCAGACACGAGAAAAATTAAATGTGTAAGCATTTGAAATTTCCCACAGCCATATTGCCACAAGGGGAGAAATACACAGAATCTAATAGATAATCAACTTAAAAACAGAAAAAGTGAAGAAGGGGTAAAAAAAAAAAAGTAAATTTATGATTAGTAAAAGCTCAATGAGACCTAAAAAAAAGAGAGAGAAGGAAAGAAAATAAAATAAAAAAGGATCAAGTTACTCGATCCGATGGTCAAGCCCACCACAGAAAGATGCAAATTAAGGCCGCACGCAGAATTCAAAACTCTTGAGTCGAAGAATACAAAATGTATGCGCCAATTTATTTTTTTTTTAATTTTTAATATTTCCTCTTATTCTTGGTGGCTGAGAAAAATCCCCGCCGTCAAAAGTGTCCAGATCTTATCTGCGTCTATTATTCCACGTCTCGTATCGGCTCTAAAAATTAAAAGAGTTGGAAAGCGCGTCTCGCCTATCAAGCAATGAGACGCCCCTTTTTTTATCCACAGTCCTCCATGGTATGCCTTGACTAGTAGTTTAATATACACGTCAATTAAACGGTTCTCAAGAACCAACACAAGCAATCTAATATTTTAATGCGAAATAGTTTTGTTTTATATCAAATGGTAATGCCATTTAGGCTTAGAATACAGTTTATTACAATAGACACTCTCCCCACTATTTAAGGATAGGCAATTCGCGTAAGTACTCTAATTAAAACAAAAACTAAATAACTAAGATTAATTTGATTAAAAACAAGTTTTAAAGCAAGCATTTATTTTAGACAACTGAATATTATTGAAACACAAGAGGGAATTTCAGTCAAGCGAATTCAGTCAGCAAACAACATTTAAAGCATTGGCATCCATATAACATCTTAAGAATAATTTTTAAGATGCTCTTTTCCGTATAGCATCTCAGGCACCCGTTATCAAAAGAGATAAGAACTAAATAATCATAAATAATCCTCCATAAGTTATATAGACGAATAGAAAATCCAGAATTCAGAAAACAGACCAAGATTAACTGTGAAAACTTTACACCTCCAACTCAAAACCATTATAGTCAAAAGCAATAAGTATACAAAGATGTTGATTTGTCCAAATATAATTCTTTAGCTCAAGTGGTTTCCAATGCCTCTTTATTCACGCTACTATTGAATCCAATTTCTTCCAGGCGCTCTTTGTAAATCTCCCAGTTGTACTTTTTGGAAGACAATCCATAATTTTTGTATATATTAGATACAAATGTATACAATATGTTTTCCTTAACATAAAAATTTATTGAAAAAATTGCAAAAAATATTATAATTAACAGGGTGCATTGGTAATACGAAACCTGAACAAGCAATTACCAGAACTGCAAATGGTAACCACTCCATTATGTCCATTTATATGCAAAAATAAAGTCAGTGACATTATGAGTGTAAATGGTATCCGGGGCGTAATATGATCATTTCATTCTTAGTCATCATTATTAGTTTAACAAATGTACAGACGTAACGGGCATAATATTTTTTTTCTGGGCTTCATCAAGTTTGGCTATAAACAGTGGTAAAAACGATGTATTATTTTGTTCCTATGCCATATCCCGTCACAGGCACACAGCTTATCTAATCCCTAAACACGTTCACTACGTAACTGCATACAGTAAGTGATATCTAGCTTAACTTATCAACTTGCACAAGTTGTGTTGGATACCAGAACCTAAGAACTTTAATAAAAACCCTAAATAAAAATAAGAAAATTATATAACATCCCGTGGCGTCTCAATGAAAAAGTCAATAAACCCCCAAGATGACAAGGTGCAAACTTAGGAAATTGTTGGATTGCAGTTCCATAAAACGGAGATGGTGTAGTGACATATGCATCGAAAACATCGCTGGAAATCGGAAATTTGGTTCCACGAAAGTCAACATCGCAAATGGACGACATGTTGAGCCAGAAGAAGACATATTTTGAAACAATGGACTTCACCCCTCCCCACTATCTAATGTTTAATAGGGATAAATACAATGCATACTTGGAAGACAGTAGAAAGACCTGCTGTTTCATAATTAAGATTAGTTGTCTGTATGTACAGAGAAGTCGTTACACCTAGTACTCAATCTATGCTGTAATATTAGCGAAAGGCCTAATAAAGCAAATTCGTCTAATCCAATCAGCTGACCTCTACAGTCACCTGTGATACTATTGCTACTAGCTTGAACCAAGTAACCTTGCTTTTCGCACATTGATTATAAATAGCGTAAAATTTAAGGCGTACAAACTTTATTTCAAATTAAAATTTAATCACATCTCACTCATTTTATTTAAAACACAAAATTTTATCATCATATTGGATCATATTGGAAATCACATAACCAGGATTTCATTTATTTATTCCTACATTTTATTCCTAAATTTTGGCAGGCAGCGAACTTATTCGATATCATACACCACACAAACTAACCCGAGTTTCAAAAAATTGCATCTCCCCCTTCTCCCTGTCTAATTACCACTTTCGAATCTCGTAACTAAGTAGTTATAAAACACCCATTTCGAGAGCTCGCAGAGCCCTAATGGTGGGCTTATTAAATACTTTCGGTGCCAAATGAAGACCCTGGGAAGTCACCGAGATTGCGGATAGCGGGATTCATGCCAAGTGACCAGCGACGGGAATACAAATGAAGTCAGAAATAATGTATTTCACTCGCAAGAGACATCGCAGGTAAATGAGTATCTCGGAGAGGAAATGAAAAGGAGAGAAAAGAAATATTAACGGAATAGGATAGAATATCAAACTCTAGATTAAATGAACATTCCATATAAGAAAAATAAGCTGCCTTCTGCTATCAAAACAGCAAATGGCCCACTTTCTGCCTTCATTTATACAAAGTATGTAAAGAGAAAGTACTATCATGGTGATAAAATTCGACCTCGAAATTTAGAAGTATTTCCACGTTTTAGGACTCACTTTTAGTCGGAAAGAAAAAAAAAAAAAAAAAAAAAAAAAGAATTTCGGAATCAACGTTGGTTTATGACGACACACCTTTATCTTCTATAATAGCCCAGCATGCCCAATACCTTTTTGGCTCGGTTGAGTTAAGGATAGATGGTGTACGGTGTTACAGTGAATTGCATTTTAAAGTTGTGCAACGTTATACCCAATTTATTTAAAATCTTTTCAGTATCATGTTTTCTAAAAACCATTAATTACATTTCTATAAGTAAATCTCAATTTTTATATGTTAAAAGCGAAATTGTGTGCATGTATTTCTTTCTATTCACGAACGACGTTTATTTTATACTTTTTTTTTAATTATATGACGTATTTTTTATTATTATAATGATTGCTAAAATATTCAATTAAATACTTTACGTAACTTGATCTTAATAACTTTTTCAGCACATATATTTGAGTTTCAAATTTTGATAATCGTTAAATTCATGTTTCTTCAGAAGTTAAACATTATTCTGTTCAATTTACTATTTACCTTATTTTATATCAATTTCTCTCAAATTCGCAAAACATGGATACATTATGCTATTTGTAACTTTCTAACAATGTAATCTAATTTCTAATCTAAAATTACACAAAATTTGACATTTTTCTAACTTTTAACAGTAAATTTCAATTATGAATTTAAATCCTTTACAGATTCCTCTCAGAATTAACCCCTTCGCATGCAGTGATGGTCTTACACGCGATCCAGATTACTGAATTTTTAAATTTAAATCTGCAATTAAGTTAAAATATTAAGTAATTTAAAATGCAAAAGTCACTCAGAAACGATTCAATATTTCAAAGTTCCTTATAATATTACTAGCCGCCTTTGGCGACCAGCCGGTTCGCCAGTATTACCGCTCGCTACAATTTTCAATTAAATATTTTAAGTAACTGGTCTCTTAATAGATTCTCAAACAAAACATTTTTAATCTTCAAATTTTGATAGTCATACCAAACTTATACTATTGTTTAGATCGTTTCGTTCAATTTACTCTATATATTTTGCTAATTTGTTGTCATTTCCGGTAAAACGTCAACTTTAATTTAAAGTGGAAATGATGAAATTGCAATTAATATAAAGATATTTTTTAATAAAATCAAACGTTTTATTTTATTTATCATATTTATTGCTATTTATTTATTACTATTATTATTGAATATAAGTGTTGCAAACAGAATCGCTCGGTATTTAAGTCTTATGTGAACTACAAAATAGTTTTCATAATTTATGTAATATCTCAAAGAATAATTCAACAAAAATTTCTCAGATTCTGCATAAAATTCAGTTTTTAGTTTTGCTTTCAAAAAGATTGAAATGAAATCAATAATAATATTTTGTTCCGGCCTATAAATATATTAAAAAAATTATGAAGTCTAAATTTAATGCAGTAAGGTATCATATTCTGAGAAATATTCTAGACACACCAAATTTTAAATAAATGAATGAATGCTTCTATTTTCCACGATCAACTAAGACTTATTTACTAAGTTTTGAATGTTAAAATTTTAGAAAAACTCAACATTTTCATAATCTTAGTCCAATTAATCTTGAGAAACCTGCGCGCTCATTGGCGTATTTTCTTTGAAATGATCGATGGAAAATCTAAAATTATCCTTTTTTTTTATTGAATAGTGATATTCAAATTTTCATAAATCAGTCAGTTTAAGTGATTGATTTAGTTGATTGGAAATTAACTCTTTTTATTTAAAATATCAGTGTTTCAAGAACATTTTGTTAATCGTGATTTCCACAGCAGAAGCTTTATGTAAAATCAAAAATTCGTTATTTATTAGAGCATTTATTTAATCAAGTTACATAAAATATAATCATTTTTCATTTAGACCATTTTAGCAGATCTGTGACTTACTAAAGGTTTACAAATTAGCTGTGTGGCCCTGATTTGAATGAATATCCTGTTCATATTAAACAAAACTTGCCTTAAAATAAAACTGATTTATTGGATTAATAATATAGAGAGTGTAAAAGATCATAAAATAGTTTTTCTTGAATTTATTTTTTAGAAAAAATAATATTTCATATTTGTTTCATTTCCTACAGACACGTGCCGAAAATTATATTTTTGCAGATTTTATTTCCAAAAAGATTTAATTTATTTTTAATTGGTGCTTTAATCAATGTGATGACAACAATTTGAAAAAAACTATATTTTCCCATGAATGCGAAACGTTTATTTTTATTTTAGTACGAAAGAAATTGTTGAAAAATAGAGTTAAAATATTTATTTAAAAATTTATTATAAACAGAAATTTAATTTTAAGGTTAAAACATTGGTAGCATTTAAAAGATAAATTTTTGATCTTTAACTTGATGTAAAACTCTTTTTTTGTGCGGTAATATTTTCGGAAGTTATAGCAGAAACACGCCAAAATTTCGCTTAATTTTTAAATAAATAAAATTCTAATTAAAAATTCGAAAAAATAACCCCCAGGTGCACATTCCCGGCCTCCAAGTTATACACGTGCCAAATTTGGTAGCTGTAGGTTGAATGGTCTCGCCTGTAGAGCGCCAACACACACACACACACACATACACACACACATTGAGCTTTATTATAAGTATAGATAGAAACTGTACAAAATAGGATGTATCATCTAATTAGGAAGTTAAATAAATTCGTTAATTTAAATACAACTTTGCGCGTTTCATTATTTTTTGTATTAATATCGATAGCAATACATAATTTCCCTAATAAACACATTTAATAAACAAGCAAGTGTTTTTTAAGCCTCCTAAGGAATCTATTAGACATATAGATATTTCAATTAATTTTAATAATAGCCCATTTTGAAAAATAACCATTATTAGTATAATGCAACATTCTATTCCCATAGTGATACAATATCCATCACCACTAAGAACATTAAATACTGGAAATAAATGTTTTTTTGTTTTAATTAAATTATATGTAAATGTACGTAAGAAGTCAAAGATCACTTTAAACATTTTGTTTGCTTGATACCAAAACATATTGATTCCAGAAATGAAAATAAAATATGTAACAAATGTAACATTTTATTCAACTTTTAATTGTTCTTTTTAAATTTTTCGTATTGTTAATTTTTGTAAGTCACTTTCTTGTTGTTACAAAGAGTGCCGCAGTATTTTTAAACTTTTGAATACTTCAGTAACAAACTGCATATTTTTATTAAATTTTGAATGAAATCTATGAATGGGAAGTCTGTCTACCCCCCCCCCCCCATGTAGAAAAGAACATAATTCAAAAGGGCAATAAACTACATGAATGAAATTTCGCAAGATTTCTATGACCAGAATTATGTATTTATGTACGAAATTTTGGATTCGCATTCTAACGCTGTTTATGAAAACAACCCTTCACATACCTTATTTGCCCGGAATGCATTCTGATTATCTCTGATTTAAAAATAAATAAATCGAGAAGCAGATAAATGTATTTAATCAGTTTCCAAGAGAAGTGAATGATAAAACATGGTATAAATCACATGTATTTGATTTGAAAAAAATGTTAGTTTAAGAATCAAAAAATGGTATGTTTGTTAAGGAAGTAGAGGAAAAAGGTAGCTTAGCTACTGGGCAAACAAAAACTCATTAATGATCTAGCTAAATCAAATAATAGGCGGGAATTCTTCCAGTCTACCCATGTGTCTATAGAATACGGCGACCATGACTGTTGGAATCCAGCTGTGACAACAGTATAAAATGAGTAAAGAGAAAACAATGGGAGGGGGAAAGAGGGGAAGTAAAGCGGAAAAAAAATGGATTCTGAACAGCAAATGAATTAGGAAATTCACGACAAGTTCAAACGAAAATTGTTCGGTACAGAGTGGAGAGGTAAAGAAAACATCTACAGGAAAAAGTATTCAAACGATTTAAACTATGGAATTTAATATCAAAGTTTTACGAGTAGGATAGTTTAATCCCAAATCAAAATTTTAAAAAATCACAGACAAATTCATGACCAAATCAAATCAATCAAAATCACATATGCTTATTGCAAACAATTAACATGCATTTATCTTCAAATCCAGGAAAAAGCAAGAAATAAACTCTCGATTAATATTTACTTCTAATAATATTACTAACATCAAAAGGTTATTTTGGGGCGGACCTCATAAAATCTGAAATGCGACGATGTGCTGAAGACATCTCTTCCAATTTCAACAAAAGGACATTTGATTCTCAACATCAGATTAAACGTGCGCCAAAATTTATGTATACGGCATATATTTGATGGAATCGGGTTTTGTAGTCAAAATTCAACTAGAAAATCAGTGTCTCTTCTTTGAGAAAGTATAGACTACTGCATGCATTATGTAATAAAAGTAATTATTTTTAATTAATCTCTAAGAAATGAGATTTAATAACTAACTCACGCAACCGGTTATAAGTTCCTTTTAAGTATTACAAAATATCTAAATTTTATTTTTCTCATTACCTTTTGAATTTCGATTCGGCACATATCCGAAAGTCAAATTATCTCAGAATTAAAACTGAATAGATAACTTCTAAAATAATATTGCGCAGTATGGAAAATACAACTTTCATTAATAAAATTTGAACTTCCTCCAAGTTTAACCACCTGCAGAAGAATGTTTCAACAGCAATAAGAGATTTAATGTGCACCGTATTTAATGTAATCATCTTTAATCACTATATCTAAAACGTATCAGATTTATTGTGTACGGTGTTTAATGTAACCATATTTAATGCGCACCAGAGATTTAATGTCACTAAATCCACATACTTGAATTTGGCAAAAGGGAAAATAAAGTTCCGGAGAAACCTGACCATAACCAAAAAGTAAAACAAGGAGCATGATGAGTGTAATTATACTATTTGGTTAAGTTACAGCTATTCAAATGATTAAATTGTCACTGCTCGATGACTTATTCTACGATTTATCGTTCCTTTTCATTTTGAATGTCCTTCGCATTTCGCTCTTCCTTGCGTTATTGCATCAAATCAGAGAGAAGCAGAATACTTGCAAAAGTTTTCATTTCTTAGTTAAATCTGGGCATCATTATAGCTTAATATACACTGGTGTGCAAAACTTAAGCAACAGGTATGTTTCTTGCCATAAGTTCACGAGAAATCATCTGAGAGGCATGACATTCAGAAATGAGATACAGCATTTTGTTCTGAAAGAATGACGAAAGCACAGTTGCTCAGAAATGAATACAATGCATACAGTATGGAATGAAACAAAAAAAAGGCTTTATTGAACTCATAGTATCGTTACACATGATTGTCTGTCCAAGAGGAAGAACAGCAAGCAGATGTTCCTTAGTATGGGATATGCCCTACCCTTACTGCAATGGTTGCGTCGCACCGTCTCCCCATACTCAGCACCAGATTGTCCAACAGTTCTTGAGGTAAGAGTGCCCATTCCTCAATCAGCATCTGTTTAAGTTGTCGGGTGTTCCCAGGAGGATGTAATCGTGCCGCAAGGCGTCTCCCCAAAGCATCCCACACATGTTCTATCGGATTTAAATCAGGGGAGCACGCCAGCCAATCCATTCGAGTGATATCTTCACTTTTCAGGAGCTCCTCAACAGCATAAATCTTGTGTGGCCGTGCACTGTCATCCATAAAAACGAAGTCTGATCCAATGGCACCTCGGAACAGACGCACATGGGGGAAGGATCACATCCTGACAATAGCGATCTTCAGTTACAGAACCTCTGTCGAAAACGTGGAGCTCAGTCCGCCCGTTCATCATAATGCCTCCCCAGACGACAACACCAGGACCACCGAAACGGTCTCTTTCCGTGATGTTACTGGGATGAAACCATGTTCCGACCTCTCTTCAAATTAACTGGCGTTGGGAATCGCTTGTGGCACTAAAACGACTCTCATCTGTAAAGAGGACACGACTCCATTGATGAGATGTCCAGTTTTTGTGCTCCCTGCACCACTCTAAACGGTGCCGCCGGTAGGAAACTGTCAAAGGGATGCAGCGTGTAAGACGGCGGGCGAATAGGCCACCTTTGTGAAGGCGTCTGGACACAGTAAAACGCGACACTTGTCGCCCCGTTGCTGCACACAGTTGCTGAGCAATGGCGCTTGCTGACTGGTTTCGGGTTCTTTTCGCCTGCAGGGCGATATATCGGTCATCCACTGCAGTTGTTTTCCTGGGGCGACCACCACCAACCTTTCTCACAGCTGTACCTGTGGTTTGGAAGGCTTTCCAAGCGCGCGAAACGACACTTTTGTTGATTCCGAACTCTTCAGCTACACTGGTCACACTACGCCCCTCCTCCAGCTTTCCGATCATTCTTCCACGTGTGAAATCGTCCAGGTGATTTCTGCCAGCCATATTTCACGAATTAACTCACGTGCACTTGCAGCGAATGTCTTTAATTGCGTCTCCGTCTTTCCTTTTATTGTAGTGTTGAGCTGCGCGCGCCTTCCGCACGTGTTTTGCGTACGCTCACGTCGCCTGTGACGTTTTGTTCCTGATATTTGCATGCGCATGACCTTTCTCTTGAATTACGTGTTCATTGTACTGATCGCAAGAACTCCTTTTCTGCAATTTCATGGCTATCTGCTTAAAATTTGCATTGTTGCTTAAGTTTTGCACACCAGTGTATATAAAACGTTTATATATTTGCAAAGAAAGAGCCTGATAAAATCACATAAATATATCAACCGATACCAACTGGTCGGAGAGACGACATAACGACATATCATACTGAATCGTAACAACACGTGTTGAAAAGGACGTTATAATATTAAAGGAAAATAAAAGAAAAGCAGCTATTATCAGAGGGGTTATCAAAAACATCGGGCAGTTGACTACAAACTGAAATTCCTTTGAACTTGGCAAGAGGCACAATAACATAGGTATATGCGATAAGGCAGGCCGCTGCAAACATTGCCGAAAAGTAAATGCGATCTAAAGAGAAGATAACACTAGGAAAATGACTCAAAATAAATATACCATATCTTTGATAACATTCGTGTTCAGAGATATGTGGCATCATTTATTTAAGAAAAAAAAATTTCTACAGAAAAACACAGTGAAAGAACAACAACACACCTGTTATATTCTTGAATCCAATACATAAAAAAGAAAAATAACAGTAAACAAACAAACAAAAACAAAAAACAGCGTTTTAAATGATGTTTCAATCAATAATCGCCATCGGTAAAGAAATAAGAATTTTCATTATTTCCAAGTGAAATATTTATTCAATAAGAATATATTGACTGCGATACATTTTATTTCTATTCAAATGTACTTTTTATACGAAAAATTAAATAAGGGTTATGTAATTAAAATTAGAAATTCAAATAAATAACTTTCATTATTGCAATACACTCTATATTTCAAAATCAGAATTTTCATTTTTTTTTTTCAAAAGTAATTTTGATAAGCGTTTTTAATAGCTATCTCATAACTGTAATTGAAAATATTAATACTGTTAAATCTGGCAACCTGTAGTCATTCCTACTGCTTTGTCCCTCCCAGACTCTGTGTTCAAGAAATGAAATAAGAAGTAAACTTGGTGAGGGATAAAATAGAAAAAGGAAAAGTATTTCTAAATATAAAAAAAGGTAGCACATATTCATCCTTGTGTTAGTTTGTTTAAGTAAATTAACGTTTCATATTTTTGGAGTTACACAATGACTATTTCGAAATGATCCTTATAATGCTAAACCGTGATGAGTTGATGACTTATGAGCTGGATATTCCACTCTATAATTTTCCATGCCATACCGACATGAGAATATTTGACTTCCAACATTCCAGATTTACTTCACATTAAGCTGAAACATACTCTCGCGTTTCTGTTATCCTCTGGAGCAAAATAGAAAAGTGGTTCTTCCATCTCGAAACCGAGAATCAGTCATTTGACTGATGTGAGCTCACTGATCAAAAAGATTCAATCTCGAACAGATCATATACTACACCGGTCATGGATTCTGCAAGAATTTTAAGCTTCTTCAGAAATATCACAGGCCAACATTACTACCTTATCTTATTACTTCATTACTGGCGACATCACTTTTATCGCATCACCGGCGACTTCATTGTTTCTTCTTGCTGGCATCATCTTAGTAAACCGATAAAATTTTACGACTGAATTCTTCTGCAAAAACTTCAGCCACCTTGCAATTCTAATTTAAGATTATTATTTATTTTTAACTTACGGTTTGTGATGCATGAGTTTTATTCGCTTCAACGACATATGGTCCAGCTAGTAAACAAAAATAATTACAAAAACTACCAGAATGCGAAATATAATCATTTCTATGAATGTCTACCAAATAGTTACAGCAATAACAATAATAATAATGATAATTTTTAAAGAAAAAAAAAATGCTTCCCTTCTCTTCCTCTCCCCTTTCCCCCTTTGACTAGCCAAAGAGGAATCTGAAGAAGAAAATTATTTTAAGATATCATCAATGTTTCGCGATACCTTTCAAACAGAATGAAATGTCGATCTAGATCAACGAGGAGCTTAACGAGTTAACAATGCAAAAGAGACAAGTAGAGCTAATCGGCCACGCGAAACTCTTCAAACTGGCTCTGGTCTTTACGCAAGTTCATCGGACAAATAAAAATTTAAGATTTTATTGATAACGGAGAAAAGGTCGATTGACAGCGGAAATTCTGCAGACTGAAACTCAATCTCGATTGGATGGATTGCCTGGGACCATCCATTTTAATACTGACTACTTATCAAATGCTATTCTTCTTTTTGCCACCTGGGGTCCATGCAGACGCAACCTTGACACACCTTCTGGACGAAGAAAAGGTTGGGAGTGGCAGGTGGTGATCACTGTTTGCAGAGCATCAAACTGCGTAAAACGTTAAAAAGATGGTGGCCCTGTTTGCTTACGCACCACATGGAAATCATAAAAGCAGCATCATAAAAAGCAATCAGAAAGAACAAATGGTGAAATAAAATTCATGCTTTGGAAACTTAGAGCAAACGTACATTCTCAAAAAAATCAGTCGTGAAGGCGACAGACTCGGAAGAATATTTACAGAAACAGAGCTGAGAATCAGAAGAATATTTGCAGAAGCCAGAAGTTTCTGCATTTCGTTTATCAGTTCTTCTTTTATCTATAATCTCTGAGAAAGACAACCCAATCTTAATTCTGCTTCTGATGAGTTCTAGCAGTAGACAAGAGTATATGTAGTGGTTTATGTCAACATTCTTATTTTCATCACAAACTTGAAGGTTGGAGCGGCGTAAATATTTGAGGTAAAGGCCATGATTTGCGGCTTCTTGGATAATGAATCTATTATCTATGCATCTGGAATTTTACCTTCATTAAATATTTCCTTTTTCTTCAAGATCCCAAATTCTTTACTACGTATTTTTAACTATTTTTTTTTTTTAATTTTAGTTTTGAAAGCTCTTTTTGTAATTTTCAAACAAATTGATATTATATAAAATAGGCGCATGTTTTGCAGCTTTGTCTGTAGTCTCATTACTTGCTACTACGATGTAGGTTTTAACCCAATGCAGGAAGATCGAATCATTCAGTAACTCGCGAATTTCCTCTACAAGATTATTGGGGAGGGGGAAGGGGGCTTGAATGTTTTCATAACTTTTAAAGCACTGAGACTGTTGATCAATATACGGCACTGTTTATTTCCCCCTATTTTCAATTTTTCATTTTTTTTTTTTTTTTTTTTTTTTTGCTTGTTTTAAAGCGGTGAGCTCTGTCAGAAAAACAGAACAGTGATTGGTTAGATGATAAAGATGTTCTAATTTATTTGGCTCAAAAATACAGAAGACCGCTTAGTTTGGAGCTATCCGTAAAAATGGTCAAATCAAAGTTCCAAACATCTCCGCCCCATCTCACAGCTCTAATATTCGCTGGATGAATCCAAGCTAGCATATATGTTTCCATTTCGGTGAAATTAGAATTTACTCCTAAGAAGTTACTGATGCCTGTTGTATGTTTTGACTTAAAAATTGTTGATTCCATTTCACAAATAATGTCTATTAGGTCTATTTCACAAATGATTTAAAGCGCCGAAGAAAAAATGGTCATAAAAGCTCCCTTATGGCTAGAAGTACTTTTCTTTGGATACTTGTGATTTTCGGAACTTGACGAGACCACGAACAACAAGAGCTCTCTTATAAGGCACATTAAGAACTTCCTTTTACCAACAATTTGAAGATTCTTTGAACTTTTGTTGGCCGTTGTTTTCTTATGCAAAAGTGGAGAGTTAATGAGCATAACAGCCAGTCACAATAATCCTTGTTTATACGACTCAGTTCTGTGGTAACAGGGTGACTGGCTGTGTTTCTTTAAAGGCCTTTAAGAATTTTGGTTATTGTTAATCTATTAAGAATATTGAACATTTTTCTCCAAATATAATTAATGTTTATTTGAGCATTAAGTCAGTCATCTAGCATAACTCTCATTTTAAGTTGTCAAGTGAGTTTCACTGACTTATTACTCAAAGAACAATTTGAAAGGTGAAGTAGTCTCCCTTTTTTCCACAATTGGGATAAAATTTATCTTTTCGTGATCTATTTCTACTTATGATTTCCTACTCCAATTTTCTAATTTTTTAAGAGCCTCCATTAGTACAAAAATTATATTATAAAATAATTTTATATAAATAATGCTCTCTTATATAAGAATTATGAATGGCCCTTTTGGATCCAAATAGAATAAAGCTAACAAGGGTAATTATCCAGCTCGCTTCCTGCTTCAATAGTTCGCAAACATAAGGTACTGGATCAATGCACAAAAATACAATAAATGCAAAGAAAAATAAAATGAATTAAGACGCACATTATGAATTCTTTCACTTGCACCAAATCAATTTCAAAATTAGCCAGTAGCCGAATATCCAACATAAAAGATAAGTATCTGAACAAAATGAAAGCACTCTCATTAGAAGGGGAGGCACAATGTAAAAGAATGAATCTATAAGCATCGTGTTGGAAAGTGCCTTAAGCTGTTCCCCATTAAATCAAAAATATTGATGAGGAATTCGAAATATTCGCCTTCGGAAATCGGATAAGCGAAAACTGATGGTTTCGTGAGCAAGATATTACTCACAACTGTCAATATTCGATAATGGAGGACAAAGTTCAATTCGATTAATAAATAATAGTTTTAAGATGAGAGCTTCAGCTTAAGAGTAGACAATTCCGAATTATCAATATTGATGATGACAAAGCAATAAATTAATAATTAACTCTTTATAAATTAAAAGTTCACTAAAGAGAATAAAGTAGATCTTTGAATGCAAGAGGCATTCAAAGATTCATTGTTATAAGACAACTGATATTGCAATTCAAAGAAAGGGCTTAACTAAAACAAATGAATTCATAATTTTAAACTGGCATCATCATAACGTTTAATAATTTCTAAAAGTACACTTTCACTATCTTTGCATGTTACTTTGCATATCTTGCAACGAATGCATGACATAACAACACAGCGTGAAGAAACGATACTAGAATTTAGATTATGTTTATTGCGTGACTGCAAAGTAACGTAAAAATTCACCATTCTAGTGTTTGCATAAATGTGGAATGGGGATCTTAATTGATTTCGATAAGAACATTATGTGAATTAACAAGTAGGTGTAATCTGTTTGAGACTTCCTCGCATTTTTAATAAGGAGATTTTTTTATGTTTTAACATTTCTGTAATAAAAAGAATCAAGTATGCATTTAGAACTCTCTCCGTAAACGAATTAGATTCAAAATTTACTATAGATCTAAAATTTTGATGTCGAAATTGCATACAAAAATTTGTAAATTTTGATAGTTGTATTTTAGAATAATCATTTTCATATATACAGGCAGTCTATCTCATTGTCGGATCCATAAATACTTTCAGACACAGACAGTTTTCGTGCAATGTCAAATATTAAAATTCACCTCAATATTAAATTCTCCTATCAATTGGTGCCTTTTTGGATTATAGCATTCTTACAAGCATAAATAGGCAGATCAGCAGATAATCAATATACAGACAGATTGGTCAAAAATGTGATACAGAATTACAAATCTAATAATAATATATGCCATATTTTATAATTATTTAATACTATTTTGAGTAAAATTTCATGTATAATAATTGGAGATCCACTACTTTATTCAGATTGGTTTTAATTCACATACACACACACACACACACACAAAAGTCTTTCCAAAAGAAACATTTTATAACATAAAAGAAACGACAGCTACTGCACAGAGTAATATTTCTCAAATTGCTATTATAGTTTAAGATAATCTATTTTACGCGAGTTTAAGATACATTTACAGAAGTTTATCACATTTCTACGTTCCGCAGTAATCATATCTTAACTTTCTACAAGTACGGGTAACGTCATTTACTGTTCTAGTAAGAACACATAAAATAAAAATGGAGGCAATGAATGTAAAAAGAAACGTTCAGTACCTATTTCTCGTCGAAGCAAATAAAAAGATATAACCAGAACGAATGTCTAGCAATGATCAAATAATTTTAAACCTTAAACGTTATTTAATGCCAATGTTTTTAAGATATTAAATTTAAAAAGATAAGCCAGAGTGAAATTCACCGTTATCTATTGCTAATAAAAAAAAGTATAAAACATAAAAAGTAAAAATTTAATTCAAGAATTAGAGATAGGTATAGAAAAGAATCATTTGATGATTCTTTTAATGATGATCAATTATTAAAAAAAGCATTCTTTACAAAATCTTCCATCAACTTTCCTTGTTTATATATAATACAGTTATTGATTATAATATTGTTTAAATTTCTCCGGCCGATTATCATTCTTTTCGCCAGTTGTTTAAGAAATAATGTATAGAAGAACAGTATTAATTATAGAAAATAACTTAAAAATATATAAACATTCTGGAAATCTGAAGGTGATCACCAAAAAAAAGAAGCTAAAAGTGGCGGGAAAATGTTATAGAAGGAAATGTAAATGTAATTTAATTCAGTATTAGAAGAAAACTTCGAGCTTAAAATTATTTGCTTAAAACTACAGGGTGGTTATAATTAAATTCCCCCTATAAACGGCATCCTACAACCCAAAAGGGTGAACGGATTGCAACGAAATTTGGTATATAAACAATACATGAGATGCGCTCACGGAATTTCGAAAAAACATTTTAGTTTCAAAATAACCACCAGAGGGCGCCTTTTCCAGAAAAACATAAATTTAACACAATAAACGACCAAAATGGAATACAGAAACAATATTAACAATCCAAAGCAAGAATTATGAGTAATAAAATGGAAAACCGAGAAAAACTGAAAATTCCGTAACGCTTCATGTGCGAAGCATCACAACTGATCAGTTACGATCTTCTGTTGAACACAATGTCCATCGCAATTTTGCAGGCAAATGAGGGTGATCACATGGTGCACCTTTCCCTGCATCGTCTTGGACACGATTAACAATTGTTCCTCTTGTGCAATTTCGTCCTAATCTGTTCTAGTTTCTGCAAAATGAACCCCCCCCCCCCCCCCTCAGCGTACTGTTATCTTTTCCTTTCCATTACTTAATGCTTTTCGATGACAAGGCGATTAGAAACTAATCAATAAATGTTAATATTGTTTCTGTAATCCGTTTTGGTTGTATATTGTGTTAAATTTAATGTTTTTCTAACAAAGGCGCTCTCTGGTGGGCATTTTGGAATTAAAATTTGTTTCGAAATTCAATGAGCGCATGTCGTGTATAGACTATATATCAAATTTCGTTGCAATCCATTCACCCGTTTGCGATGTAGGATGCTTTTTACAAGGAAAGTTTAATTATAACCACCCTGTAGAATAATTTAACATTCTTATAGGAATTAATAAAAACCATTTACTATCTGCGTTTAACTCATGTAGTAGTCAGACATCTACAGATTGTTAAAAGCAAAGTATGGTTAGAAATGCGCAGAATCTTGATTCAAATCCAGATAAACTACTATGATCAAAGAATAAGATTGTATACATTTACTTTTAAATAAAACTTCAAATCCCAACTTTAAATAAAAATGTTTATAAATTCCGAAAATGGAACATTCTAATATATATATATATATTTTTTAATAAATTCAAAATTTCGAAAAATTGAATATTTTGAATTTTTGATTTAATTTTAGTTTCAAAACATTAAATCCAAAATATAATTCTACGTATCGAGGATACATCTATAATTTAAATCGGTTTATTTATTGCAACATAGAGATTTTTTTTAACACTGAATCAAAAAGAATTGATAGGAACCAAAGCAAAAGTTGGCGTATTAAAGAACATTTTACTGTACTTTAAACAACTACCTTCAATACTCCATTTTACATGTATTTTTTTTAATTCATTGCCACCCGCACACATTTAATCCGGTGAATTCATATTCTATTGATATCCAAAACATCAAACGATACAAAGAAACAAGTATACATACTCCATGAGCTAACAGAGAATTATTTTGAAAGGGTTGCAGTTTCTATCAAGATGGGGAGGGGGAAGTGAAATTAATCGTTTGAGTCACGCCATGGAACAAATTGCTGTTAGTGTCTTATGACCGTTGTTGCACGCACCATCGCTTAGAGACGCCCAGTAATAATTAAACGTTTCAGACCAGGCAAAAGGAACTGAAGTGAATAACTCGAGGAACCAGACGATTAACGTTCCAGTGATCATCCCCCGTCGTCGTAAATTAATGCAGATATTTCTAGAAACTGGATTTCTCTGGAATAATTCAATAGAATATTTTGACTGTGATTCTTAATGGTTTCTTTGTTATTCCCAAATAAATAAATCTAGATAATCTGGACTATGGAAATCTTAAAACCAAAGTTCTCTAACTGCGGAGAAATGTAATACAAATTTACCTAAAGGATGAAAAGTTAAGTCGCAGCTTATAACGAAAGTTCACGTGGATTCTTTTCCTATACGTAAAATGAAATGCTTTCAGTAGTCATTCTAATTTATCAAAAAAATTACTTAAAACGCCACCATTTATCGGAATCAAATGCTCCTGTTTTTCACTCATGAAAAACTTAAAGGTTTAATATTGTCATCAAAAAAAAAAAGTATCTTTAATACTAAAGCTCGACGGAATCAAAAAAAATGCCTGCAAATAAAGTTTTATAAAAAACTTATTTTTGACGTAAAAAACGTATTTTATAAAAAAATTCTGAAAAACACAAAACCTTTTCTATTATCTGCAGTCTTAATTTCAATAATTAAAATTTAGAATTCTTTTAAACACATTTAAAAGACTGCCATAAAATAAAACAGAAATATATATAGCTACTTATAATAAAATTGTGCATGTATGTGTTGGCTCCAAACAGGCCAGTTTGTCCTAGAGGAATCAAATTTAGAATGTGCACCTTGAAGTCTTAAAATTTTGATTAAAAAACAAGCTACAACAGATTTTAATGCTTTTCCACGATAACTTCCAAAAATTATTGTTACGCCATTTTAAAATTCAAAAAATTATCTTTTCAATGATGCCAATTTAATTAATATAAAATTATTTAGTTTGTGTTTAATTAACTTTTAAAAATGTTTTTAAGTATAAGTCACAACAATATCACCAGTGTTTGAATGAAACCCAAAAATCGTTTTCTTTGTTTTGTCAAATATTTGACTGCGTGATTTCCATCCATTGTTGAAAGTCTCTGTTAAATATATATTTAATTTACAGGACGAATAAAAAAATTAAGTTAAAAAAACGCTAAATTTAAAAGAAATTAAATCCCTTCAACTGGACATAGTAAGCTCTATTAGAAAAGTTCATACAATGAACAGAACTTACGTAAGACTACTAAAATAACACGGGTTTTAATGTCTGACAAATTAACGGAATCATAAACTTGAAGTTTTATATTGGCGACTTAACGAAATTAAATACAACACATATCTCCTGCGTGCCAGATGGTCGCCAAAGGCGTTTAATATATTGTCACGTAGATACTTTAGAATGGAACTCAATGATACACACAAGAAGTAGAGCTAAACCAATTTATTAACTGAACTCTGAACTCAGAAGACAGTGACTGACATATCTGCTTTTACACTAACAGGGAAAGTTCCCGAATACTTTTCTGAAGACAGTAAAATAAAGTCCAGAACACTTATCTGGTAAATTAAAGAAAGGCCCAGAATCTGCTGGAACATGAAATAAAGGAAAACATAAAATCAAGGATTAAATATTTACACAGACTATGAATGACATCGTCTCTAGCTTATGATCTCTTGATTATGAGATCAGTGCTATGAACATTGGGCCATGGAGAGTCGATTGCCTCTTTTCAATGCGGCAATATAAAAAAAAAATTAAGGTAATAAATTCCAACGAATCTTGGTATCGCTTAGAAATGGAGTATCTTTTAATTTAATCATTATAAAAGTGTCTACATCTATTCAATTATTTATTGAATTTTGAGGAAAAAAATATTAAAAAAATTGCACGGTAATGAAATTGATATTGATGGAAAAGCAAAATTTTGAATTTTAAAATGGAACGACAATTGGTGTTCATGTCGAGCCACTGAGTTTAGTGTAATATATTTTTTGTCGGATAATTTGCTTCGAAATCACTCAGTAAAAAAGGTAACTTTTGATTATTTACTAATTAATTGATATTTTAGTAACTTTGCAGTTTAAAAGGTTCATAGGTATGCTTTCTGTTGTTTTGAATAATAGATATAATATTTTACGTGAAATCGGTCCAGTTGTTTAAGAGAGGTAGAACATAGATATATAATTACGACTTTTATTTATATTTAGACAATTTGCAAACATACATGAGTAAAGGAAACCATTAATATACTTTTTTCATGAGCAATACTCCCTTTAACAGGTTTGTTTTCCCTTCTATCTAATTAGATGACACTTTTATCTAATAAGAAAGTACACGATATGATGATAAGAGGATAAGAATATAGTCAGATTAATTCAATTAAGATTTCATAAAATATTTGATATGCTTATGCATTATGTGTACATTTTAGTAGCTTATTCGAAACGGTAACGTTTTTAAACATTTAAATTTCAGCTTATAAGTTCAGTTTAAGGAACGATAATATGCATGGATACGACATTTAATGATGCAAAATCAATTCTAATAAACATATCACAGAATAAAATCCAAAAACAAATTCATGAGATGGACAGCAAAACAAACACCTTTCCTCTTTTTATTTCCTTTAAATCCCTTCATGGTGGCAGTTAATCCGTCGTTTCAAAAAAATAAAAATTAAACAATAGATCTTTTCACCTACAAATCACTTTCCACGCGACTTCCACCCTTGTTTCTTTTATATTTTAAAAAAAAGACAAAATACATATAATTTTATGTCGAACAGTTTCTGAATTCTTATTATTGAACCCCTCAAAATGTTTTACAACTCTGAACTCTAGTTTGAATAGCATCGTTGCAAAAATAATTTGAAAAAATTAATGAAAATTAGAGAAATAGTTGAAAAGTAGTGAAATTATGTCATTGAAAAGCTTTATTATACCACTGACATTTGTTCAAGAATCTTTTTTGAAGATCATGATTAAGATGTTTATAATATGAAAAATAATTAATAATCAAGTTATTCATCAATGCACAAGCAATGATTTTGAATAAATTTCAAATTGAATTTCTTAAATAAAAATCAATAATCATTGAGTTTATCTGATTTTATCAAAATACTAAGAACAACCTTACACAAATTTTTCCTATAAAGTTATTAATTATAACATTAATTTAACGAATATGTCGATAAGATTTTGTCTCAGTCTACTCACCGAGAGTCACCGAAGAATATTAAATTGTAATTTCAAAAATTTGGTCACCATATATAAAAATCAAGTTTAATTATTTATTAAAAAAAAATTACAACTTGCTCGTGACTAAAACAGACACGCAGACAACCGCCTAGTGTTTGCTATTCATTATATGGAAATTCGGTTTTGAAAGTAACCAAGGGTTATTGGGGACAAACGTGGCCCTTTAATATCGACCTAAGTTGGTATAAAGAAGATATATGAGTTGGCAGCTCTCCTAACCTCTACATCGAAACACTGGAAAGGAGAGAAGAGTTTGAAGGAAATCTTCAAAACTGAATTTTTTTAAAAACAAGATCTGGCATGAAATGCAACCCAAGTGAAGAGCACTAAACAATGTTTCTGCTATAAATTTCTGAACGATGTTCTTATCGTAAAAATGCAACCTATCTCAACAGTAAAAAATGTCTGTAGGGCCAAAAGTATAACTCTTTTCCCGATAAGAATGTATTTATAAAAGGATGCAAAGCCGGAAACATGCTTCCATTTTGGTAAAACGGATGCTATGGAAGCATAACGAATAAAAACAGAAGAACCCGAAATTAGGAAGTAATCAGAAATGAATGAACAAAATAACGTACCCATCAAGAAAAAAATCCGCTCTATCATTTTCAAAATTTATTTTTAGGATCATATGTGATTATGACAAGTTTTATTGAGAATTAATTTTAATATTTACTTTATAAAGGGTTTGTACATGGGGATCGCATTAATATCATGGGACCTTCTCCCTTTCCGCATCCACCACAGACGATTGCACCGCCTTCTAATAAGTCCTTGAGATTAAATAAAAAGTGATTATTGTTTGCGTAAACAAAAAAAACAGGAAAAAAAAAATCTTTGTTTATTTTTTTCTCTACTACAGTCAAACAGGGTACACAATTTACCCATTTCAAAAATGAAACAATCTTACTAGAAATTGTATTGTTGAAAAGAATGAATTAATAATAAATAAATAAAATCTTGATTCTCTTGTATAACACAATACGACGCGTTTGGATTCATTTCATAGTAAAATAAACAGAATTAAGTATGAATTTTGAAAGTGTACTTACTGTTTTTAATTGATTAGCATTTTCGAAATGGAAGAATTCTAAACGCATAAAAAGCTGTTGGTGCTAAAACCAGACACATTTTATTTAACTAGTTTGATGCGCTTAAGGTATCACGTCCAAACATACAAGAATACAAAATAATGAGTCTAATGATAAACTAAGTTCAAAATATAAAATTATATATTTAGCTAAAATTTTAACGACAAATTCACACTCAAATTTCATCCGACGTTATTTTTTGGCATTTTTAATCACAAGGGCGGTGAGATAGGAATTACTATTGATGTATTCTGCCCACAATTTAAGAGAAATCAACAATTCTGTTATAAAGACTAAATAATAGAAAGCGAAAGAAAAAAAATCATGGGTTACTGCGACAGTAGCCATTATGACAGGTTTTCCATATTAAAAAAGTATCTCGGTATGTTTCGAGTAAAAGATTAATAATTACAATTTTTTTTTAAATTTCATTCAGACCTTAAATTTATATTCTCATTAAAGTAGTATAAAGATTTTTTTTTAAATTATCGAACCGTATTCGATTCTTTATTGAGAATCTCACGATAAAGATATTTAAATTAGACCAATTGCAATTATGGAACTCACTAAATTAACCTAAATAAATACACAGAAATATTCACTACACCTGAGCAAACAGAATGAATAAACAAATGAAATATAAAATAAAAATAGTAACACAGTAAAGAAATTAATTTGCATAAAAAGATTTCATCATTTCTTTATACTTTTCAATTTCTTTTTCATAATGACGAAGTTTTAATTAATTAATGATTAATACTTATTTACAATTTGAAAGAAGCTGATGTGAATAAAACTTTCAAACCGCTGAAGACAAGATTTTTTTTTATACCCCAAAAGGGCTCGTGGCTGGAAAAAAAGAAAAGAATGCAAGTCATTCTTTACCGGCCATTTTTTATACACTAACAGAATATGCAATTCGATACACAGAGAATGGACGCATTCTGTAGCTCACAACAAACCCGAAAGACTAAACCTAAGCGCATCCAGATCCGAGTTCATGCGTAATCTCTTGATTAATCACCCGAGGTAAGCCGAAGTTCGAGTTCGATGCACTTCGGAAACGACCGAAATAACGACTGCAAGACAATAGAGGAGAATGGAACTGAAAACAAAGAACTGTAATTTAAAACCGAATAGCTCGATTTTCTGGATTACATTTTATATTTTTCTTAAATTTGGCTTTAGTTTCAAACAGAGAGAAAATAACGGGACAGAAAAGTACTGATGCCATTTTTTTAATGATAAAGTATTACAGTTAAATAATTATTACAAATAAAGCATTAAAAATTACACTAAAATATTACAATTTTTTTACAAAAAAAAAAATGAAGATTATGACATGTGGAGATAATGCCGCTTTTCAGTCAATAAAAAAAAATGCATAACTAAAATAAGATTTAACACACCCCTACCTTTAAGCATACAATAACGTGGCTGAAAAGGGTAGAATTCTAGAAATTTTGATACTTGGCAGAAGAATCACAATTTCTAGAATCAAATCCAGTGTCATAGAAATAAAAGTTTTGTTTCAATGGCGCCTTCCAAGATTGACATCATGAACCACTTTTATATGGTATCATGCCATAGCCCTTTAGGTTAATCTGCAATTAATTTAAAAGACAAAAAAAATTGAATAAAAGAATTAAAAAATTAGATCAAAGGATTAAAAGGCAAATTTGAGAATATATTCAGAGACATATAATAAATTTAAGTATTCGTGATATATTTAAAAACTGAACAGCAACAAATCACATAAGATACACAATTGAGTTCCACCAACAATTTATACGCGCGTGCGTGCGTGCGTGTACTAGCCATCTAAAGACCAAACCGTTTTTCAGCACTTGTATACCTTGGAGGCTGGAAAAATGCATAAGATTTTTTTTTTGAAATTTTAATTAATTTAAAATTATGTTTTAACTAACAATTTGACCAAAATTAACATTTTCGTTGTATTATGGCAACTCTTTTAAAAAAAATTGATTTCCAACAGATTACATTATTTTTCTGGAGTTCAAGCCATTTTATTTGTTTCATCAACTTTATTTGTTCAACTTTTGAATGCTAAAAAAACAAGGTTGCTGTTTACATCTGTATAATTTACAAATAAAAAAAGTAGTTATAATATAGCGAAATCAGATATTTACGCTTTTAATAGTGCTAATAGTTACGGTACTGTCTCTTTTAGAAAGATTCGTGTATACGATAAACAGAGAATATGCAGGAGAATTAAAATAACACGGCTATAATGTTTAATAATTTGGTAAGACATGGAATTATATCTACGCGATTTTAAAGGATATTAAATATAACGAGTATTCCCTGTAAATCAGCTGGTCGCAAATCCAAATAGTGTTAAATAAAAAGAAATATCTTCCCATTTGCGATTAAAAATGAAGGAATTATGAAGATTTGAGTATTACTGTATTATAAAAACGCGCGACTTTAGGCCATTATATCGACGTCTCAAAAAAGATACGCCAATCAGCGCCCAGAATTCCCCCGAGGCTGACTGATCGAAGATTATGAAAATATTGATTGTTCTAAAATTGTAATATTCAAAACTTCATGATTCGGTCAAATTTAATTGCAGAAAATAGTAAAGTCATGTTTTAAAAATTTTATTTATTTAAAACATGGTATGTCTAGAATATTTGGCAGAATCGGATTTCTTGGGACCAAAGATTGTATTAAATTTTGACTTCATAATTTATTGAAGTATATTTATTGACTGAAACAAAATAAAATGATAATATTTACGTCATTTAAATCCTTTCAAAAAAATTAAAAAAATGAATTTTATGATGAATCAGAGAAATTTTTATTGAATAATTCCTTGGATATCGCATAATGCTCTTTTGACTTAAATCCCCAGCAATTCTGTTTTCTGAAATCACATTTTTAAAGAAAAATGTATGGTTAAAAAATTCTGAATTTCCTAACTTTTGCCAACCAGCTGGTTTGTCATGATTACCGGTTATTAAAATTTTCAATTAAATATTTTATGTAGATGGATCTCATTAGCATCTTCAACCAAGTATTTTTAAACTTCAAGTTTTGATAGACAAGTTGTCAAAATTTAAAGCCTATCAAAGTTAAAAAAGCCACTAAGTTCATCGTGTTTTGCATCAGAGTAATTTTCCATCATCACTCTAAAGTTTGAATATTACTTCGAAAAAAAATATGATTAAATTGACAACAAATACAAAAACCTTCTTACTGAAATTATTTATAAACGAACACACTTAAAAAAATTTCATCATTGAAATTTAATTGTATAAAATAACTGCAACAAGTTTATTATGAAAAATATTGCCATCATAAACTTACTCATCATGTAATAATAAATTGTATCATGAACTGCGAAAAAAAAAAATCCTATGCGAAATATCTGCAGCAACAACCGAAACGATTTGAGTTTCTTCACGACAGTGAAATATATTGCTATGAAATAAACTTTAAAATATTATCTTAATATGATTAATAATAGTTTAATAAATTAATATTAACTTTTGAAAAGAGACAAAAACTGTGCAGTGATCATTATTTTACTATCAAAGAATTCTTTTAAATAAATTTTAAAATGGTGCAACATTATTTTTGCATTGAATCCTTTTTAGTTATTTAGGAAAAATCGTAAAATTTCGCTAAATTTTTAGTGAATTAAAATTCAAATTAACTTTTTTAAAAAATAAGTGCACATTTCCAATTTTCAAAGTACATATGAGCGAAATTTGGAGCTCTAAGTCAAATATTTTGGCCTGTAGAGCACCAACACAAGCTACTACACGATAAAATACTCTTTAACACGTATTCATAGACATGCATACATTCATCTTTATTATTAGAAGATATAGAGATGGGTATTACCAACCAATTCGTCACTTAGAGACTTTTGTCCTTACAACATCAAATAAACATGAAACAAAAATTAAGTAAATGCTTTATTTCCAATGTGTAGATGTTTTTGTTCTTTTAAAAACATTATCTTGGAATAAACATCGAAAGTAGACTTCAACCTAACGTACTGTCAACTACAATTTTAAAACTTTTAAATGAGTACGTTTGAGTTGCACTCAGTTCACCCGTGTTTCGTGTCAGAAAACAGTAATGTAAAAGTTACACAAATCAAATGCCAGTAGAAAGACAAATTGCAACAAAATGTCACTTGCTTGGTACATTTTGAAAATCATTTAATATCGAGCCTTTCATGACACATCCGCAAGCGATAAATCATACAAAGATGCCAGCCGTCGCCAACAATGGCTGTTGTTCAATTTACAACGATCGAGATCGGTGAATGGGCGGTTTCAACTTTTAAAGCGCGGCCGAACAAAACGCGTGGCAAATGCATGGATTAGTCACAGGCAGCTTAACAAATGACGCTTCGCAGTTGAAAGCCATCCGGACCAAATATCACTCGTGCACGGAATCACTCGTTTCGAATGAAAAAAATAGAAAGAAAGAAAGAAAAAAAAAGAGGAATTCGAAACAGCCGAAATATGATACAACAATGCCGGATCTAAACATGCAGTATTCGTTCATCTCATCTGTTGAAATGGTGCATTTCTACAAACTATTTGTTTGAGCGTAGGTGGTTTAGCCGTCTTGAACTGGTTCGGAATGGAAATTCGATAACTCGCACAAAATATCACTTATGAGAAAATTCCATTAAACAAAAATTACTAATTCCAAGTTTTAAAAATGAAATAAAAAGTAAATTTCAATTAAATTCTTAAATGTGCAATTTGAATTAAATGAGCAGACGTCAGGGATTAGTCAAAATAGTGTTGATTTTCCACAGTTTATCTAAGAATGAAAAGGAGATCCAGATTTGAATGAAACATGGATCTACCTCGTTCTATTTATTAACTTTACTCTTTATACTCTGCACAGTACAAAGGTGCATAATTGCACAAATAAAAAAAATAAGAGTCTTTTAGTGATTAAGAAGCTCAAAAGTATAACTATGGCTTTGCCATAAATCCTAAAAAACAATGTGAGTTTTTGCTATTACATAGGTTTTATAATAATCATTAGAAAAGAGCACATCTAGAAGGGCTATTATCCTGTTAACAATATATCTTAGATATAATAGTCCCATATTAACTAGCGAAAATTGCAGTAAAAAATTTCATGCACACTGGCAAAGTGCTTAAGGAAAAAAAAAATATATATATGTATATAATTTGTCGCGCACTTTAAACGTAAATATATATTTTTAAAAAATCAAAAGAAACAGTAAGGCCCCTGAATTCTATGAGTAAAACTTTAACGAATAATCAAATAAAAACTAATCATTAAAAATGGATCGAAATAAATAGTAATCTACTAAAAGAAAAAATGCATTACTAAACAACATATAAAAAAACTGCAGAAAGAAAATTACTTCTAACAACAATAAACAATAACTAACTTAAGGAAGAATATAATCAATCAGCATAATAAAAATTGCAGATCACAGCTCACTGATCTTTACAACAAACCAGTAATCAAAAAGAAGTAAATAATATGTACAGTTTATTATTTCATAACTAATTTTTATTCGACTTTAGTTTTATGCTCACATATAAAAAAAAATATCGGAATCCTAGACGTCAAAGTTTGAATTTCGCGTCGCCACAGATATTTTTGAACTTTACCCGGTGTTACAGAAGGCACTGGTCAAGTATAAATTTTATCTAACAAGAATCTGAAAACGATCAATACTGAATGGCAAGGCAGACACTACATAGGGAGTGCAATGGATTAATAAATTAACCAAATAAAGTAGAAAAATTTTTAGGCAATAGACAGATATTAGACCATTTAGATTTCTTTTAGACCAACGAAAATAGAAAAAAAAAAAAAAAACACCTTTAAAAGTTTAAATTTGAAAAAAAAAAAAAATTATTTCTGAATTGTCATTTTATTTTATTAATTATTATTTTTATCATATTTCCCCTGCATCCTACATCAGTACCCAGCACTAAAATTTAGAAAATGTGGTAACTTAATTTGAATTGATATTCATCCGGTTTTCATAACAGATTACAGAAAAATTGCAAAAGGACATCCAATACAAAATAGAAAAGAGAGAGAGAAAAGAGAAAATTTCCACGAATTTATTTTTATTCGATACTTGAATCGTAAACAGTGAGCATCATGAATTAGCATCTTTTTTTTTTTTTTCAGAGTGTATATATACGCTTTTACTGCCACATTATACAGTAGAAGTAATAATAAACGTTTGCATACTTGGGAAAGAAAAAAAAAAAGATTCTCCTTTTATTCACAGGATACATTCTTACTTTTTATATCAATAATATGTTTCCCAAATTAATAAAGATCCAAGCCACTTAAGGAATATATATACATCAGGAGCCAAATCGCTTCATACTCTTAAATCCCAACCATTGCTTTCCAACCTGTGCAGCAATGTGTTTGTACGTGATTTTATAGACACGACATAGTTTTTTTAATATTATCTCGCCACAAAAAGTAAATATTAATAGTTAGTTACAAGAAATCAGAAAAGACACAGGGGTAGTAGAAAGTTGGTTGAAAATGCGCTGGATAAAGAAAAGGGTCGAAACGCCATATCAAATAACTGAAATATGACTTTAACGAAGAATCAGAAATTTATGTCATTTATATAACATAACAGCAGGTAAAGCACTAGATTTTATCACTTTCCTCCATTTTATGTATTAGAGAGTTAATCGATTTGGCAAGTTAGCGACACAGATAATGATAACTAGCGAACGTTTCATAATGAAATGCTGAAGTAATCAGAACTGTTAATTTCAAAGGATACAGTAAAACAATTTTTAGAAAGGAGAATATGATTAATAGTGAACTGATAAGACAAAACCAAAAGCAACCATTTCGGATTATGCTAGCCACCTTTGTTGATCAGCATCATTGGAAATACTGATTGTGTTCAATATAAACGAAATATCTTTATCTTTTGTGGTTATTATTAAAATTTCCCAATCCCATATCCTCTTCTTTTGCTTTCAGCAATAGAAGAAACCATATGGTTAAATATTTGGTGAAACAATCAATATAGTTTGGTTTACATTGCAGCAATAAAACATATTAAAAATTTTGCGAAACAAATTTTACGTCGAAATCTACGGGAAAAAATTACAAATTAATTAAGTTGGAATAATCAAAAAGATAACTTTCATTTTTTTCGTATACGAAATATAGAGAAGGTATAGTAATCGTAAAAATATTCGAACTTGAGATTTTGACGAATTTCCACGTTTTAAACACCTCCATGAGTTCGAAAAACAAAGCATAGAAAGAAAAGAAAAAAAGAGTCTTAAATGGTGTAAAATGGTTCTTAAATCTTAAAGTGATCTAAAAATAAGTTTTTCAGTTTTAAGGTTTTAGTTAAAAATTAGTTTTTCAGTTTCAATTATAAAAGCTGAAAGTTATGGCAGAAAATCTTTAAAATTTTGCTAATTGGTGAAAATTTTAATTTAAATTTCAAAAAAAAAATCTATTTGAAGTGCGTTTTTCCAACATTTAGTCACTGAATTTGGTGGCTGTAGATCCAATTCTCTGTTCTGTAGCACACCGAAACATAAAATTTAATTATTTTCGTATAAGTTTTTTTTTTTTTTTTTTTATTGCAACACACATTTTGTTACCAAATAACAGTTTGAAATGCACAGAATTTAATTTAAAGTTGCTATAAAATTTGAATATGCGCAATATATACAATGAGACGCAACATGGAATTTGTTTAAATATCTTTCAAATCTATGTGAATTCTTTGTAAATTTGGAATCGCATAGCATATAATTTTCTTTTTACACTTTCGAAATACTGGCCAATCTTCTCTCATCAGCAAACAAACAACTAAACGAGTGGAACCTAAGACCCTTCTCTGGACTGAAAACATTTGCGAAGAGTCCGGATGGTAAACAATGCTGTCGGGAGAAGTAATTGGAAACCAGGGAAAGAATCCTTCAAATCGAATCACTCCTTCCCAAAATAAACCTCTCCAGTGGTCAATGCTTCGTTAATTGGATTGAATTCGGTATCGATCTTTAAATGACGAGAATAGTTTCCTTCTAGATAGACTCTGTTTCCGCATGACAAACTTTTCTAATTTTACGAAAAATGCTCTAGCATTTAACCGTCTTTATAGAAAACAAAACTTGAAGCAAAGTGTCAGAACAGAAGCATATAACACTTCTTTTTAATTATTTTTTAAAATTTATTTAAAGAGAACGAGACGTAGTGTTAGTTAAAAAATGTCTTCTATTCTTATATATGCTATGGAGAAGAAATACAACTTTTATCCATTAAAAATTTTTTTCGTAAGGGCCATGACCAACAGGAGACGCAATATGATTAGAATTGCAGGAAACAGGCGAAAGGGTAGTGAGAAAATAATTTGCATAGTTTAAGAAAGAAATGAACAGTTATGGCATTTTGTTTTGGTACGTATTAGAATCACTGTAGGGATATAAAACAAAACGCAATTTAGAAGTTAAAACAAAGCATGATATCGAGTAATTAGAAAATATGCACACACACAAAAAAAACTATAATGTTATATATATATAATAAAATTCTATAGATCTATACTTATAATAAAGCTAAATGTGTGTATGTGTGGGTGTTGGCGCTCTACAGGCCAGACCGTTTGACCTACAGCTACCAAATTTGGTACATGTATACCTTGGAGGCCTTTTCTAATTTTAATTAGAATTTTAATTATAAATTAAAAACTAACTTTTCTGGCAAATTTTGTTTTCATTTCCCCACCGTCAAATGAATAAGGCTCCAGTTTTTTTTCCCACGCTAAAGAGGTTAGGCTTAGCAAATTTTCGCCCGATTATTTCAAACGATTCTATTTATTTTCTTAATGTCTGATGCATTTAAAATTAAACATTGTTAATTAATCGATCTGTTCATGATGAATCTGGGAAAATTTTGTTGACAAATTCCTGAGATATTACATAAATTAAGAAAGATATTCTTTAGTGCCCATAAGGTTTAAAAGATCAGTGACTCTGTTTTCAGTAATCATATTAAATATATACTTTGTATATCATAAATATATGCTTTGTTTCAGCAAAGCATATTATATTAATTGCAAATTAATCATTTCCACTTTAATTTAAAGTATAAATTCTACGGGAGCTAACAGAAAATTAGTTATGACTGAAGGCCTTTCTAATATTATGAGTAAATTATATGACTATCAAAATTTGAAGTTTTAAAATATTTTGATGAAGAAGCTATTAGGGTAAGAATTACATAACATATTTAATTAACAAAATTTTAGCGAGCTTTAAGATTGGCGAACCGGCTGGTCGCCAAAGGCGGCTAGTACATAATAAAATCTAAAATTCTTCTAACCATTTGACTCTTTATTTCCTCACAGTGACTCGTTAACATATGCTGAAGCAAAATGCTATGTATGGCAGATTCCTTTCTGAAATTATGCAAGTTCAAAATAATATCTCACATTCGCGGTCTTCCTAATCGGAATGCTGCGCTTGTCATGACTTTTATAAAGAAATTCATATTCATTATATTAAAAAAAAGACTATTTCCTTAAAAAAATTGTAAAATAATTCCATATTATTTGCCAACGGATTCTAAAACACTGCGCTTTTGCGCATGCGTTAGGATTGGTTGAAATAGGGGTGAGAGGAAAGGAGGAGTTTTTTATATTTAACAATAAAGTAAATCCGGAAAAGGTGCACATCCTTTCTTTGCCACCCCTTAGTGAGATACAACCATTGACACACACACACGCACGCACGCACGCACGCACACAGACACACGCTAGAATTGTCAATGTTAAAGCAAAACGAGTACTGACCACTGTTTATTTTGTTTTTGCCAACCAATGGTTTATGATGAGCGTGAAAGAGCTGTAGTTGGTTCGGTATGCAAAACTCATTCGCATAAGGGTGTAATGACATTTATTTTTTCAAATTACGCATAAAAAAAGCGAATTACGTCGTAATAATAATTTTATAATGATTAGTGGATCCGGTTGCTTCTCTTTCACTTTCCTCGCCTTTCTTTACAAATGCAAAAATCTTCTCTCTATTTTCTAGTGTTTACAAAAAAAAAAGGAACCTGCACATAAACTCGATGATTAAATAAATGAAATCTGGTATACGTTTTTGCAACTACAAATGTAGTTCTATATCAAATTTTGGTTTCAATCGGTCAGGGGGGAAAAAAAGAGGTGGGGGCGACCAAAATATATATTCGATTTTCTGGTATTTGAGTATTAACCGCATGATGGGAACCAATCCCCAAAGAACGCAAGCTAAATTCAGTAAAACATTCTAAATTCACTCAAATATCTATATTTCGTAACCACTGTTTGTCAATACCAAATAAGGTTTCATAATTTTGCCTGAGATTTCACAATTTTATGCAGGGAAGTGAATGACACCCCTATTCAAGATTGTACGAGAAAGTTTCGGGGAGACTACTCCCAATTCCTATACACATAACAGAAGAAAGCAGTAAGGAAATTCACAATAAATAGACATATGCAGTTCCTTTTGTTACATAACAGTGCCGTCGCGAGAATTCAATCATTTTACTGCAGTCATCGGAAATAGAAAATATATCTAACCATTTCTTTTATTGTGCTGGGAATCAATTATGATCCACGTCTCCTATGAAGTTTGACTATAGGTCATACATAAAATGCACATTAATTTAATGGAAACACGATTCTCGGCACTTATCGACGCACTTTAGACACTGAAAAAACCATTGTTCACGATCTAATAACTCACAAAGACGCCTTGCTTGACATCCACGGCAGTCAGTCAGGGAATAACGAGAACGATCCATTCCCGGTCATTAATTATGATGTAGCGTTTCGATTCAGAAAAGGAAACTGTCTCCGTTTCAGTAAATATCAGTTACGGCACAAGCTAGGCATTATGACTGAACATAATGCGATACAAGAGTTGGAAAAGAGAAATGTCCTTCCATTTAATTTTAAAAAGCGTTTCGGCTTACGATCTTTAAGAGATGAGGAAAAATTAAAAGAAAGATAAAGTATCCACATCGAGAATCCTAGCGAAATACTTTTTGGGAGATTCATTATATTTTTACTTTCTCATATACGATACATATAAAGAGAAAGTACTGTAATTATCTAAAAACTGAAATCGAGATTTAGAAGAATCTCCATGTTTCAGGCCTTCCCGAGTTCAAAATTTTTTTTTGGAGAATGTCCATCTGTCTATGACAAAGGTAACTTAAAAATACTTTGAGCTATATAGATGAAATTTAGTATACGGCCTTAACACAACAGATTTCTATCAAATTTTGAGCAAAATCCATTCAGAGGAAGTCCGTCTGTCCTGCTGTTCTAATATAAATTAATACAACTACAATAAAGAAGAAAGCTAGACAGATAAGATTCGGTACACATATTTATCATCTATAGTGTAGGCACTCACTAAATTTTTAGCCAAATCCAACAGTAGGTTGACTGTCTATCGATCTGTATTTTCAGAGGTTTTTCAACGCGATAACTCAAAAACACAATGGCAACTTTATCAAATTTGGTATGAAATTCGGTGACTAAAATTGCAGTTCTGTGTCAGATTGCGGTTCCAATAGTTCGAGGGGGGGGGGGGGCAATCTAAAGCAAAAATTCGATTTTCGAATACTATTAATCGCATGGCAGGAATTAATCGCCAAAATACTCCCCAAGAATCACATGAGAGATTCAGCAAAAATGCCGAATTCTCGCCAAAAGTTCAGCTATTGCATACCAATACCATACAATGCATTCTCTGGGATAACACCTTTATTAGAGAATAATCGGAAAGTATTGGTGAAACCACTCTCGCTGGTTGGAATTATATCTTACTGTCTCTGAACACGATTATTCTAAAACGCTCTGCGTTAGAAAGATGAAATTTGGTATGTGAATTGGCACCAAATTGTTAGATTCCTATCAAATTTTAAATGAAATCCATTTAGAGGAAGTCTGACCACATACAAGTTATCACAAAAATTACAAAACGAAACCAAACCAAAGCCATTAAGACATTGACCATCTGTCAGTGCGTACTTTTGCATGCATTTAAGAGCAATAATTTAAACTAATAACAATTTTGATAAATGAAATTTGATTCACTGTTTTAGCATCTAAACTGTAGATTCTTATAAAATTTCGAATTAAATTTGTCAAAGCGTTGGCCGATTGTTGGTTTTTATTTAAACAAGCATGCGAACGCGATAATTGAGAAATGACTCTACTTAAAAAAAAAAAAAAAAGCAGAATGTGATCTAGTAACTACAATTGTAGTTTTGTGTCAAGTTTTTATTTCAATATTACGCCCCCCCCCTCCCAAAAAAATAGACGTCCAAAATATTTCGATTTTCTATGTATTAACCGTATTCTATGTATTAATCGCCACAGATCGCAAATCGGATTCACGCCAAAAATCTATATTTCATAGCTATTATTCGCCATTGTTATGTAATTAATACTTAAAATACTAGTTTCTTTATTACAGCTCTAAAAATTAAAATCGGATTTCTCATGGCGTTCACGGCCCAGTCGAAGATCCACAAATTTATGCAAGGGGAGGGGGATAACATCTCTATTAGAAAGTAAGCGAGAAAGTTTTGAGAACAATCCAGCTACTTACAGTTCCGACAATAATAAACGGTTTCAATTTCATCACAATATCTTGTCTGAATTAAATCTGATTATTATTTCTCAAAAGCTCTAGCGAGTCACATAATTTATAAATTCACATAAACATTAATTTGATACAATTATTTGGTTTTCTGCTTCGGTCACAAAAGTTTCAAGTCAGATTTAAGAACTGCTACATTGTGCCATTGTTCCAGCTGTTCTGTAGCTATATTATTTTAGATATGTCCACAACGTTGAGAAGAATATTGACAAGAATACTGGCTCCCATTCGGGTGTTGAGTTGTTTATAATTGATTAAGGTAGCATCATTTTACTTTAAGCATTGTTGAGTACACATAAAAAAAATGGCACCCATTCTGTCATAAAAAGAAAGCATGGTAATGAACAGATGTGGCAAAATGTGTACAGGTAAATGTTCCATTGTTTTCCTTTTATGTCCACCAGAATACAGATTATAAATGTCAAAATCACAGGTTTATTATTTCGCATATTTCTACCGAAAAAAAAAAAAGTAATACAGAATTTTTTTTTTTTTTTTTGCCTTAATTTATTGATTAGTATTTTCAAATCACAAATGATTTAAACTACTTAACAGACAATAAAAATAACTTTTAAAAAATCGAAGTCTAATTATTCTAAAACAGAATTCTTACAGAGTAGTCCAAAAAATGACAGCTTCTAATACCAGGTCTAGACAAACGCAACCTCTAAATCTTTGAAGTGTTTTCCAATATCTTTAAACCAAGAGAATTAAAGAGATATTGGTATTTCAATAAGCAAGATTTTTAAATTGTTGATTTAAAATGGTCTAAATACAATGACACAAAATCTAGCATCAAAATATTTTATTCGAATTACGGGGAGAAACACATTCTAATGAATAATACATTTCTCAACAAATCTAGCGTCTACTGTTTTTGACAGTAAGAGGATGGAAGGCGCCTATGTTTGCACACCAGTCATTTATTTCAATCACTGTAGCAAGCAAATACTGAGATTCTCAAGCCAAGCATATCATTTCCATATATTAGCATTTCTAATGTTAATGGTAAAACAAACATAGTATCTCATCTTTACACAGCAAAGGTCTGGAAAATATTTCGCGATTTTCCCACTTTTTTATGCAGTTAGGATTGAAAACCGACGTTTCATACCAAAGGGTTCGACACATTTCATATTTTCAAGTTAGGGAGGAAATACATGTATCAGCAGTAAAACTAATTTATCTTTTCTTTCTAGTATTGCATATATGATCAAAGAAAACATCGATTTGCACATAGCTTTTTCGATTTTTTTTTTCGGTCTTTTCCATCTTAACATAATGGATTGTAAAATAGTTGGTTTAAGAAAACAGATAATTCCCACTAACGAACTAAGGCCAGTTTAGGAATTACGGTGAAAAGATGAAGTTTGTTTTTAATACAGTTTTTTTAAATTTTTATTTTCACTAGCTTATAACCCAACGCAGTATTTCCAAGAACAAAAAAAGAATAAATGGTCATTATTTAATAACAACTATAAGATATCCGGAGTAATATTTTAAAAATATCTTTATAGTTTTAATTATATTGTTTAAAAATAGTTTCATTTGTTTGAAACTTTTAAATATTCACATTACAATTAATTCAAAGTAATGACCTAATTTTTTTGTATCGTTTCCTTTTAAAGATGTATCACTAGGTGGAACGTACTATATTTATGAGTTTCGATCAGATGGCAATATTATATGTATATATATATATATTACAGCAAAATATGCAAAATTGCATTTTGAGGTTGATA